>CM034359.1:35724406-35849328 GCA_019925275.1 Mytilus edulis
TAAACCCAATACAAAGGCTATTTAAATACTCAGCTATCCAAAAATGAATTTTATTGCACACTAGCTCTCATATTTAAAAAATCCACAGGGGCCAAAATGCGAAACTACACACCTAACTGTGGAGTGCTACCTTAAGGTGAATTTTTTTCCCTCCTGCCTCAAATTTTTTTATGTTTTCTGTGTTCTACTAGTTGTTACGATGAAAATGGTACCTTAGTTTTTAAAATTGGTTCAGTAATAAAGATTTTATGAAGGTTAGCAGTTGGTGTTGAAACGCGACAAAAAGTGATTTTAAAATAAATGCTGGATCATAGTGAAAAACTTCAAGTCTGTCTCATTATAGGGGTAAATTTCTAAAACTTTTCCCTTTTTTTTATTTGAAATTATAAAATTGCCTTAAAAGAGGACAAATTGTACATGTTTTAGGTGTTTGAAAGCACTTATAGGTAATTTTTGCTGTAAATAGCATACCTAACCTTGGTTTAGAAGCTCTCAAGCAGGGTATAAATTTCTAACAGTACTGGCATCATTAAATTTAATTAATGCCAAATTATGATATAAAATCCTGCTAAAAATGTTTATTTGACTTATTCGCATTCAAAAATATAAAGCGATACATTCTGAGATTATCATATAAAGCGCAATCTTTGGTTACAAGGGCAAAGCTAACGGGGTACGAATTTAAGACCGCAACATGTCTAAGTGTCAAAATGTGTATATTTGGTTGCTAAGGACAGTAAACAATAAAATTAACATAAATTGCATTCCTAGCAGTTTTTTTACAATCAGAACTAAAACAAGAACACAAAAGACTAAAGATTTGTGGTCAATTTTAACTTTAAAAGTGCATTTCTGTGCTTTCTGATGTGCCATAAGGTAGCACTCCACAGTTAGAAAATAAAATTAAAAATGAGCCCCAAAATGTTTTATCATCTCTTATTCCTGGATTTTTAATACATTAACCTGACTGTTTGTGTTGTACATGTGCATATGTATGTAATCAGTATCTTCCATAGATTCAATTTTCCAAAGTTAAAAGGGTGAAAATTAATTCCTTGTATGTGTATCCATGGCAACATTCAGCATTTATTTACCATAAAATATTGCAAAAAGGGGGGTGAACATGTCATATATCCCCCCAAAATTTGGATCAAACTAGAATTTCAATGCCTTTGAGTGATACCTTTTTAGAAACTGTTTTCTTAAATCTTCCTAATGATCAAATAAAAAATGGGTGTCTTTCGCCTCATTTTTTCGTAAAATCCAATCACAAAGTTCGTGCGATAAAAAGTTGGAAAAAAACATTACAATAATTGCCGGACCAATGTATGGTATGGACATGCAAATACGGACTGTCATACAGAAAACAGCCTATATTACATACATTACACAACCTTGATGTTCATATAAACCCAATATAAAGGCTATTTAAATACTCAGCTATCCAAAAATGAATTTTATTGCACACTAGCTCTCATATTTAAAAAATCCACAGGGGCCAAAATGCGAAACTACACACCTAACTGTGGAGTGCTACCTTACTTATTCCTGGATTTTTAATACATTAACCTGACTGTTTGTGTTGTACATGTGCATATGTATGTAATCAGTATCTTCCATAGATTCAATTTTCCAAAGTTAAAAGGGTGAAAATTAATTCCTTGTATGTGTATCCATGGCAACATTCAGCATTTATTTACCATACAATATTGCAAAAAGGGGGGTGAACATGTCATATATCCCCCCAAAATTTGGATCAAACTAGAATTTCAATGCCTTTGAGTGATACCTTTTTAGAAACTGTTTTCTTAAATCTTCCTAATGATCAAATAAAAAATGGGTGTCTTTCGCCTCATTTTTTCGTAAAATCCAATCACAAAGTTCGTGCGATAAAAAGTTGGAAAAAAACATTACAATAATTGCCGGACCAATGTATGGTATGGACATGCAAATACGGACTGTCATACAGAAAACAGCCTATATTACATACATTACATAACCTTGATGTTCATATAAACCCAATACAAAGGCTATTTAAATACTCAGCTATCCAAAAATGAATTTTATTGCACACTAGCTCTCATATTTAAAAAATCCACAGGGGCCAAAATGCGAAACTACACACCTAACTGTGGAGTGCTACCTTAAAGTGAATTTTTTTCCCTCCTGCCTCAAATTTTTTTATGTTTTCTGTGTTCTACTAGTTGTTACGATGAAAATGGTACCTTAGTTTTTAAAATTGGTTCAGTAATAAAGATTTTATGAAGGTTAGCAGTTGGTGTTGAAACGCGACAAAAAGTGATTTTAAAATAAATGCTGGATCATAGTGAAAAACTTCAAGTCTGTCTCATTATAGGGGTAAATTTCTAAAACTTTTCCCTTTTTTTTATTTGAAATTATAAAATTGCCTTAAAAGAGGACAAAATTGTACATGTTTTAGGTGTTTGAAAGCACTTATAGGTAATTTTTGCTGTAAATAGCATACCTAACCTTGGTTTAGAAGCTCTCAAGCAGGGTATAAATTTCTAACAGTACTGGCATCATTAAATTTAATTAATGCCAAATTATGATATAAAATCCTGCTAAAAATGTTTATTTGACTTATTCGCATTCAAAAATATAAAGCGATACATTCTGAGATTATCATATAAAGCGCAATCTTTGGTTACAAGGGCAAAGCTAACGGGGTACGAATTTAAGACCGCAACATGTCTAAGTGTCAAAATGTGTATATTTGGTTGCTAAGGACAGTAAACAATAAAATTAACATAAATTGCATTCCTAGCAGTTTTTTTACAATCAGAACTAAAACAAGAACACAAAAGACTAAAGATTTGTGGTCAATTTTAACTTTAAAAGTGCATTTCTGTGCTTTCTGATGTGCCATAAGGTAGCACTCCACAGTTAGAAAATAAAATTAAAAATGAGCCCCAAAATGTTTTATCATCTCTTATTCCTGGATTTTTAATACATTAACCTGACTGTTTGTGTTGTACATGTGCATATGTATGTAATCAGTATCTTCCATAGATTCAATTTTCCAAAGTTAAAAGGGTGAAATTAATTCCTTGTATGTGTATCCATGGCAACATTCAGCATTTATTTACCATAAAATATTGCAAAAAAGGGGGGTGACATGTCATATATCCCCCCAAAATTTGGATCAAACTAGAATTTCAATGCCTTTGAGTGATACCTTTTTAGAAACTGTTTTCTTAAATCTTCCTAATGATCAAATAAAAAATGGGTGTCTTTCGCCTCATTTTTTCGTAAAATCCAATCACAAAGTTCGTGCGATAAAAAGTTGGAAAAAAAAACATTACAATAATTGCCGGACCAATGTATGGTCATGGACATGCAAATACGGACTGTCATACAGAAAACAGCCTATATTACATACATTACACAACCTTGATGTTCATATAAACCCAATATAAAGGCTATTTAAATACTCAGCTATCCAAAAATGAATTTTATTGCACACTAGCTCTCATATTTAAAAAAATCCACAGGGGCCAAAATGCGAAACTACACACCTAACTGTGGAGTGCTACCTTACTTATTCCTGGATTTTTAATACATTAACCTGACTGTTTGTGTTGTACATGTGCATATGTATGTAATCAGTATCTTCCATAGATTCAATTTTCCAAAGTTAAAAGGGTGAAAATTAATTCCTTGTATGTGTATCCATGGCAACATTCAGCATTTATTTACCATAAAATATTGCAAAAAGGGGGTGAACATGTCATATATCCCCCCAAAATTTGGATCAAACTAGAATTTCAATGCCTTTGAGTGATACCTTTTTAGAAACTGTTTTTCTTAAATCTTCCTAATGATCAAATAAAAAATGGGTGTCTTTCGCCTCATTTTTTCGTAAAATCCAATCACAAAGTTCGTGCGATAAAAAGTTGGAAAAAAACATTACAATAATTGCCGGACCAATGTATGGTATGGACATGCAAATACGGACTGTCATACAGAAAACAGCCTATATTACATACATTACATAACCTTGATGTTCATATAAACCCAATACAAAGGCTATTTAAATACTCAGCTATCCAAAAATGAATTTTATTGCACACTAGCTCTATATTTAAAAAATCCACAGGGGCCAAAATGCGAAACTACACACCTAACTGTGGAGTGCTACCTTAAGGTGAATTTTTTTCCCTCCTGCCTCAAATTTTTTTATGTTTTCTGTGTTCTACTAGTTGTTACGATGAAAATGGTACCTTAGTTTTTAAAATTGGTTCAGTAATAAAGATTTTATGAAGGTTAGCAGTTGGTGTTGAAACGCGACAAAAAGTGATTTTAAAATAAATGCTGGATCATAGTGAAAAACTTCAAGTCTGTCTCATTATAGGGGTAAATTTCTAAAACTTTTCCCTTTTTTTTATTTGAAATTATAAAATTGCCTTAAAAGAGGACAAATTGTACATGTTTTAGGTGTTTGAAAGCACTTATAGGTAATTTTTGCTGTAAATAGCATACCTAACCTTGGTTTAGAAGCTCTCAAGCAGGGTATAAATTTCTAACAGTACTGGCATCATTAAATTTAATTAATGCCAAATTATGATATAAAATCCTGCTAAAAATGTTTATTTGACTTATTCGCATTCAAAAATATAAAGCGATACATTCTGAGATTATCATATAAAGCGCAATCTTTGGTTACAAGGGCAAAGCTAACGGGGTACGAATTTAAGACCGCAACATGTCTAAGTGTCAAAATGTGTATATTTGGTTGCTAAGGACAGTAAACAATAAAATTAACATAAATTGCATTCCTAGCAGTTTTTTTTACAATCAGAACTAAAACAAGAACACAAAAGACTAAAGATTTGTGGTCAATTTTAACTTTTAAAAGGGGATTTCTGTGCTTTCTGATGTGCCATAAGGTAGCACTCCACAGTTAGAAAATAAAATTAAAAATGAGCCCCAAAATGTTTTAATCATCTCTTATTCCTGGATTTTTAATACATTAACCTGACTGTTTGTGTTGTACATGTGCATATGTATGTAATCAGTATCTTCCATAGATTCAATTTTCCAAAGTTAAAAGGGTGAAAATTAATTCCTTGTATGTGTATCCATGGCAACATTCAGCATTTATTTACCATAAAAATATTGCAAAAAGGGGGGTGAACATGTCATATATCCCCCCAAAATTTGGATCAAACTAGAATTTCAATGCCTTTGAGTGATACCTTTTTAGAAACTGTTTTCTTAAATCTTCCTAATGATCAAATAAAAAATGGGTGTCTTTCGCCTCATTTTTTCGTAAAATCCAATCACAAAGTTCGTGCGATAAAAAGTTGGAAAAAAACATTACAATAATTGCCGGACCAATGTATGGTATGGACATGCAAATACGGACTGTCATACAGAAAACAGCCTATATTACATACATTACACAACCTTGATGTTCATATAAACCCAATACAAAGGCTATTTAAATACTCAGCTATCCAAAAATGAATTTTATTGCACACTAGCTCTCATATTTAAAAAATCCACAGGGCCAAAATGCGAAACTACACACCTAACTGTGGAGTGCTACCTTACTTATTCCTGGATTTTTAATACATTAACCTGACTGTTTGTGTTGTACATGTGCATATGTATGTAATCAGTATCTTCCATAGATTCAATTTTCCAAAGTTAAAAGGGTGAAAATTAATTCCTTGTATGTGTATCCATGGCAACATTCAGCATTTATTTACCATACAATATTGCAAAAAGGGGGGTGAACATGTCATATATCCCCCCAAAATTTGGATCAAACTAGAATTTCAATGCCTTTGAGTGATACCTTTTTAGAAACTGTTTTCTTAAATCTTCCTAATGATCAAATAAAAAATGGGTGTCTTTCGCCTCATTTTTTCGTAAAATCCAATCACAAAGTTCGTGCGATAAAAAGTTGGAAAAAAACATTACAATAATTGCCGGACCAATGTATGGTATGGACATGCAAATACGGACTGTCATACAGAAAACAGCCTATATTACATACATTACATAACCTTGATGTTCATATAAACCCAATACAAAGGCTATTTAAATACTCAGCTATCCAAAAATGAATTTTATTGCACACTAGCTCTCATATTTAAAAAATCCACAGGGCCAAAATGCGAAACTACACACCTAACTGTGGAGTGCTACCTTAATTAAAGTGAATTTTTTTCCCTCCTGCCTCAAATTTTTTTATGTTTTCTGTGTTCTACTAGTTGTTACGATGAAAATGGTACCTTAGTTTTTAAAATTGGTTCAGTAATAAAGATTTTATGAAGGTTAGCAGTTGGTGTTGAAACGCGACAAAAAGTGATTTTAAAATAAATGCTGGATCATAGTGAAAAACTTCAAGTCTGTCTCATTATAGGGGTAAATTTCTAAAACTTTTCCCTTTTTTTTATTTGAAATTATAAAATTGCCTTAAAAGAGGACAAATTGTACATGTTTTAGGTGTTTGAAAGCACTTATAGGTAATTTTTGCTGTAAATAGCATACCTAACCTTGGTTTAGAAGCTCTCAAGCAGGGTATAAATTTCTAACAGTACTGGCATCATTAAATTTAATTAATGCCAAATTATGATATAAAATCCTGCTAAAAATGTTTATTTGACTTATTCGCATTCAAAAATATAAAGCGATACATTCTGAGATTATCATATAAAGCGCAATCTTTGGTTACAAGGGCAAAGCTAACGGGGTACGAATTTAAGACCGCAACATGTCTAAGTGTCAAAATGTGTATATTTGGTTGCTAAGGACAGTAAACAATAAAATTAACATAAATTGCATTCCTAGCAGTTTTTTTACAATCAGAACTAAAACAAGAACACAAAAGACTAAAGATTTGTGGTCAATTTTAACTTTAAAAGTGCATTTCTGTGCTTTCTGATGTGCCATAAGGTAGCACTCCACAGTTAGAAAATAAAATTAAAAATGAGCCCCAAAATGTTTTATCATCTCTTATTCCTGGATTTTTAATACATTAACCTGACTGTTTGTGTTGTACATGTGCATATGTATGTAATCAGTATCTTCCATAGATTCAATTTTCCAAAGTTAAAAGGGTGAAAATTAATTCCTTGTATGTGTATCCATGGCAACATTCAGCATTTATTTACCATAAAATATTGCAAAAAGGGGGTGAACATGTCATATATCCCCCCAAAATTTGGATCAAACTAGAATTTCAATGCCTTTGAGTGATACCTTTTTAGAAACTGTTTTCTTAAATCTTCCTAATGATCAAATAAAAAATGGGTGTCTTTCGCCTCATTTTTTCGTAAAATCCAATCACAAAGTTCGTGCGATAAAAAGTTGGAAAAAAACATTACAATAATTGCCGGACCAATGTATGGTATGGACATGCAAATACGGACTGTCATACAGAAAACAGCCTATATTACATACATTACATAACCTTGATGTTCATATAAACCCAATACAAAGGCTATTTAAATACTCAGCTATCCAAAAATGAATTTTATTGCACACTAGCTCTCATATTTAAAAAATCCACAGGGGCCAAAATGCGAAACTACACACCTAACTGTGGAGTGCTACCTTAAGGTGAATTTTTTTCCCTCCTGCCTCAAATTTTTTTATGTTTTCTGTGTTCTACTAGTTGTTACGATGAAAATGGTACCTTAGTTTTTAAAATTGGTTCAGTAATAAAGATTTTATGAAGGTTAGCAGTTGGTGTTGAAACGCGACAAAAAGTGATTTTAAAATAAATGCTGGATCATAGTGAAAAACTTCAAGTCTGTCTCATTATAGGGGTAAATTTCTAAAACTTTTCCCTTTTTTTTATTTGAAATTATAAAATCGCCTTAAAAGAGGACAAATTGTACATGTTTTAGGTGTTTGAAAGCACTTATAGGTAATTTTTGCTGTAAATAGCATACCTAACCTTGGTTTAGAAGCTCTCAAGCAGGGTATAAATTTCTAACAGTACTGGCATCATTAAATTTAATTAATGCCAAATTATGATATAAAATCCTGCTAAAAATAAAATTGAGAAAGGAAATGGTGAATATGTCAAAGCGACAACCACCCGACCATAGAGCAAACAACAGCCGAAGGCAACCAATGGGTCTTCAATGTAGCGAGAATTCCCGCACCCGTAGGTGTCCTTCAGCTGGCCCCTAAAATATGCATAATAGTACAGTGATAATGGACGTCATACTAAACTCCGAATTATACACAAGAAACTAAAATTTAAAATCATACAAGACTAACAAAGGCCAGAGGCTCCTGACTTGGGACAGGCGCAAAATTGCGGCGGGTTAAACATGTTTATGAGATCTCAACCCTCCCCCTATACCTCTAGCCAATGTAGAAAAGTAAAACAATAACAATACGCACATTAAAATTCAGTTCAAGAGAAGTCCGAGTCTGATGTCAAAAGATGTAACAAAAGAAAATAAATAAAATGACAATAATACATAAATAACAACAGACTACTAGCAGTTAACTGACATGCCAGCTCCAGACCTCAATTAAACTGATTGAAAGATTATGTCTTCATCATATGAATATCAGGTACAATCCCTCCCGTTAGGGGTTTAGTATCATACTATCATAAAATATATGAGAAGAACATAACCCGTGTCATGCCAACAACTGTTTTTTTAGAAATAAATGTGTTTAGTTCCGATGCAAAGACCCTATCAGTGAATCAATGTTAAAGCCAAAATATGCAATCTTTAATGACCTGACAACAGTATCGTAACTATATCCCCTTTTAATAAGTCTATTTAAAGGTTTTGTTAGTTTCTGAGGAGAATACTGACATTTTTGTGCTTTATAAAGAATATTTCCATAAAATTTTGGATGTGAAATACCTGAACGTATAAGATGTCTGCATGTTGAGTTATATTTACGAATTATTTCCTTATACCGGTGATAAAATTTAGTAAATGTTTTGACCAGTTTGTGATATCGAAAACCCTGGTGTAATAATTTTTCAGTAATACATAAATTTCTCTCGCTAAAATCTAATACATTGTTACATACACGAGCGAATCGTACAAGTTGAGATATATAAACACCATAAGATGGTGACAAGGGAACGTCACCATCTAAAAATGGATAATTAACAATAGGAAATGAAAAATCATCTCTTTTATCATAAATTTTTGTATTAAGCTTCCCGTTTATGATATAGATATCAAGATCGAGGAAAGGGCAGTGGTCATTGTTATCATTAGCTTTATTTAAAGTAAGTTCTACAGGATAAATTTCTTTAGTATACATACTGAAGTCGTCATTATTTAGAGCCAATATATCATCCAAATATCTAAAAGTATTGTTAAATTTTTGTATCAAATGTTGTTTTGATGGGTCTTTGCTAATTTTAGTCATAAATTGTAACTCATAACAATACAAAAACAGGTCCGCAATAAGTGGTGCACAGTTAGTCCCCATTGGAATTCCAATAACTTGACGATATACGGAATCTCCAAAGCGAACAAAAATGTTATCAAGTAAAAATTCAAGTGCATAAATAGTATCAAAGCATGTCCAATTGACATAGTTCTTTTGTTTATTGCTACTAAAAAATGATCTAAAAGAGTTTGAACATGTGTACTCGCATTCCGACTTTTTAAATGCCCAGTTAATTAGGGATGTGAATTTTTTCTTAATAAGAATATGAGGCAAAGTGGTATATAGGGTAGAAAAATCAAAACTTTGAACAGATTCAAAATCACCAATATATGCATGCAATTTATCAAGTACTTCCAACGAGTTTTTGACACTCCAAAAGTAATTAATTCCACTATTTTCAAAGGCCTTATTTGAACAATTTATTATCAGGTTTTTTATTGTACCAAGTGTACTAGTAAGTAAAACAGACAATTTAGTAGTTGAACAATGGCTGGAAGATGAAATAAATCTATATTTGTAAGGTTTTTTGTGCAGCTTCGGAAGCCAGTACATAGTTGGGACTTTCATTGTGTTTGGTTCTGCTTGTAAAGAAGTAGCTAAAAGTTTATGTTTGTTACAGATGTCGTTTTCTGAAAATGAAGTCAGTTGGAATGTTGGTGAATTCGTGATTTCCTTTTGCAGAACCTCTATATAAAATTTACGTCAAACAATAATGATATTATTAGCAGCTTTATCAGCCGGGACAAAAACAAATTCCTTGGCTAGTTCTGTTAGTTTATTTTTGATACGCGAAATAGGGTTTTTATAGTTTTTGTTAAGGGTAAAATGTTCTTTAAAATGTTGTATTCGAATATCAACTATCTTCATTACTGAATTAAAAAAAGAGTCCAAAGATTTTTTGTCAGCTTTTTCCCGTTTTACCCATTTCAAACAGTAGGCGCGGAGTGAGTCGTTGATGATATTACGACACTCATTCCAGTTAACAGTTGACGGGGGACGATATTTAGGTCCTTTACTGAGGAATGATTTTAACTCTCGGTCGCGAACGATGTTAAGGTCTCCTGTTATAACATGGGAAATTGGTCCATAGGTGTATTCTGAATTACTGCAATTACACGACATAGGTGTATTTTCAGTGATATTTACATCTTTACACAATTGGCTATAATTAAACACATATTTTCGGGTAGATTTCTTGTAAATATAACAAATGAGAGGGAGTTCCGTATTATCAAAATATCCAGGAATTTGGTCTTTAACAGAATGGTCGTTAAAAATACCGGCAATATTTACAAAATCAAAACCTTTATTGACATACTTTATTTTAATAAAATGTTTTTTATGATCTTCAGGGCGATCAATTTTTGGAAACAGTTTAGAATAACAATATGCCATTATAATTTGGACAATTTCATACTTAGGACTGTAATATGAAATTGTGTTGCAATCCTCTAAAATTTTATTTAATTTATTTATAGGTAAAGAACAAAGCTTGGTTAACAGATAATGTCTGCCGTTGTTTTTTGAAATGGAAATTAGGTCCGAAATATTTGTATGGTTGGTCCGAAATTTTCTTTGATTGCGATTTTTTCTGCGTCCATGAGAACGATTTTTACGAACAGTTTTAGAAACTATATCCAAAATGTTAACAGAATCGGTTCTTGATATATTGCCAATTCCCATGATATTATCATTAAGACCGAGAGGGTAGACTGTCTGTAATTTTTTAATCCAATTTAATTCATTTATTTTTCGTGATCGTACAAACTTGGAATGAGATTCACCAGGCTGCTTATTTACTACTTCTAAAGGTTGAACTGTTAAATATTTAATAGGATGACTGTGCTTCTTAAGATGTTGATAAATGATACTTTTGAATTTATTGGGTCTTTTAAAACGATACAGGTGTTCTTGCGTGCGTTTAGATAAATATCGCCCAGTTTCACCTACGTACTGAATACCGCATCCCGGTTTGTTTCATGTGAGTAAATAAATAATACTGTTTGTTTTTCAAGTAATATCAGTTTCAAAATTTAGAGAAAATGTGCGACCATTAAATGTGGACCTTACTGTATTGTTGGTGGAAAGACGGGGACACGTAAGTCATTTTTTGGCATGACACTTATCGATAGAAGGGTAACCACGATTTTTATTGTTAAAAACGTTAGCTATTGTAGTATTTTTAGATAAGCGATTCTGAAGATTGAGACGTGTAGATACCCTTTGAACGAGTTTAGTATTTAATATTTTTCCATTTCTAAGCTTCATATTTGTTTTTTGGTATGTAGATTTATTACAAAGGAGCAAAGACTGGCGTCCAGAATATGAACCATCACACAGTAGATTAAATTGTGTAAAAATGATAAAACTGTTCGGCTCAAGACGTCAAATGCTTATTGTCATAAGTTACCCGACAAATTTAACAAAAGATAGGGTATATCAAGGTAGCGACTGACGTCTGACTAAATAGATGAATGGGGCTGAATATTAAAATACTACTTTTTGATAGATATTCCTAAAGTAATGAACATAGAGAAAAATGTTTATTTGACTTATTCGCATTCAAAAATATAAAGCGATACATTCTGAGATTATCATATAAAGCGCAATCTTTGGTTACAAGGGCAAAGCTAACGGGGTACGAATTTAAGACCGCAACATGTCTAAGTGTCAAAATGTGTATATTTGGTTGCTAAGGACAGTAAACAATAAAATTAACATAAATTGCATTCCTAGCAGTTTTTTTACAATCAGAACTAAAACAAGAACACAAAAGACTAAAGATTTGTGGTCAATTTTAACTTTAAAAGTGCATTTCTGTGCTTTCTGATGTGCCATAAGGTAGCACTCCACAGTTAGAAAATAAAATTAAAAATGAGCCCCAAAATGTTTTATCATCTCTTATTCCTGGATTTTTAATACATTAACCTGACTGTTTGTGTTGTACATGTGCATATGTATGTAATCAGTATCTTCCATAGATTCAATTTTCCAAAGTTAAAAGGGTGAAAATTAATTCCTTGTATGTGTATCCATGGCAACATTCAGCATTTATTTACCATAAAATATTGCAAAAAGGGGGGTGAACATGTCATATATCCCCCCAAAATTTGGATCAAACTAGAATTTCAATGCCTTTGAGTGATACCTTTTTAGAAACTGTTTTCTTAAATCTTCCTAATGATCAAATAAAAAATGGGTGTCTTTCGCCTCATTTTTTCGTAAAATCCAATCACAAAGTTCGTGCGATAAAAAGTTGGAAAAAAACATTACAATAATTGCCGGACCAATGTATGGTATGGACATGCAAATACGGACTGTCATACAGAAAACAGCCTATATTACATACATTACATAACCTTGATGTTCATATAAACCCAATACAAAGGCTATTTAAATACTCAGCTATCCAAAAATGAATTTTATTGCACACTAGCTCTCATATTTAAAAAATCCACAGGGGCCAAAATGCGAAACTACACACCTAACTGTGGAGTGCTACCTTAAGGTGAATTTTTTTCCCTCCTGCCTCAAATTTTTTTATGTTTTCTGTGTTCTACTAGTTGTTACGATGAAAATGGTACCTTAGTTTTTAAAATTGGTTCAGTAATAAAGATTTTATGAAGGTTAGCAGTTGGTGTTGAAACGCGACAAAAAGTGATTTTAAAATAAATGCTGGATCATAGTGAAAAACTTCAAGTCTGTCTCATTATAGGGGTAAATTTCTAAAACTTTTCCCTTTTTTTTATTTGAAATTATAAAATTGCCTTAAAAGAGGACAAATTGTACATGTTTTAGGTGTTTGAAAGCACTTATAGGTAATTTTTGCTGTAAATAGCATACCTAACCTTGGTTTAGAAGCTCTCAAGCAGGGTATAAATTTCTAACAGTACTGGCATCATTAAATTTAATTAATGCCAAATTATGATATAAAATCCTGCTAAAAATGTTTATTTGACTTATTCGCATTCAAAAATATAAAGCGATACATTCTGAGATTATCATATAAAGCGCAATCTTTGGTTACAAGGGCAAAGCTAACGGGGTACGAATTTAAGACCGCAACATGTCTAAGTGTCAAAATGTGTATATTTGGTTGCTAAGGACAGTAAACAATAAAATTAACATAAATTGCATTCCTAGCAGTTTTTTTACAATCAGAACTAAAACAAGAACACAAAAGACTAAAGATTTGTGGTCAATTTTAACTTTAAAAGTGCATTTCTGTGCTTTCTGATGTGCCATAAGGTAGCACTCCACAGTTAGAAAATAAAATTAAAAATGAGCCCCAAAATGTTTTATCATCTCTTATTCCTGGATTTTTAATACATTAACCTGACTGTTTGTGTTGTACATGTGCATATGTATGTAATCAGTATCTTCCATAGATTCAATTTTCCAAAGTTAAAAGGGTGAAAATTAATTCCTTGTATGTGTATCCATGGCAACATTCAGCATTTATTTACCATAAAATATTGCAAAAAGGGGGTGAACATGTCATATATCCCCCCAAAATTTGGATCAAACTAGAATTTCAATGCCTTTGAGTGATACCTTTTTAGAAACTGTTTTCTTAAATCTTCCTAATGATCAAATAAAAAATGGGTGTCTTTCGCCTCATTTTTTCGTAAAATCCAATCACAAAGTTCGTGCGATAAAAAGTTGGAAAAAAACATTACAATAATTGCCGGACCAATGTATGGTATGGACATGCAAATACGGACTGTCATACAGAAAACAGCCTATATTACATACATTACATAACCTTGATGTTCATATAAACCCAATACAAAGGCTATTTAAATACTCAGCTATCCAAAAATGAATTTTATTGCACACTAGCTCTCATATTTAAAAAATCCACAGGGGTCAAAATGCGAAACTACACACCTAACTGTGGAGTGCTACCTATAGACAGCTACTATTAATTATATAAAAAAGTACGGTGACACCATTTTTTCTTTTTATTTTCTTAAAACATATTATAAAATCTATCTTCACTCAATTTATTTCAAAAATTCTATCTCATAGATTTCTTTTTATGCACACAAATGTGTTTTTACATGAACAATCTAAGCATGTTTAGGCAATTTTCAACGTCTAATAGCTTAAAAAAATAGCACGGTGACCCATACTTTTTATTATATTTTGAAAAAAAGCATAGGAACATCTTCATTTTGGTAAAGTTTAAGAAAATTCTATTTAAATAAATATATACCGATGATTCACCTTAAACATTTTTCAAACCGTTTTCAAACATGATACTTATGTTCCAGTTTACGATTAAACAATCATTATGATACTGATTATGCTTTAATATGCAAATTACAATAACAAGAGCAATATTATTTGTCAAGTTTTACGATGATCGGGAAAAAATACGATATAAAAGACACGAAACTCCGATCTCTTTTGCACGTAAAATGTAACGTTGGACATAACGTTTTTGCGTGATATTGGGATAATTAAGGGCTATAATCTACTCATTAATCAATGGCCAAGTTTTTGTAAAAATAATAATTTTAGGGGAAAAACTATATTAAGAGCAACGATCTTCTCCTGCTGATAGTTTTCGCTTTTAATTTTTTTTATTTTTTTTTATTTTTTTTTTTCTACTACAGTTATCAAGATGAATAGGCAAAACATGCTACGGCCTATTGCGTTGAGTATGTAGGTAAAAGGTCATATATTTGGTTAGCTTGCTTGTTAGCTGAACCGTGAAGTCATTATTAGGTTAGGTAAACTACCCTCCTTCAAGATTAGACTAGTCCGACAGATACTAGTAACCAAATTATCTGTCTGTAGGACTAGACTACTTCGAAAGGATGATGATATACCTAGCCTAATAATGACTTCACTGTTCATCTAGCAAGCAAGCTAACCACAGATATTAGCTTTACATACACACTCAATGCAATCGGCTGTAAAATTTATCATCTAAGGGTAGTATTTCCAATAGTGATTCGATACCGGAATCAGCAATGATAACTTTTTTGTAGATATTAATTTACTGATTATTTTTGCGTTTGTTTCCATCTATCTTTTATACTTTTAAAGATAAAATGCAAAATTGGGAAAAAAAAATCTTCATTAAAGAACAATACTTTCAGTAGGGTGTCAACTTAAGATTTCGATCTTGAAACTAATTTGTTCATCTTGTCTTTGCTTATCTTGCTTACTATGGTTTACCATCCACGTCGTCTGGTCTGCTAAGTATCGAACGTGACCTATTCCTGAATATGACTGTTTTCCAATTGCTATACGACGTGTTTCGGTATTTATACGTCCAATATTAAAGAATTTAGTTATGAAATTTCTGTTGAAAGTCCAATTAAATATTGTCTTGTCGATTGTGGTTTGCATTCTGTATTTTCGGTTCATTTCTAACGTCTGATTTGTCAGTATATATTCGTTTTATCGTTGTTCGTCTACAGTGATTTTGTTTCATTTTGTTTGTCTTTAATTGTGTTTACTGTTTGGTCTTACATAATTTTGCCTAATATAACAGTTTTTTCTACTTTTTCTATAATTTATGTATGAAAAAGTTAAGATGGAAAAAAAACAGGTATTGAATTTATATACTTTTATATACTATACGTGTATGTACAGGATATTTTTGTTTATACAGTTTTGATTTTGAAGAAAAGCTTACATGGTTAAAAAATACAAATAATAACACCATTAACACAACTTCATTTAAATATTCTTGTCATAGTTAGATACTACATAAAATAACACTGTGACCATTCCAAAATTAATCCCAATTTAATATTATTGTCCTCGTCAATAAAACAAATCTATTTAATTTTTAGAAGTTAACCTGTGATTGTGAAAATTTAGCGTCACAAAAACAGATTACATCACTTTTTGTAGCGTTGATCCATTCATGTGACGCACTGTTTATACTTCCTTTGTGGTGTCTTGGTGTGATGCCATGAGATCAAAGGAGGTGTGCGTTGTAATTCTGCGGTTAACATGTTGTAAAAGAGGGACGAACGATACCAGAGGGACGAAAGATACCAGAGGGACAGTCAAACTCACAAATCGAAAACAAACTGACAACGCCATGACTAAAAATGAAAAAGACAAAAAGACAAATAACAGTACACAAGAAACAACATAGAAAACTAAAGACTGAGCAACACTAACCCTACTAAAACTGCATGATCTCAAGTGCTCCGGAAGGGTAGGCAGATCCTGCTCCACATGTGGCACCCGTTGTGTTGCTCGTGTTATTACAAACCCGGTAAATAGTATAATTCGGTAGGTCACATTCATTTAAAGGGAAGGGGATTGTAGTTACGACATAAGAAACATATCCGATATGATCTGTGAAACGGTTATTCCATAACGGTCAACCAACTCGTGATGGCGTCCGTAAAATTTACAAGGAATAATTTCAACTTCACCATTTGGAACTCTTGGTTTAACAGCTTCCTTGTGAGCAGCAACCCTCTATCAAGGAAATCATGATAAGAAATACAAGCGCAGGCATATAGTATCAATTGGGAGATATATATATACTACGTATGCAGGCGTTTCTGGAATGTTGCTACATAGAAATGGAAAGTTCACAATTGGGAAGCTGAAATCATCTCGTTTGCTGTAAAACAAATTTCAACCGACCCTTATTGTCAATTTCTAGATGTAAGTCAATATATGAGGGAGACTTAACTGTATCTATTGAATCCTTTATCTCTATGTCGATGTGATAGATGTGTTCAACATGTATGTACTATTCTATTAATTATCTCTGTGCTGAGTGTTCTTTCGTTTGTACTGTATTCCTGTCAAATTTTTAGCGGTATTATCAACATTGCCAAATAAGCAGGAGGTTTGTCTAGCCATAAAACCAGAAGGTAAGTTTTTTTTTGTTGATTCGTTGTTTTCCTCTCAAAGTTTATTTATAGAAAAATAAGATGTGGTATAATTGCCAATGAGACAAATCTCCACAAGAGCCCAAATGAAACAGCAATTAACAACTATAGGTCACTGTACGGCCTTCAACAATGTGTAAAGCCAATCCCGCATAGTCAACTATTATAATAAAAGGCCCAGAAATGATAAATGTAAAACAATTCAAACGAGAAAACTAAGGGCCTAATTTATGAAAACAAATGAACGAAAAACAAATATGTAACACACCAAGAAACGACAACCACTGAATTACAGGCTCCTGAAATGGGACCGGCATATGAATACCTGTTTTGTTCCTCGGTTTTAGTCTGTTACACAAATTGTTTTCGCCTATTTGATTTATGACTATTGAACAACGGTATATACTAATGTTGCCTTCATGTATTATTTATGCTACTTAATGTTTCTGTCTATCTTTTAGAAATGTATTGAATTGCAACTTATCGATTGTTCTATTTTAGCCCTGTTTATCCGTAGGCGGGGTCATTCCTTTAAAACTAAGAATTCCAATGAAGATTGTGGACAAGTATTTTCAGAGGAGATATCTTTGTAAACGTTAACGGATGACAGAAAACTGCGAATGACGATATATGTCTAGCTATGGGAAAAGCTCACATGACCCGAAGAAATGAGTTGGGGTATGACTGCCGATGAGACAACTATTCACAAAATGAAGTGGATGTAAGCTATTGTAGGCAACCGTTATGGCTTTCAACGATGAGGAAAACCCATACAATGAAGTTGGCTATAAATGGTCTCGACATGAATAATATGAAACTTATCAATTGAGAAATCTAACGGCCTTATGTATCTATAACAATTTGCGAAAAAAAAATATGACACTCTGACATGAATAACTAACTGACAACAACTGAACTACAGGTTCCTGACTTTTGACGGGCACATACAGAATAGCACGAGGATGATATAAATAGGTAGATGTGGTTTGATTGCCAACGAGACATTCTCCATCCAAGTAACAATGTATAAAATTTTAACAATTATAGGCCAAAACATGGCCTTCAAACCGGATCCTTTGCTCACATCGAGCAGAAAGCTATAAGTACAAGGGCTTCAAAGTGACTTGTGTAAAACAATTCAAACAGGAAACCCATCGGTCTAATCTATATATAAAACAAGAAACGAGAAACAAATACAAACCACACCATCAACCGACAACCACTGTTCAACAGGCTCCGATTATACATGCTTGAATACACAAACCTGTCTGTAACTTAAACACTTGGTTTTTTTTTTAGTTTCTCTTTATCCTCTTTTGTCAAAGAACTTAAAAAAAGGGTAAACAAATGCCAAGTTAGGCAAATGGTGAATCACTCCTGTAAACCAACAATTTCGGCAAAAATTTAATTTATTTGCAAATCTTTTAACTATTTAAAGTGTTTATGTATCTTTTTAAGTTGTCAAGAAAGTCAAAACATAACATTTTGACAAACAAAATATTGGTAAAATTGTCTTTTAAGGGCAATAATTCCTATAAGAAATTCCTACAATTCCTAGTCAGACATTGCAGAACACGCCCCGGACATATTTACTTCATTCATAGCAGTTGACAAGATGATAGAACAAACTTGCATTTTTCCCCTATGCTCAATTGTTATCATAGTCGGCCAAGTTCATTGGCAAGTAGGGTCGGAAGGGATAAATGACTGACCCGTGTCAAGAGAGAGCCATATCGCTTGCACGTAAAAGACACCCTTGTAGATTTAGAAAAAGAGCAGGCCTGACGTGGCAGGAAATGTATACATCAATCACAACAAAAATGACACAAAAACATGTCTGTGTGCCCAACCATCCTCTAAGCTGGGGCAGTGGTGAAACAAAACATCATAAGAACCAAATATAAAATCAGTAGAAAAAGGAACAACTCATTAGACCGATACAAAGCAGAAAAATCTGTTAATATGTTCTTGTGTTGTGCTGTGTCATGACTGTCAAAACATAGGAAGAGAATTTGGCGCCCCAATACATTTTTAATCCCATTACTTTATCACGTATTTGCCTGTCTCAGGTCAGGAACTTCTATATCAGTGGTTGTCAATTATTGCTGTGTCATATTTATTATATTTTCAATTGTTTTTTTCTATAAATAAACCAGACAGTAAGTTTTCTTGTATACAGATTTATATACTTCATATGCTGGCGATGCTGAAATGTTACTACATAGAAATAGAAAGTTCACAATAAGAAGCTAAAATTATCTCTAATGTCAATATATTTTTTTTCTTATTCGACCACCAATGTCAATTTCTTTCTTTATATATAAGTCAAGATATGAAGCAGCCTTATCTGTATCTTTTGTAATTTTTATACAATTATGAATAAAGGCAACAGTAGTATACCGCTGTTCAAAACTCATAAATCCATGGACAAAAACCAAAATCGGGGTAACAAACTAAAACTGAGGGAAACGCATTAAATTATAAGAGGAGAACAACGGCACAACATTAAAATGTAACACACACAGAAACGAACTAAGCATTATACGAAATCCTATGAGAATAACAAATATAACACCAAAACCAAATACATGACTTTGGGATAGATAAGTACCGTGACACGTCTTATAGTAATGTGAATTCACACTCAAAAAAAAGAGAAAACAAACGACACAACGTTAAAATGTAACACACACAGAAACGAACTATAATATAACAATGGCCATATTTCTGACTTTGTACAGGACATTTTCAAAGGAAAAAATGGTGGGTTGAACCAAATTTTGTGGCCTGCCAAACCTCCCTCTTTTATGGTCATGTGAAATATAACATTAAAATGACAACACAACATTACAGGACTACAATATGAATAAATAGAAGAACCCAATTGACAAAGAAACACACGAATAAAAGCTAACCAGTGGCGTAGCTGGGTCATTTTTACGTGTACGCCCAAACCTTGGCGAGGGATATGAGGGGTGCCAACCGCTCAATGTTAAAGCACCTGCGGGTAGTGGGTTCGAAAGGGACAAAGCCCCCAAAAGCTATCGAGAATGAGATACCGTAATGATTCCTGTCAGTAAAAAATCATTGATAGCAACACACTTTTGAATCTAAATTGTTTATTTGTTTTGGTTAAATTTTGTAATATGTTAACTTATTCATCGTGTTAAACTGGAAGCTAGCCAAATGGTCATTGGTTTTAGAGAAAACGTCCAAACCAATATTACTTTTAAATAAGTTTAAAGGGTGCCGTGAGTGAGCATACAATCGACAAAATCACCTTTTAATGAACACCAAAAAAAATATTTCTAAGAGGTGCAATATAATTCTGGAACACCTTGGATTTCTTCCCATAAAAAGTGAATCAATTTATCATTCCTTTAAAGGGATTTAAAAAAAATCTAAAATTTTCTTTTGATATTTTTTTCTTGATCTGGTCAGGAATATTTTACGACAATCTATGAAGGTTTATAAATTGAACATGTAAAACAATTAATTGCGTAAAGAAGTCTTAGAGTCCGGCTATCTGTCTATCAGAAAAGAACAGAAAAATGAACGAAAACAAATGCTTTCAAAATTTTAGCTTAAGACAGTAATCATAGAAAAAGCTTCTTCGGAATTTTATCGATGAAGGTTCGACAAGTAGTTTATGTAATTGAGAAATAACAAAATGTAAGCCCAAACTGCGACCACATATTAGTTGCAGAAAGAAATACATTTTGTCCTTAAAATGCGGGAAAATTAAAGATATAATTGCATTATTATATTGCTCTGAATACTCTTTTGATCATAAACAGTTTCTGTCCAACTTTCGTAAAATTTCACGGAGAGTCATTCAAAAGACTTTATTCACATTTGGAACTTAAATATTGACGCCGCTTTGTCTCGCTTTTGGGACATAGATCACAGGCTCGACAAAAATACAAACAGCATATCGAATCTGAGCAGATAGTGAATTGATTTAAATATAAGAAAAGTACGTAGAATTCATAGTAGATTCAGACTTTTACAAAAGATTCGAACAAAGATCTATTTGATTAAATTTAGTCCCTTTTTATTCAAAATTACAATCCATTGAAAAAAGAAGCACAAGGCTGATGTGCTTTTGACCAGTTTTTCTTATTCTATGTCGAAAGTTTAAAATTTTAATACGCCAAAAGTGCACTTTGTCCACACAAGCCTTACTAGTGACGCCCAGATACAAAAGTTTGAAAGCGGAAACAAGTACAAAGTTGAACAGCATCGAGGACCAAAAGTTCAAAAAAGTTGTGCCAAATTACGGCCAGGGTTTTAGGTACCAGAACATCCCTATTATTTAAAATAATTTATACTTTTGCAAACAGTAAATTTTATAAAATGACTATACTAAAGACATACATGATAAAACTGAAGTATTAACCAATTACAGGAAACAACCGAAATACATTACACAATCCGACAAAATGCAACACAAAAAATAGACACATCCGAACAAGTCAAAACCTCAACGCCAAGTGACATCATATTTGAAATTGTAAAAAATGACAAAAAAATGACGTCACATTTGCATTAGTAAAACAGATCATTAAAAAAATGAAAAAATTACGTCACATTTGAATGAATATTAAGATAGAATTAGGATTTATTTAAGATTATGTTTGAACTAAATACTGATATTACATTTAATAACAATGCACATGTATATTCGAGTCGTGAATGTTTATAAAATTCGTTTGATAGTGTTATTTTATTTTAATAATCGTCAAACAAGAGGTCCTAGGGTGATTATAAACATTAGTTGATCTTTCTGTTTTAACCCAAACGAAATCATTGACGTTCAAGTCAACAACTCCAACAAAAGTAGCTGAAACGTGCCCCGTACTGTCATAATTATATGCCCTCCCTATTAGATTATTGTTTTTCAAGATGGCAAAATATGCAGCTGGACGTGCCCAAATCCAAGCAGACACAAGATAAAGTCCCTCCTCTTCACATTTAAACTTTCCAGTATTTTGAAAGGCCTGGAGATTATGTATGTTGTACGAAGTTGAAACATCATGAAATTTCAGTATGCTTCCATCTGCACGATCTCCATGAGTATCCATACACGCCGTAAGACCAACTAAAAACAAAACCAAAAATAAACCGGATATCAATTAAACTAATCAACAAACAAAATAGATAAATAAATAACAAATAGATAAATAAATAACAAATAGATAAGTAATAAAAAAGATTGATACATATTTCAATTAATCAACAAATAATAAAAGGACGATTGATACATGATCATAGTTGGATAAAACATTTTTTTATATAAAGGACGTAAATAAATAAGAGCCACATGTTTCAACTGAAGTTTAAAAAAAATGTCAAATATTAACATTGTAAACAGCTGCTCAGTCCATATGAATATGGCAAATGTTCACCTGTATGTATCTGCATTTGACATCGAAGTTTTTTTTCTGTTGTATTAAAACTAATGATGTATTTCCAATTTTGCTTTCATTCATTTCCAACAAATGCTACTTTTATTAAGCTTTCAAGCTTTCTAAAAGACACATAATCAATTACTTTATTATTTTCACACTTTGGCTGTCAAACATTAAAAATTCATATGATCAACGTGTACAAAAAGCGGAAAATGCCAAGACAAATTTTTAACAACAGGGAATACCCCATTGCTATATGTGACCGTATACAGTCCTTGTGACTAGAGGAGTGACCCTTTTACAAAGAGAAAAAAAAATGGAAAGCGTTACAATAAAATGTTAAAATGTCAATGTTCACTTTGAAGTTATGTGCACTAGTAGAGATTCCCACAAACGAGTTAGACTTCATCAGTGTATATGACGACAGCGAATACCACTTAGAGTAACTCCGGACCAATCATGGTTGTATATCCAAAAATTAGGCCTGGCAATGTGAACCATTCAAATGAGAATACTCATGGTCTGATATTGAACACGTGTACATGCGTCCAACCCAATGAATGGTTAATCAATAGGCTGTCAATAACAGCCGACCCAAGATAAACTATTAACACCCTAAAATGAAATAAGAGGCTCTAAAGAGCTCGTGTCTCTCACCATGGTCTATGTGCATATAAAACAAAGGAAACAAGTCATGACAAAATTCTTGGTGATGGTAACTTGTTTGTAGATCTTACTTTACTGAAAATTCTTTCTTTTTACAATTATCTATGTCTATGGTCCCAATGGTTTCAGAGGAAACTATTTTTACAAAAATTTACGAAAAATTGTGACAAAAATACTTTAAAGGGCAATAACTCCGGAAAGTGTCAATTGAAAATTTTGATCAAGTCAACTTGTTTGTAGAGCTGACTTTGCTAAACAGTTTTGCTGTTTACAGTTTATCTCTACTAATACAATATACAAGGTAAATCAATAAAAACTGAAAAAATATTTTAAGCTACCAATTCAGGGGCAGCAACCCAATACGGGGTTGTTTAATGCGTCTCCATTTTTCAAGGCTGATAGATCTTCTTCTGATGAGCAATTTACTCTGCTTAAATTTTCCCTAAAGGCTTTAGTATCAGAGATATAAGCCACAAACTGCATATTACCTCTTTGTTCTATAGTTTCAGTCATGGCGGCCATCTTAGTTAATGCGCGGGGTTGTCGGATACATTTTTCAAACTATACACTCTAAGGATGATTTAGGTCAAGTTTTGTCTTATCGGGCTCTGTAGTTTCAGAGGAGAAAGGTTTTTGTAAATCTTAACGGACAATTAACGATTAATTTTGACAAATCGGCTTTAATAATTTTAGATTTAAATTGAAACTATTTACCTACCCTTTTCATTGGTCTTAACTATCTGTTGGTTGATGACTGCAAGTGACGCGTTTGTATCATGTGCAATCTTCTGGACCTTTGTATTGGTTAGATTCGTTTGATTTATTACTAGATCATCAATTTCCTTGCGAATGTCGAGAAGTGAAATATTACTTCTGAAATCTGATTTTTGTATCTTCTCATCTAGTTTATCAGCCTTCTTTCCTAAATTTAGCGTTAGATTATATAAGGCTTGAAAATCTTGACGTCTCGCTTGCTCATTCACGGTCAAAACATGCGTTTCGGATTTTAATACCTGTACTTGTTGCTGTAACTCAAATTCATTTTTAATAGTTTGAACACTTTTAAGATGATCTAAGTCTGTTACTCTCCTTTCTAAACTTGTTGTTTTGTTCCGTAGGTACAATAACTCGCTCTCCTGTGCCACATATTTGTCTTGCAAGTGAATATACTTATTTTGTAGTTTGGTAAAATTATCTAGGAGGTCGCCATATTTGTCCTGTAATTCAACAATTGTATCATTTTTGCTTATTTGTTGGTTAAACGAGCCAAGAATCTGCTGAATCTGAGTGGTAAGAAGGGTTAGTTTGTTGTCCATATCATGCCGTAATTCGTTTGTTTCCATACGTGCCTGCTGGATTCCGTTTTGCAATACAGTTTTAGAATCGAAAAATTCTGACACTTTAAGGTATTGATTCTGCGGCATTGGTTGGTTTCCGGACTGAATCTTATTGGTATCAAGAAGGAATCCGTAAACCAGGGGAAGAAACATAAATAGTAATATACTGCGCATGTTTGCAAAGTCCGATGGGTGTTTCTGTATGTTTTAGACCAATTATCTGCTCCGTACTAGCTGTTCTAAAAAACATAAACAAAATACTTCGAGAACAATAATGAAAATGATCAAAACAATGTTATTTTACCGAAAAAAGCAGTAAGTAGAGGATTGTGGCATTGAAAAGACTGAGTTCTCGATTTTTTTTTATGATTTCTTGTTTTTAGTTGTTATTGCAAGTAGTTGCAAGGTAATTAGTAGATAAGTATTGTATTTTAAGCTCCGACGTTATCAATTGGTGATTTGATGATCGCAAATTAAGTTTACTGGCGACGCATTAGCGACCATCGAATAACCTATTGATGACGGTATTGTATTTTCAGCTGACAAAATACAATATGTAACAATCTAAAAATTGCTTTACATACATATAGGGAAAAGAAAAATTTAAGAAAAACACTCATATAAAAAAAGTATGGGGTTGGATGAATTTGATACTTAATGTTTACTAACCTCGTACATAGGTCGGTGTATAATTACGTATCACTTGAAACGGATTACTTTTATATGAAATATTATCTAATAACATAATTTATCTTTTGCTACAATTTATCAATAACCTATTTTATCACATGTTCATACATATGTGTTAATTTTAGCTCATCACTTAAAAATATTATCATAGATAGGGATAAAGTGTAAACAGCGATTATGATCTACAAAGAAGGATGATCGACAAATAAGCTAACATGACCAAAATTGTGAATAGACCCCTTAAGGAGTTATTGTCCTTTATAGTCAATGTTTTTCAATGTTTCGTAATTTTTTGTCATCTTTTACAAAACCTTCTCCTATGAAACTGCGTAGATAAATTTAACCAAACTTGGCCACAATCATCATTTGGGAATTTGGTTAAAATTCCCAAATGATGTCCGATGACCCCGCATCCATATCAACATGACCAACCTGGCTAAATATAGAACATATTGGTAAAATACCATTTTTTACTTATATCTCTGAAACTAAAGCATTTAGAGCAAATCTGACATGAGGTAGAAATGTTCACCAGGTTGAGATATATCTGCCCTGAAATGTTTGAACGAATCAGACAATCTGTTGTAGAGTTACTGCCCCTGAATTAGTAGTTTTATGATTATTTTGCAGATTTTGGTTACATAATTATCTTGAATATTTTTGTAATAGATACAGACTAAATGTAAACAAAAATATACAGCAAAGTAAGATCTACAAATAAGTCATGAGGACCCAATATTGCCAATTGACCCCTAAGGAAGGTTTTGCCTTTTTAATAATTTTTCCTAAATTTTTGTAATCTGTTACAAAAATCTTCTCTGAAACTACTGAGACAAATTGAACCAAACTTGGCCACAACAATTGTTAGGCTATTTAATTTACAATATGTGTCCGATGACTACGCCTGCCAACAACATGGCCTACATTGCTAAAATAGAACACAGGGGTGAAATGCAATTTTAGGCTTGAAACTCTGACACTAAAACAATAGTTTTATTAGATATCTGTCCTGAAATTTTCAAACGAATCAGACAATCTGTTACTGCATTATTTTAAGCATCAATTGGAGCCTCTAGTTATAGAATTAAATACATGTCCCATTACTTCCAGTTTAATGGTTCATGCTACTACAATATTACTTTTATTTTCAATTTTCAAGCACAGGCTCATATTTACTACCATACTCTTCCCGCATTTATTTCCTCATTTTTTGCCCAAAAAAAGAAGAAAGAATGGTCATGAAATTCTCGTTTAAAGTAAAATAGTGATTAAGTACCGCGTAAAAGTGTAAAACAATAGTGTATAAAGCTATTAAACTGACGGTTCAAAACTACCCTTTACATGAATTGTCCTGATGTTTAGTTACTGTACACTTATTAAATTTTCAGTAATTTTTGATATAAGTTATAATTATACTGTGTCCAAAACTTTAGTACGCCACACTGTAAAAATATTATTGAGAGGGCGCAAGAGCATTTTTTTCACTCTTTGCCTAAAAGAAATGGAACACAAAATAACTGCGTTATCGAGTCTAAATCAAAAAAGCGTTATCGGGTCCATCAAAAAAGCAAAAGTGAATTAACAGACATTCTATACATAGGACTGGAAAATGGTTATGCATAACGGTTCACAGATATCAATGCAAATTTTTGATAACATAGTTGTATCTGGGATGCGCAATGGATATTTTAACCAAAAAAAGAATGCCTGTTTTTTCGTAGGACTACTGACGAAATAATGTCTTAAACCTAAATTAAATCTCCACACGTGTTTTCACATTCAGCATTTGAACAAAAAAGTTTGTATTGATTTTTCAATAGGTATTTGAGATTCAATAAAATTTAACTGCAGATCATTTTTCTACCCTAGGGTGGACTTGGTTATAGTAATGTGGTCAACCAGACTAGTCCCGTTCGGTAATAGCAACGTTACTCAGAATAATTTGATTTGTCTGTGCGGAATGACTCAGCAACGATCGGTCAAAATTGGTAAATGCAGTGATGTGCAATGGGGTTGGAGTGTCACGGTCTCTGCAAGTGCCCTTGCAAATAATTTATCAAGATTCTCTTGGAAGGGTAACATAATAGCCTTTTTCAAGGCAACAGTTCGGTTATATATTTTTCAGTCCCATATATACCGCCAATACTAGTTACCTGAGTGATTCAATGTGGTGTGTTCAATTTGTTCTCCTCATGATACTTTATGAAATATTTGCTACTGGATGTTAAGAAAACCCAACAGAACCGTGGCTTATTTGTTCCTCTTTTTCTCTTGGTATATCAGCTTAGTTCTAGTTATTTGATGTGTTCCACTGAGACTTAATCGTGTTTTAATTTAGTTTAAACATATTTATTTATAGTGAATTGGGAAACAAGTTTTGCAACTTATATTAATCCCTCTCCACTTTGCGGGTGCGATTGCTGCCTTGTAGCGGCATTAGCCTGCTCTTTTTCGAAATCTACAAGGAGGTCTTTTACGTGCAAGAGATATAGCTCTCTCTTAACACGGGTCAGCCATTTATCGTCCCCTTCCGACGGACTATAATCGTTTCATCAAGACCATACTCGCAAATGGTGTCAAGGGAGAGCCGAAAATTCAGTACCTGAAATTTTCATCCAGCAACGGAAATCGAACCAGAAACCTTTGTGTAAGTAGTCCGATGCACTAACCACTACATTAATCTCTCTGATTTAATCCAAACATTATTATTTCTGCCAGACTGTATTTTTTTTATATAAGCTGGTGAATTTTGTTGATGGTTGGTCTCTCGTTCTTATTTAATTGATTTATTTTTAATTATTTGTCAAAAATGTAGTTTTTATCACTTTTTTTTTCAAAATACATGTATAATTAAAGGCACAAGACTTGTTTTCACGCTACTGTTTATGCAAAATTGTCAGATTTTGTATAAATTAAGTCCAATGTATATGTGATAAAAAGAAAACTACTACATAGAATTTTAAGATAACATGTAAGAAGAATCTATAGCGTGCTTTCAGATAAGAAAAAGAAAAAATTGGGTCATCGGACTTGTTTTCTTGCTACATATCAATATAGGTAAATTCACTTTCTATTGTAAAAAGAATCTGAGTTATCTCGGGGACACCTTATGTAGCAAAGATGAAGAGAAAAAAAATTGAATGAACTCAAAATATTGATTTTTTTTAGAAAATACAGACTTAAATATGAATAAAACATAATTGTTTTTCTATATTAATTTTACATGAAAAGTCTTACATGCGGAGTATACTAAGATATATGGCCCCCATTTGAATACGATATTCCCGCGTTTGTATTTCCTATCATGATTTCCTTGATAGAGGGCTGCTACTCACAAGGAAGCTATTAAACCAAGAGTTCCAAATGGTGAAGATGAAATCATCCCTTCGTAAATTTTACGGACACCATCACGAGTTGGTTGACCGTTATGGAATAACCGTTTCACAGATGATATCGTAGATGTTCTTACGTCGTAACTACCATGACTACAATCCTTTTCCCTTTTTATGAATTTGACCGAATTAAGCTATTTACCGGGTTTGTAACAGCATGAGCAACACGACAAGTGTCAGGGGCGGATCGAGCCATTTTAAAAGGGGGTGGGGGGTTCCTAACCCAGGACAGGGGGGGGGGGGTTCTAATTACATGTCCCCATTCAAATGCATTGATCGTCCAAAAAAAGGGGGGTTCCAACCCCCGGACCCCCCCCCCCCCCTCTGGATCCGCGCCTGAGTGTCACATGTGAAGCAGGATCTGCTCAGTTGTCCTTCCGGAGCTCCTGAGATGATCAACCCCAGTTTTTGGTGGGGTTCGTGTCGCTTCCTGCTCGCTTCTAAGTCTTCAGTTTTCTAAGTTGTTTCTTGTGTACTTTTATTTGTCTAATTACCTTTTTCATTTTAAGCCATGTGAGTTTGACTGTTCCTCTAGAATTTTTCGCCCCCCCCCCTTTTTGATATGAATTACATAGTACTTTCAAAATTTGTGAATTTCATTAAAGATCTAGTTATCTGCTACTTCAAAATCCAAGATGAAGACAGACACCCAAGCCAACTTAAATATATGGATTTCTATAGGTATAAAAATATAAAATGAGGAGGGGGTGGCCTTAGATGTAAACACGTTACTTTATCGGGTTCTGTATACATTTGGTTCTCTGCCAAAAAGTCGTTGTCAAATCCAGTGAAAGTTCTGAACATTTCCAGTACGCTTCCGGGTCAGAATTCAGCACTTCATGATATTGACACAAGACGTCTAACAGATTTTCTACACTTTCATGACTTTGGATTGTATTGGTAATTGTAAAATATGATAGGCCTAATGGTCTTCAAATGATAATACATGAACTTTCAATCACACGATACACTAATGTAAAACATACAGTTGAATACTGTTATTAAATAGATTTGCTGAAATTATTTAATTCAACTGTTGACATGGTTGACTATCAGTGATTTTCTGGAAATCTGAAGGTTACACACAGAAACGAATGCATGAGGTTCTATTTGGGGAATGGATACATGTGTAATAGTATTATAATGTGTTCTGAAGCCACCTCCCTCGTTTTTCTTTTCTTTTCTTTTCCTTTAAAAGAGGGGCGAAAGATACTTTTAAAACACTTTTAACAGTCAGGGATATTTTTTTCATATCACAGTATTTGTAGACATCTCATCAAGAAAGATCGAGGAAAAGAAAAAAATGTTACTTTCTTTAAACTTGCATAAAAAACTGACGGACAAAGGTGGATAACTCTACCTCCAAAATTATAACATTTATAAGAAATACTTGAATACATATATTTCTACTTTTTTCACCGACTGTAAAAATTGCTTAGCTACAAAAATATCTTGAATAGAAAAAGCTGATTTAAGGTTCAACAAAACTTTTTTCAGAATTATGGCTGTTTTTTTTTCGGGCGGGTGGTCGGTCAGGCGACTGCAGCCAAATGTTATCCGTGCATTTACGCATGAACCGTTTAACCAAAGCTCTTCAAAATTTAGTATGTTGTTACTGACTATAAAATAGAGGTCAAGTTCAATAATGACAACACTTTACCGTTCATGAGTTATAGTTCTCAAAAGATTTTAAAATGGCGTTTCCAGTCGTGTCCGTGCATTTGAAACAACGAACTGTTCAACCAAAGCTTTTAATATTTTAATATATTGTTACTGACAACAAGATAGAGGTCAATTTCAATAATGATGATTTTTAATTTTACCGTTCAGGAGTTGTCGTGTCTGTGCATTTAGTAATAAACCATTCTACTAAAGCTTTTTCAAATTCAAATATGTTGTTACAGTAACCATGGTAACTGATGACAAATAGGAGGTCAAGTTCAACATTGTTCAATAATGACGATTCTCGCTTTTCCTGTTCTGGAGTTATGGTTCTTGAAAGATTTCCAAATGGCATTCCAGTCATTGGGATCAGAATATTTTTAGAGAAAAACCATACCCCTCTTTTGAAGTTAAATGGCCATTCCCTTATTCATGATCTCTTTTAATTTTGTTGCCACTGATGTCCGACTGTAAGTCCATGAGTCTATCCAATGTATACTTGTAAGTTGTAACGTTATCATTCATACGAGTAATTATTCTTTTTATCTAGTTTTGTCTTCTTTAATCATGTTAATGGTACAAATATAAGATATACGTAAACAAGTGATTGCTAGATTGCCACACAATACATTATTTCATATATATATTTTTTTATTTTTTTCCAATTTTGATGTCTAACAATAATTTCAATAACGTTTTTTTTTTTTTTTTTTTTTTTAACAAACTACACTATTAAGGGGGAAGAGGGGGGTCGAGTATTCTTTGTAAGTAGAAAGCATACACTCACTGAATCATTTCTTGTTTAAATGTTATCTTTACTACAAATTGAATATCCAGTGAGGACTTTAATGGAGTGACACGTTGTCGCTTCACTCCGTTAAATACACACCTTTCTCCATTACTTTTTTTCCCGAATTCTCGATTTCCCGATTTTTCGATTTCTCGATTTTCCGATTTCCCGATTTCCCGATTTCCCGATTTGTCAATTTCTCGATTTCGCTTTCTCGCTTTCTCGATTTTCCGATTTTGCATTGGAAAAATGAAAGGAGAAAACACTAAAACACGAAAAGGGGAAATGGTCTCTTCCGGCCATCATAGCTATCCCTATATTTTATTACTTTGTTTGTTTTATCATTAAAACGACCTTTTCTATTATCTTATTGGAAGAAAAATACTTTTCACTCTTTTATATCCATAATTTTTTTTTTTTTTTTTTTATAAAATCTGCAACTGTTGAGACACCTTCTGAATCTAATGATATAAACTTTATTTCCACATCCGTTCTTAGTGCTCTAATGTGTTGCATTCTAAACTGGAATCTACCTAGTCCTTTTCCTTTTCCTAAACGAGAAATGTACGGCTTTCAAAGATGATTCAAATATGCGTGGCTGCACTTTTACCAATGGACTGATTATTCAACTTCACCAGAAGGAATTCACTGAAAGTTTTGCGATTTGTTCGCTACTGACCACAACCTCTGACGTTTTGTTAAGAAACATGCCCAAAATTGAGTAAACGTAAATGGTGAATGTTAATCCCACAAAAAAAAACCCAGAATACCACCAAACAGCCTTATAAAAAACACAAGACATTCAGCTCCTTCAAACTCTTAATGATCTACCATGGCACGGGGTGATGCGAGAGACTCAGTGGCCTTGCTTTAATACATATTCATATCAGTACGGAAATTTTCAAAAGTGCAGTGATCGATCAGTATGCTAGAACCTAAAACATCAGGAAGAAAATATCAACAATAGACTTTTTAGGATAACTTTGTACATTCAATCATGAATGTTTGCCATTTTCTTTTATTGAAGTATTTTTATCTGTAATTAAATAATAAAACTAATCTAAAAAGTTAACTTTGAATAGACATATGCCGGATGAACAAAAGAATGTACCAATCATTGAAAGCGTAAGGTTTATATATAACAATTAAGAAAGAAAATTCTTAAATGTACAAAAATGCTTCTCACCCCAACCCGACGCTCCGAAGCTCTCGATCCGCGCCTGAACTATTATTGTCAGTTAATCATCGGATATATTAAATTCTTTGAAACAAGCAGTGTTATAAAGCATAATTTGTTTATTGTTGAAGGCCAAACAGTACCTTATAGCTGTTAATTTTTGTGTCATTTAATCTCCTGTGAAGAGTTGTCTTATTGGCAATCGTTCCACATCTTCTTTAATATATAAAAAAGAAGATTGGGTATGATTGCCAATGAGACAACTCTCCACAAGATACCTTATGACAAAGACATTAACAACTATAGGTCGTATATTTGTTATCTATCAGCTGTAACACAAATGAAATGAATTTTAATCTAATAATTTTAAACACTCAATTCAAAAAAGACCTAGTTGTTAGCTACAGTTGGCAATTATTTATATATTACCTACTTGACATTTGATTACCAATGTTGTACCCTATTTTCAGATATATATATATATATTAAGATGCATCAGAACAAAGTATTGTGTATCTTGGCAGTCATTGTTGTGTCAATCAACAGTGGAGTGTATGGTAATGTATACATTTTTTATATAGATTAGTCCGTTGGTTTTTCCCGTTTGAATGGTTAAACACTAGTAATTTTTGGGGCCCATTATAGCTTGCTGTTCGGTGTGAGCCTAGGCTCCATGTTGAAGACCGTACCCTGACTTATAATGGTTTACTTTTATAAATTGTGACTTGGATGGAGATTGTCTAATTGACACTCATATCACGTCTTCCTATTTCTATGTGGAGTTATACATTTCATCGCTATTTAACGAAGTTCTCCTTTGATCTTGATAACTGATAATGTCCTTTCTCAGTGGAGTCGAGTGATATGAAAAATTATCGATAGAAACTAAGGGCGCACGTGCTTGTTGTCAATGAATTTAACAACGTCGTCGTAGGTAAAATAGCGATAAACAGATTATCATGGGTCATCTCAACTCGACTTTGCTTTTCTCACTTTCGACGTTCCGGCTGAAGAAAAAAAATCAATCTCGTTGAGATAACCAACGATAATCTATAAATATAATATGAGAAGACGTGGTACGATTACCATTGAAAATTATATCTACTAGAAACCAAAGACGTGGATGTTAGTATCTGTAAGTCATTATACGGCCTTCAACAATAAAGAAAACACATACAGTATCGTTAAACAGGACAATATGTGCATTACGTGGTCGAAATATTCTTTTCCAGAACCTTTGCAGCAACTGAAAGTTAGATATACGAGAAAGGTTTCTTGAGTTTTTGCTACGAAGTAACTAGAGAGGTTGCTCAATTTTCTTCGAAAATAATTCGTCAGAATAGATTTACCAATTTAAAACAATTTATATAGTAGTCCTAATGTGTTATGAGGCGCTTTTCAAGATATGGTACTCTGATGTGGCTCGGTATGCAAATGTTGCCGCTATCACGGTTTTGTTTTTATATTGGAGCTTACCAGAAATGAAGACCATATTCTTGGTAACCTTTTTGCCTTCTCTGTAAAAATCGCATTGAATACTTTGTATCAATGTTACCAAATGTGGGTTGTATAAACAACTGCAAATATAAGTTTTGTGATAGGTAAATCGACCCAATATTATCTAAAAGAGAGAACCATTCTCCAATATAGTTATCAATCAATCCATCAGTTGGGATTTGTTTCGGCATTTAGTTTTTTTTTCTGCCCACTGGGCACATTTGTTAAAGACACATTTAGTCTCTAATAAAAGCGTTACTTCATGAGAAAAACAGAAGAGAGAAGTACATCATTTACTATGAATAAGAGTAGAGCAATTACATTCAACTTGGTAAAGGTTTCATATCTAATCCCTGTTTGAACTGTAGAAGTTCTGAATGGGAAAGCTTGCTGTTCTTTTACAAAAGAAAAACCCAAAACAAACCAAAGTTTGAAATAATGTTATAATTTAATTTGAAAATTTGTAGACATCTTCTGAAGATGATTAGCAAATATTTTACTAGGTTTAGACTGGCCATGGAATTGGAAAAGAGAAGATGTCACGTGTTACACCACGTGTTTGGCAGCAGTTGGAACAGGTGCAGTTGTTGCAACGCCATTGGCAATATCAGCAGCAGGATTTGGCGCTGCAGGCGTAGTTGCTGGGTCATTGGCTGCTAAAATGATGTCAATGGTAGGAGTTGTAAAAGCTGGAAGCTGGTTGGCATTTTTACAGTCGGCTGGAGTTTATGGTGTTGGGACAACTGGTAAAATGATATTAGCTTCGACTGTTTCACCATTGTGTGCAGCTATATGTGGAAGTTCAGAGGAAAGACAAGGTATTTTTCAGATAATGCGATAGTAAAATACTATAATGATAATTAAATGTAAAATATGGAACATCTATCACTCTCTATGAAAAATATCTATAGGAAGTCAGGAATTTGACAGTTGTTTTTATACTCGTACCATTTGTTGGTAAAGTTTAATATGTAATTTTGTTAGTTGTTATGAACTTTCCCTTTTTGAACTTATGCCGGCGTCACACATTGGCGTATAGACCAACGTGACTTAGACGTACAGAGAAATTTGACTAAGTCCGTATGCGTTAGGTGCACGCAAGAAGAACGCTAAGCAATCGTTAAACGCGTGTTGCATAAGTTTGAAGTAGATCGAAATGCAAAGGTATACGCTTGGTGAACGCTTTAACTTTAGGAAATTTTTATGCAGCATAAAACTTTTCATCTAGATCTAGCGTTTTTCAAGCGTATACCTGTTTGCCACACTCACGTAATACTAAGTACATACACTACAACAACCACGTTGGAAAACGCTACAGATAAGTTTGAGACACTTTTATGACACGTTGTATACGCCTCAAGATCATTCGAACTCCTTAAGATCATTCGACTTTTACTTGGACGTATGCAGGGCGTGTTTGCAACATATGCCAGGCGTAGTTTCAGCGCACCGTAAACGTATAAACGCAACCGTGGCGTATCAAAAAGGTCTTCTGAAATAAACGAAACTTGCTCTGACATTTATAAATTGATATTTATATATATTATATATTTATGTCCGTGAATTTACAAGACCACGTCTATTTAGAAGTAGTACAAACAATAAAATTGAGTATGGAAATGGGGAATATGACAAAGAGACAACAATCTGACCAAAGGGCAGAAAACGACCGAAGGCAAAGTTTGGGTCTTCAATACAGCGAGAAAATCATGCACCCAGACCTGGGCTTGTGCTATGTACTCATTCAATGAAACACCCAATAATTACTTGTCCAAGACACGCCGAAAGCACGAATAATTTTCCCACATACGACATGGACGCTTCTCAAATACGTTCAAGGGACGTTTTTCCTTTGTAACATGCATTTTAGCTACGTTAGACAAACACCAACATACTTTACTTGCTAAACGCATGTTTACTGTTCTCGTACGCCCTAATCACGCTAAGCGCTCGCTAAACACGATACAGATATGATTGACAAGTTGAATATGTCCAAAATTTCTAGCGTATTGGCAGTGAACATGGTTTTTGACCACGCCCGACGTACATCGGTGCTATATGTTGATGTGTGACGCCGGTATTACCTTTGAGTTCAGTATTTCGTTTACACTTTTTTGTAATTGGAATGATTCATTATACTGGAGAAGAAAATTTTAAATTCTGTGTAAATAAAAGCCTCCTTTTTTTCGTTAGATTTAAAATGTTATACCCATAGAATTGATGGAATGAAGGGCTTGGATGAATATCTGATACGAGCAGAACAAGTTAAGAATATTAAGCAGTGTGAAGATCAATGCAACGATGATGCAGCTTGCCGGGCCTTCCGATATCTTCCAAGAAATAGCTTTTGCTTTTTATACAAGCTACAACAATATATTGAAGACGATATCAGTGAAAGCCAATTTTATGTAAAACGTTGTATCCTATGTTACATGAACGCAACGGAAAATGCCAAAGGACGTGATGATGAAATTCAAAAAATTTGGGAAGTTTCCCTCAAAATGGAAAATTCGAGATTAAAAACAGAAGGTGCAAACCAACGAATTTTAAAATTTCAAAACCAAAAAAAAAACCAAAAAAATACGGCAGTTTTTTTTAAAAAAAGGTGGTTACCGTTTGCATTGAAAAAAGGGTTTAATTAAGACAATTTACCAATTGAATAAAATGAAATTATGAAAAAGTAATTTAAATAAAAAGACCCGGACAAAAAACCAGTTTAAACTTTTATTTTGGTTTAAATTCTTTTCTACTTTTTTGGGCTAACTTGTTTTTTTAAGTTAAATTTGATGATTTTTGGGTTTTTCCCCTTTTTGAGGAACAGTTTGGAGTGAGATTATTTAAATTTTTAAGGGCTTTTGGGTTTAAATAAGGACCCGGTTTTATTTGGGAAAAAATATAATTTTTCTTTAAAATTTAATTGATTTAAGAATATATTTATATTGGGGCCCAGGAAGGCGCCCCCCAATTTTTTAAAATTGATAAGGACGTTGGTCCTTTTTTTTTGTCTAGTCTTTTTTTCTTTTAAAAACTTCCCCTTTTAAAATTTTAAAAATTTAAAAAGGGGTTTTTCGACGTTTAAAAAAATCCCACTTATAATTTAAAAAACAGGCGATTCGCAATAAATAATATTTAATCAAGTGAATCGAATGACAGTCTCCCTTAACTGTCTTTTCACAAATAGGTTTGTGATAGTTTGTTGGAAATATTATTGGGCCCAAATTCTTTTTTTTCCAACAGTTTTAATGAGGAAATTTCCATTCTTTTGATTTAAGTACCCCCCAAAAAATGGGATCTTTCAATACTGACTTTTGCCTGATTTTTTCATTTAACGGAAACCTTTTCAACGAAACAATATCAACTTGATTAGGCTATCATAATTTTCTTTTATTTTTTTTAGTGCATTCCAAGAATAGAAATCTTTTAAGTTCAAGATTATTAAATTTTGATTAAGTAATTGATGTTTTTTGGGATGTAAAAACAACCTTTATTTTTTTTAATTTTTTTGTGTTTTTTTTCTGCAAATTTTCTGGTTAAAATTTTTCAAATTTGTCTAGAAATATTATTATTTTTGGTTTATAAAACATGTTGATCTTGTTTCATTTAGAAAAATTGTTCACCCCAATTTTTATTTGTTTTTTAAAAAGTGGTAAAAACTTTTTTTGTGTTAAATCTTGAAACCTTATATTGCTTATGTTAATCACAAATAAAAAATTAGATATTGTTGTAGCTTTGATTAGAAATGTTTTTTAAATTGTCCAATCTATAAAAATTTGGGAAAGCCCATGTAAACAAACTGAAATAGGGAAATTGAAAAAATTAAAGGAAAGTTTGTTTGCTCTTTAATGTAATTTATTCCTGTTAAAACTTTCGATAACCCTCAACTGTCAATAATTTTTTAGGGGAATTTACAGTCGGAACGCAGTCATTATATTAAATCGGCCCGAAAAAGGTAATGTGGACAATTTCTGATAAAATTCAGTTAGGAATTAACCTTCGTAAAAAAAAGATTTTAATTAAAAAAATTTAATTGTATTCCTGTTGACAAAATTTGGGCAAATAATTCTTTTTGAAGTGTCCTTTTGTAATTTGAAAAAAAAATAAAATTTGATGCTACCTTATTTATTTTTACCATAACCTGGGGGGAAACAAAAAGGGGGAGAATTCAAAGAAGTTTTTGAAGTATGGAGGTTAGTTGGTGAAACCATCCTTTTTTGAAGGATAAAAGCTGAAAAATCTTTTTCAAATTTGTAAAAATAATTTTTTTATAGAAAAAATTCGGGTGGCTGCTTTTCTCAGTGTTGGAACTACTTAACAATTTGGAAAATAGGATCCTGTTTAATTTTTGGGGTTTTTTTGGGGGGAAAAAATTTTTATCTAATAATAATTAAAATTTTTAAATAAACCTTATTAAAATTATTTAAAAATAAAGCTAAAAAATTTAAAAGCTAAAAAAGAAGGGGTTTTTAATAGCCCCGAAAATTTTGATAAGATTTTGGACCCTTTCAATTTTCCCCCAACAATTTACTTTTTGGTTGAAAAAATTTTAAAGGTCAATGTTTTTAAAAACCCCCTTGGGTAAAAAATTGGTTTGAAATTTTTTAAAATTAAAATTTAAAACCCCCCAGGGTTACCCCCTTAACCTGGGGGGACAAAAATTAAATTGTGGCCCCATTTTTAAATTTTTTTAAAACGAATTTTTTCAAAAACCTTTTTTAACCCGGGCTTTATTGCTTTTTGGCAAATTTTAAATTTACCCCAAAAATTTTTTTTTAGGTTCTTAAAATTTTAAATTTACCCCCTTTTTAAAAAAAAAACCCTTGGTACAATTTTAAAAACTTACCTTTAACATAAAATGGGGATCCTGGGGGAATTTTTTCCCCCCAAAAATTCACCCCCCATGTAAAAATTGGGGGGACAGAAAAAAAAAATTTAAAATAAATTTTTTTGAAAACAAATTTTTCCAAAAACCCAAGGGTTTTTTGGGAAGTTTTAGTCTTTTGAAAATTTTTTAAAGGTTAATGCCCTCAATTTGTCGGTGGCTTTTTTTTTTAGGGAGGTCAGAGGTTTAGGGAAAGAAAGGGTTTGGGGTAAAAAATTTGGCCTTTGAAAAATTTGGGTTTAAAAGCCGGAAAAAAAATTTATTTTAAAAAGGCAAAAAAAAGGGGGGGAACGTACTTTAAAATTTTTATTTAAAAAAAGGGTTCCCCACCCCATTTGCTTTTAAAAAAATTTTTTTTTCAAAAATTGGACATTTGTTAATTCTAGAATTTTTCCGATTAAAAAAAATATAAAAAAGAAATTAAAAAAATAATAATTTTTTTTTAAATTTTGTCTAAAATGTAATCCTTTGAAAAAAAAAACTTAAAAAATGTTTAAACCCAAAATTTTTAATTTAAAAAAAAGAAGTAAGGGTTAAAAAACAAAAAAATGTGGTTCTTTTTGAAAATGGTTTTTTTTTTACAATTCAAAAGATAGAAACAATAAGGGGAAAGAGTTTAAAAGGAAATTCTTTTTATTTTTTAAAACAAAAAAAATGAAAGCCTAGATAAAAAGAACAATTGGGAGAAAAAAATTTAAAATTACAATTAAAGCAACGTCTTTGAGGAAAATGTTTAATTTTAGAAAAAACCATTGGAAAATCATTTTTTTCAAAAAATTGTAAATAAATTTATTTTAATAGATTTTCGAATTTTTTATTTGGGGTTCTTAAAAAAAGAAAATTTTCAATTTCCCCTTTTTTTGTTTAAATAATATTGTGAAAAATTCCATGATAAACAAAAATTGAAGAATTTTTTTAATTAAAAAGAAAAAAAAATTAAACAACTACCCCCCCTTTTGGATAAGCAAAAAATTTAACTTTTATTTGAAAAAATTTATTTAAAAAATAAATATTTTTTCTTAAAAAAATTTTTTATAAAATTGGGCAAAGTTTTTTCCCTTTCGGTTAATAAGTTAAGTTATTGTAACCAAACCTCAGGGGTCTTTTTTGGGAAAAAAACCCCTATTTGGGTTTTTGAAGAACATTGTTTAACTTTCACTTGTTATTGCTTTGATATAGTTTTTAGTAACTAAAAGTGTATTTTGTTTATGTTAAATGATTTGTGCCTCGTACCTTACTGTAAAAAAATGATAAACTATTAAAGAGATAACTTTATAGAAAATGTAATAAAACATATGCCAGATTTTATGTCCTGGCAAGAAAATGAATAAATTAAATATCTTCTTTGCCCATCAACCTCAAAAGAAGTAGAAAGCTGAGGGTCCTATTTTAGACAGGCATTAGAACTGAGGACAGGGGACTCTTGATTAATTTATAAAATATATTTATATATCATATAGATAGATTGTTTTGCTTTTTTACTTTTTTTTTGTTTTTATGGTTTTGTTTGTTAAATGTATTTTGTGTATGCTTATATTATTTGTCACAAATTTATTGTTCAGAGTTTATATGACAATAAATATTTGAATTGAATTGAAAACTATTTTGAGCTAAGCCAATTGTAATGGATTTTGAAAGCGTTTTCTTATGTTGTGCTGTAACACCACGTGCCCCAGGTTAGGGAGAGGGTTTAGCGGTCTCATATTCAACCCTGCTGCATTTGTTTGTTTAATCATTTATGAAAGTGAAATAGTGAAATAATATATCGCTTTTAACGGCCAGTATGGTTTGATTTTGTCAAAATAAGCTAATTTAACCCCTTAGCTAGAGATGGATACCGCATACATTGTGCATGGTTAATAATTCAAAGGAAAATAATGTCAACATTTTACTGGTTCTACAAAAAAAATTCATTCTTATACAGGTAAAAACGATGAGGAACTTGTATCTTTAATCTGTAATATGAAATTAAACAGACCTAGAAAAATCCTATTGCACACTTCTTTTTTAATTTTGAGTCAAATCAGTGAACATGAACTTGACAGTAAGTGCCCTTTTAATTGTTTCACATTTTTTATATATCGGGACCTTTTTTTATGTCTGTTTAGTTCACGCATCATTGTAAATATAACGGAATCGATAAGACTGTCAACAAAGTGAGAGGTCTAGGCTATAAAACCAGGTTTAATTTTCTACATTTGAAAATGCCTGTACCAAGTCAGGAATATGACAGTTCTTGTCCATTTGTTTTTGATGTGTTTTGTCTTTTAATTTTGCCATGTGATTATGGCCTTTCTGATTAGATTTTCCTATGACTTCAGTATTTTTGTGATTTTACTTTTTTTTTATAACCGACTATGCAGAATAGTTTTTTTTTGTCATTGTTGAATTTCTTTCTACCATTTTTTTGCAACTCCGTTGAAAAATGAGAGGGTTTGAAATGTTTTGGTTTTTATTACCAGAAGACAACGTCAATAACAATGCTAGGCTTATTCTGAGTCGTTAGTTTTTCATATTGATGCTAATTTGTGTACTTTCATGAAGGAGACGGTAAAACACACAATTAATCCTGATAAAAGTCATATGCCTGGTATAGATTTTCTGATTCTAATAATAAACAGAATAAATGACACATCAATTAGATAATGACATCACAGTTGCAATAAGGTAATGTTCGGGAAAATTAAGCTTAACGCTTATATCTTAAAGATTAAAACAAACTTAATTGAAGAAAGCCAAAACAAATTATTAAGAATAATCTCTTCATTTTTGTCGAGCCTGCAACTTTTGTTGCAGAAAGCTCGACATAGGGATAGTGATCCGGCGGCGGCAGCTACGGCGGCGGCGACGGTGGCGGTGTTAGCTCACTTCTTAAAAGCTATATATTTTAGAAGGTGGAAGATCAGGATGCTTCATATTTTGTATATAGATGCCTCATGTTACGAAGTTTCCGTCAGTCACATGTCCATTGTCCTTGACCTCATTTTCATGGTTCAGTGACCACTTGAAAAAAAAGTTCAGATTTTTTGTAATGTTAAATTCTCTCTTACTGTAAGTAATAGGATAACTATATTTAGTATGTGCGTACCTTGGAAGGTCGTCATGCCCGTCAGACAGTTTTCACTTGACCTCGACCTCATTTCATGGATCAGTGAACAAGGTTAAGTTTTGGTGGTCAAGTCTATATCTCAGCAATAGATCTAGTATATTCGGTGTATGGAAGGACTGTAAGGTGTACATGTACAACTGGCAGGTGTCATCTGACCTTGACCTCATTTTCATGGTTCAGTGGTTATAGTTAAGTTTTTGTGTTTTGGTCTGTTTTTCTCATACTTTATGCAATAGGTTTACTATATTTGTTGTTTGGAATGATTGTAAGGTGTACATGTCTAGCGGGCAGATGTCATCTGACCTTGACCTCATTTTCATGGTTCAGTGGTTATAGTTAAGTTTTTGTGTTTAGGTCTGTTTTTCTCATACTTTATGTAATAGGTTTACTATATTTGTTGTATGGAATGATTGTATGGTGTACATGTCTAGCGGGCAGATGTCATCTGACCTTGACCTCATTTTAATGGTTCAGTGGTCAAAGTTAAGTTTTTGAGTTTTGGTCTTTTTATCTAATACTATATGTCATAGGTCAACTATATTTGGTGTATGGAAATATTTTATGATCTATATGTCAGTCGTGCAGGTTTTATTTGACCTTGACCTGGTTTTCTTGGTTCATTGCTCAGTGTTAAGTTTTTGTGCTTTGGTCTATTTTCTTAAACTATAAGCAATAGGTCAACTATATTTGTTGTATGGAAGCATTGTTAGATGTACATGTCTGCCTGGCATATATATGGTTCAACTGACCTTGACCTCATTTTCATGGTTCATGTTAAGTTTATGTGACGATCGTAATAAAGCTTTATATTTAGGAGTATCAACATAATATCAATGATTAGTAAAGAAGGCGAGACATTTCAGTGTGTGCACTCTTGTTGCATCTTAACATCAAAAGAACCAACTTACTAATTAACGATGGTAATTAGTCATTAAGCCTTAAGGTAAATTTATTGTATTTGTTTTGCACGACTCCCTACCCATGAATCCACCTCTGAGATTCAGGCCAAGAGCTAATTATAATCCATTGGATGTCCTTGATTGCTGTCTTCATTTTTTTTCATTGCTTACTGTGGTATAGATTATATTTATTACTTTATTTTTTATTAATTGCAGTGGCTCACCTTGTTTCATCTTGTACTGTCCTAGGTGGTGTGGGATTTGTTCATTACTGAATATGGCACGGTAAACATTTGACAAACGGCTTTTAAATTAACAGTCGGATGCGTCTATCCGAATTGACAGAAATTACAAATGCAATACAAAGCAAACGAGAAAACTAAGAGTCAGATGTATGTTTTTAAGCAATAAACGATGAAAAAAATGATTGCAAATATCAATCCGAATTACAATGCGTGATCAAACATTCCTGAAAAGCAAGCATGCCAACAAAACCTTCAAACTACAAGCATTATGAAAATGGCTCAAAGAATGCACATATTAGGCTACCAAATACAGTTCTGATAAAATGTATTACGAGGCTCATGTACATATGATTTATTTCTCTTTTATTCGATAATGTTGTAGTTTTGAATAAAAATACCTTATAGTTTCAAAATGATTTACGCTTGTTACTATATCATGTATATCGAATATGACTATTTAGCGGATAAATGACGAAGTATAAGATGTAAAGTTTAATAGTAAAAAAATAAATTATTTTACTATTGATATATTCATGTATACTAATGTTCAATGAAACTCTTTATCATATAAATGCTTTTTATTTTAATGAATGTTTACACATGTTACACTGAACCTTGGTATATCTATTTATATTCACTGCAGGGAAAACAGATATCATGAATTATTTTGAGTTAGTATTCGGTTGCAGCGATTATAACATTTCCGGATAACACATTCTCCTATAAGGTTCCTTACGTTAATTCGACGATATTCCCGTAACATATTATTGTATACGTTTTTGTTGAGAAATAATTGTACTCGATTTTATTTTTTGTCGTCGGCAATGGTTTGTTACGATTTATTTCTCAAATTTCATCTAGTAGATAGAGGTGAACAACTAGCTGTAGAACACTAAACCAAATATAGTTCCTTTCCTGCATAATTAACACAAAATGTTATGAATTCCTCTTTGTTGTTCCATAATACGTTCTGATATCAATATTATTATTATCATTGGCACTCAATATTATATGTTCATGTACACGTCAGGATTTGTGTTAATTCTATAAATATAGAAGCAGCATGTGTATGATTAAAAAAATCTTGTACCCATTTTCTCATACCGCTTTTATCTTTTTTTTTTTGGCGCAACAATACAATGAATATATAAATTCCTAGTTAAATTCTGTAATTTCAAGCGTTGACATTATCTTAACTTTAGATAAAATAATAGTCATGCCATTTCATGTCAAAACTATGCCTAAGACTGACTTGGAAATAATCAACATACGTTTAATTGCATATACGAGCACACTTGTTTCCGGTATCTGTATAGTGCAATAACAGGTATATCTGATCTGAGCAACAGAGCAAATATGCCCTCCTATCTTTCTCGTTTTCTCATTCAAAAGAAATCTAAATATATTACCAGTCCTTAATAGATCTATGAAGAAGTGGTATGAGACAACTCCCTATCTAAGTAACAATTTGTAAAAGTAAACCATTATATATAGCATATAGGCATTTAATTCAGATCAAAATTTCAAAAAATAATTAAAATTTTGACAAAGTTACAGCTATGCATAGGAACTGTTATGTTTGAGATATGTACTATTTTCTTGTATGTTCTTTCCGACCGGGTCTATTTGGTTATTTTTCTTTCCATCACAGTTCTAATATAATATGAGCGATTTAAAGTAAACTTCTTTGAATAAATTGCATAACCAATGAAACGTTCAAATACAAAAATATATAGTCTAATGTGGAATCCAAAGTAAGAGTGAAGATAAACATGATAAATATCCAGCAAAGAAATACTCACCACACAACAACAAACTGATAATGAAACAATTTCTTTTTCTTAATAAAATTACGTCTTTTCCACACATTACTACATTTTTCAAAAAAAATTATATAATGATTTAATAAATTTTGACCATGGGTATTACACACGACACATTTCTGAAATAATCTTTAAAAAAGTAAACTAAAAGGTATCCTGGTCAATACTGGCCAATGAAAACATATTTTACATATTCCTACTGACAGTTCATCAACTGCTCAAACAATTAAGGAACTGAACATGGCGTTCCCCTTTGGATATTGGGATACCAGGTCAAGGAGTTTTAAGAGAAACGAACTTAACTACAGGGAAGTATAAATCTTTATAATAAAATATGCTTTGTTGATTTGTATGCTGTTTTGGTGTAAAAGAATCAACATATAGCAACGAAGTAATACGTTGAGTAGAATCCTCTCCCTATTTTAATGTTAAAAGAATTAATTAATCTTAGATACACGTTGGTTTATATTTTCAGAATATCAGAAATGTTCCAGGTGTAAAATAGAAAAAATAAATTAAAATGTGTACTTGTTCGTTTTTTGATATCGATTAAATGTTCTTTAAAGAAATAATAATGGAATATATAATGAGTCAAACGTTCTTTATTTTGTAGATCAGTTTTTTACCAAATGGCAAAATTAAAAGATTAAACACATCAAACAAATGTAAACATGTGTTATATTTCTGACTAAGTATTTAGAAAAAAATAGATTAAATCTGGTAAAAGAGCTAGCTTTACCTCTCACATTTATAACAGTCACCAAAAAAAATCATTATATTGACAACGTTGTTGGAGAAAAACAAACCTTTTAGATCATTAATATTTTTTTAAGCATCCAATATAAAAAAAACTTGATAGCATCAAATAAAAATTTGACAAAATAGTATCAAAATCGTCTTAGGTGAATTCACCTCGTAGAAGTTTTGAAAAATACAATCTTCAAATCAATTGCATTGTTGTTAGAGCTTGAAACGTACACAAAATGTGCAATTACTCCGATAATACACTAAAAAAAAGTGAGCTAAGATTCCGTGTAAAAGTTTGCAAGTGAGTTACATGCACAAATCAATCTTAATAATATAAGATGGACAGCGTCTGATTCAACAATATGAATGAATATACTGCGTTTGGTAAAACTGCTTTCACTTTATCACCTGGTTACAATTCTGTACGAGTGCATTTGTATTTGCCCTTCGTTTCACAGTCAAAAATGAGACTTGATAAATGTTCTTCGGTGTTATATACCACATTCCTGTGTAAACAACTGTATGTCAATGACTTAGCATGACAGTGAACATAAAGTCTAGTGTAAAATTGGAATGAGGGGCAGTAAGAATACGACATATCATGCATGATTTCGGATAAAAATCAACTCTTTGAAGAGGAAAAAGATACTATACATACATTAACACTGTGTTGAACATATATCAAGAAATCATGTTAATCTGTGAACAATAATAAATAGATTTTCAATAACTACAGAAAAGTGTTTATCTTAGTATATTGTAATTCCCCTCTGCCTTGTATTATAATATCATAACAATGTAAAATTCATGACCAAGACGTCTTCGACATCTTCAGGCTTTTTCCATCACGTCAATTTAATCCAAATAGTGAACCCAAATTTTTCTTGAAAAATCAATGCCAGTTTTCTCATATGATACCACTTCATTCTTAAATTTAAAGCACCTTTTACCGTCAAAATGAACACCCCTGCATTCGTCTGACTTAATGCATTTATTCTCACATTTGTTGAGAGAGAATTCTATACTGATTGATTCAATTTCATCGTCACGTCCTTTGGCATTTTTTGTGGTGTTCATATAGCATACAACGCAACGTATCACGCTTTCACTTACATCATGTACATCGTCTTCAATATGATGTTTAGAATTGTACACAAAGCAAAAGCTACTTTTTGACAGATATCGGAATGCCCAGCAATCTTTTTCATCGTCGCATAACTCTTCACACTTTTCTAAGTTATTTACTATTTCAGCTTTTATGACATTTTCATCTAAGCCTTTCATTCAATTGATTCTATGACTTTTACATTTTAGATCTGAATAAGAAAAAAAACATGTATTATAAATACATTAAACTTATTTTTGAATTCCCTGTTTCAGTAATATATTTAAAAGGCGAGGAGTACATTCGTGTGAAGATATATGAATTTCTTTGATAGTAAGTCTAATGTATTGCAAATATGAAACGCAAAACCGTTTCAACAAAATTGCAAAAGATGTTTTGTTTTTGCTTTTTATGTTTTAAATATGTTTTTTCACTTATATATTTATTTCAATCATTTGTTTGTGCTGTCATAGAAGATAGGCCTTCTTGTTTTCTCTTTGCAGTTTTTTAAATGTGTATGTCATCTTTTTGTAAATATGCTTCTTCAGTGATAATGTTCAATTCACATCCTGTTATCAATACTATCGTATGATTTATTAGAAATACCTTTTTTTCCTCTGAACATATAGCGAAACACAATGGTACAAATGTCGAACCCTATATCCTTTATTCGTTGTCCGAACACCGAAAACGCCAACCAAGGATCCAGCTAGAACAATTGCGGCGCCAAATCCTGTTGCAGATATTGCAAAAGGGGTTAAAATGGCTGCACCTGTATCAAATGCTGTCAAACATGTGGTGACGCACGTAGTATCTGCTTCTTTCCTTGGAAACTTTAAACCTGGTAAATTATTCTTAAATAAAGTATACGTATTATACACAGTACAAAAAGGCAAAAGGTTCACTATCTCCTGTATTTCTTTTGCAATTGTGTCCACATTCATTACACAAATATTGTCATGTTATTTAAACATATTGCGTAATGTTGTTGCTACAAGTGGCATATAGCTGCTTACTGTGGATTTATCAATTTTTGTGAATTGCATGAAATCTTGCTTAGTCGTGGATATTTGATTTCGTGGTTTTGCCCATCTCTGTAAACACAGCCTATTGAACATTTAAATTTGGGGTTCACCTGTACCACGAAACCCACAAAAAATGATATCCAACGAATAATAATGAGTAAAATTGAGAATGGAAATGGGGAATGTGCCAAAGAGACAACAACCCGACCATAGAGCAAACAACAGCAGAAGGTCACTAACAGGTCTTCAATGCAACGAGAAATTCCCGCACCCGGAGGCGTCCTTCAGCTGGCCCCTAAACAAATATTTACTAGTTAAGTGATAATGAACGCCATACTAAACTCCAAATTGTACACAAGAAACTAAAAGTTAAAATAATACAAGACTAACAAAGGCCAGAAGCTGCTGACTTAGGACAGGCGCAAAAATGCGGCGGGGTTAAAAATGTTTGTGAGATCTCAACCCTCCTCCTATACCTCTAGCCAATGCAGAAAAGTAAACGCATAACAATACGCACATTAAAATTCAGTTCAAGAGAAGTCCGAGTCTGATGTCAGAAGATGTAACCAAAGAAAATAAACAAAATGACAATAATACATAAATAACATCAGATTACTAGCAGTTGACTGACATGCCAGCTCCAGACTTCAATTAAACTGATTGAAAAATTATGTCTTCATCAGGCACAATCCTCCCCGTGAGGGGTTTAGTATCATACCATCATAACATATATGAGAAAAACATAATCCGTGTCATGCCAACAACTGGTTTTTCAATAATAGTTATCAAAGGTACCAGGATTATAATTTAGTACGCCAGACGCGCGTTTCGTCTACATAAGACTCATCAGTGACGCTCATATCGAAATATTTATAAAGCCAAAAAAGAACAAAGTTGAAGAGCATTTAAAATCCAAAATTCCAAAAAGTTGTGCCAAATACGTCTAAGGTACAATATATGTTTTTAGTTACGATGCAAAGACCCTATAAGTGAATCAATATTAACGCCAAAATATTCAATCTTTAATGACCTGACAACAGTATCGTAACTATATCCCTTCTTAATAAGTCTATTTAAAGGTTTTGTTAGCTTCTGAGGTGAATACTGAAATTTTTGTGCTTTATAAAGAATATTTCCATAAAATATTGGATGTGAAATACCTTAACGTATAAGAAGTATGCATGTTGAGCTATATTTACGAATGATGTCCTTATACCGATGATAAAATTTAGTAAATGTTTTGACTAGTTTGTGATATCGAAAACCCTGGTGTAATAATTTTTCAGTAATACATAAATTTCTCTCGTTAAAATCTAAAACATTGTTACATACACGAGCGAATCGTACAAGTTGAGATATATGAACACCGTAAGATGGTGACAAGGGAACGTCAACATCTCAAAATGAATAATTAACGATAGGAGATGAAAAATCATCTCTTTTATCATAAATTTTAGTATTAAGCTTGCCGTTAATAATATAGATATCAAGATCGAGGAAAGGGCAGTGGTCATTGTTAGTATTAGCTTTTTTTAATGTAAGTTCAACAGGATGAATTTCTTTAATATACATACTGAAGTCGTCATTATTGAGAGCCAAAATATCATCCAAATATCTAAAAGTATTATTAAATTTGTGTATCAGATGTTGTTTCGATGGGTCTTTGCTGATTTTTGTCATAAACTGTAACTCATAGCAATACAAAAACAGGTCCGCAATAAGTTGGGCACAGTTAGTCCCCATTGGAATTCCGATAACCTGACGATATACGGAATCTCCAAAGCAAACAAAAATGTTATCTAGTAAAAATTCAAGGGCAGATATAGTATCAAAGCATGTCCAATTGACATAGTTTTTTTGTTTATTGCTACTAAAAAATGACTTAAAAGAGTTTGAACATATATATTCACATTCTGACTTTTTAAATGCCCATTTAATTAGGTGTGTGATTTTTTTCTTAATTAGAATGTGAGGCAATGTGGTATATAGGGTAGAAAAATCAAAACTTTGAACAGATTCAAAATCACCAATATAAGCATGCAATTTATCAAGTACTTCGAACGAGTTTTTGACACTCCAAAAGTAATTAATTCCACTATTTTTGAAGGCCTTATTTGAACAATTTATTATCAGGTTTTTGATTGTACCAAGTGTACTGGTAGAAGAATAGATAATTTAGTAGTGGAACAATGGCTTGAAGACGAAATAAATCTATATTTGTAAGGTGTTTTGTGTAGCTTCGGAAGCCAATACATAGTTGGGACTTTCATTGTTTTTGGTTCTGCTTGCAAAGCGGTAGCTAAAAGTTTATGTTTGTTACAGATGTCGTTTTCTGAAAATGGAGTCAGTTGGAATGTTAGTGAATTGGTGATATGCATGTCATTTGAACTCAACTTGATAGTTATCCGATTGAAAATATACCATGTCTCTTTATTTTGATACAAGTTCTACTAATAAACATTTTTTGAGCTGAAACTCTATTTTGACCTAAACTGCTTTTTAAAGACTGGACAATAAATTAATATTTTGTTTCAGTTTTCAAAGTTATCAACCACTGTTAATACAGCACTATCAATAAATTTGGCTTGCATTACATTCTTTGATATGAGACTAAATATGACTCAAAATAACCGTTTAAGACTAAAATGTATTAAACATTCAATATACCTCTGTGCCTCGTGTATCTTTTCAATAGTAAATCTCCGTTTTCTAAACGTTAAAAACTTTATGATAACATTTTACTGAACCAGATGCTCAATTCGAAAATAAATGTCTCACTAGGAATGCACGGAACCAATGTATTTGAAAATACTAAACCTCTTAAACAAAACAATAAGCAAATTTTAGTTAATCTAACGAACAAAGTGTATATCTAAAATCAGGTTTTACTACAAAAAGTTTCCAATTTGCAATTAATATATATTCTTTTTACAATTAAAAGGGTTATTTTTTTCCAACCAATTAAACATATATCAAGTATCAATTGAACATGTGTTTTCATGACTGTTTCGGACTATGTCGAATCGATTACTAAAAAGAATTATTTGCCTAAACACTGTTTCTCTTGTTAGTGTATCTCATGTCACAAAAAAATCATAACGACAAAATTATGGCATCTGATTAGGAACCTTCCGTTCAGATTTCTCTATGGACTTCGTATTTTTGTTATTTTACTTTTTAGTATTTCGTCATGAAACAGCAACAACCCCTTTTCAAAAGATCTTCTTGTAAGTGGTATTTAAGCCTTCTTGAATTTTAATTATTGTTTTGTTTTGTGAATGATAAAAATTCAATCTATGTAAAATAGCTTCATTCCAGGAGTTGCACTTCCAGAGGTCTTTATTTTCTAAGTAAAGTTGTTGAGTCGATATCTCATTTAGATTAACTTATTGTTGATAAGAAGGATTGTAAGATGTACATGAATGCATGAAATGGTTCACCTGACCTTGACCTCATTGTTATGGTTCATTGATCAATGTTTAGTTTTCTTGATTAAGTCGATTTCTTAGAAACTATTATCAATATGTTTACTATATTTAATGTATTGAAGGATTGTAAGGTGTATATGCTTCCGCAATGATATATATTTATTTCAACAAAAGTATAATACTGTGGTGACAAACCTCTTTTTTTTCTTGATTAAGAATAGTATATAGTTATGAAAGGTACCAGGATTATAATTTTGTACGCCAGACGCGCGTTTCGTCTTCATAAGACTCATCAGTGACGCTCATATCAAAATATTTATAAAGCCAAACAATTTCAAAGTTGAAGAGCATTGAGGGTCCAAAATTTCCAAAAAGTTGTGCCATACACGGCTAAGGTAATCTATGCCTGGGATGAGAAAATCCTTAGATTTCGAAAAATTAAATTTTTTTTGTAAACAGGAAATTTGTAAAAATGACCTCATTATTGATATTCATGTCAACACCGAAATGTTGACTACTTGGCTGGTGATACCCTCGGGAACGAAAGGTCGAAATGTGCCATGATATAATGATAATCATCACCGATGTATCTTGATTCACAAAAATGACCCTACCTATTATTTTTAGATATGTTATTCCACCTTTCCGTCTCGATAGGCAATGGGTGACTTTCGAATTCTAAATTTACAAATTTTTGTATATAGTGACAATTTGAAATAAAAACTTTCCAATTTAATACCAGTTTTAAAAAATCTATACATAAGCATTTCGGAGTATTACTTGGCAGTTCTGCAAAAACTGGTCTTTAAGTTTCAACTCATGACTTTTAATTACCGATTTATCTGATGATTGGTGCAACCAGATATTTGAATATTGTGATAAATACTTCTTGTGTATCCCGTCTGGTGAAATTGTTTTTTTTTATAAGTTCATTCAGAACCACTTGCGAAATTCATTAATGTTACTTCAGATATATCGATGATGTCCTATCTCAATGAATATCATATACTTCAGTCAGTACTTGCATCTCGTATGTCCAAGTGAATTTGAAATTAAGAATAAAACTGATTCTAGAAGGTTTGCTTCATATCTTGATCTTTTCCTCAGTATTGACACATAAGGACGATTCACAATAAAATCTATAACAAACGGGACGATTTTAACTTCATGATAATTAATACTTAATTTAACAGCAGTAAAAGAGGGAAGAAAGATACCAGAGGGACAGTCAATCTCATTAATCGACACTAAACTGACAACACAATGACCAAAAATCAAAAAGACAAACAAACAAACATAAGTACACATTACACAGCATAGAAAACTAAAGAATAAGCAACGAACAACTAGGGGTGATCATAGGTGCTCCGGAAGGATAAGCAGATCCTGCTCCACATATGGCATCCGTCGTGCTGCTTATGTAATAACAAATCCGGTAAATAGTCTAATTCGGTAGGTCACATTCATGAAAGGTAAGGGGATTGTAGTTACGACGTAAGGAACATATCCGATATCATTTGTGAAACGGTTATTCCATAACAGTCAACCAACTCGCGATGGCGTCGGTAAAATTTACGAAGGGATGATTTCAACTTCACCATTCGGAACTCTTGGTTTAATAGCTTCCTTGTGAGCAGCAACCCTCTATCAAGAAAATCATGATAGGAAATGCAAGCACGGGAATATCGTATCAATTGGGAGATATATATCCCGTATGCAGGTACTGCTGGAATGTTGCAACTTAGAAATGGAAAGTTTACAATTGGAAAGCTGAAATCATCTCTTATGTCGTAAAGTTTTGTTTTCAACCGACCATCATTGTCAATTTCTAGTTGAAAGTCGAGATATGAGGCCGACTTAACTGTATCTGTAGTATCTTTTATGTCTAGTTCGATGGGATAGATGAGTTCCACATATTCACCAAATTTTGAATTATATTATTGATTCAGTAACATTACCCTCTTGCCCGTCTTATGCGTTTACATATTTCAATTGATACATTATGCTCGTGCATATTCACACTATACGGACTTCATATACAGGAGTGTGCCACTTACGCAAAACCTATTCCAACAGAATTCAGAGGAAGACAGATAATAAAAATGACACTCCGTCAATTTTATGAACACAGTCACATATTGGTTTGATCTAAACGATATGTTTACCACGCCTTAGATTGTTGTTTAACATCTATTACTGTATGCATACTGAACGTGTCTTTTTGATATATTGTTGATTTGTATGAAGTAGATACATTGGTAGGACACACTGTCTGTAAATTGTGTCTTTTGGTAAACATGTATTATTAGTTTGTATCAATTAAATACAATGGTGGGACACAATGTCTGTTATTTGTGTCTTTTTGGTATATTATTGATCTGTAACAAATAGATACATTGGTAGGCACCAATGTCTGTAAATTGTGTTCTTTTAGTATATGATTTGTTTGCACGAAGAGATACATTGGTAGGACACAATGTCTCTAAATTGTGTCTTTTTTGGATATAATTGGTTTGTCTCAAGTAGACACATTGGTAGGACACAATGTCTCTAAATTGTGTCTTTTTGGATATTATTGGTTGTATCAAGTAGATACATTGTAGGACACAATGTTTGTAGATTGTGTCTCTTTTGGATATAATTGGTTTGTATCAAGTAGACACATTGGTAGGACACAATGTCTGTAAATTGTGTCTCTTTTGGATATAATTGGTTTGTTTCAAGTAGACACATTGGTAGGACACAATGTCTGTAAATTGTGTCTTTTTGGGATATTATTGGTTTGTATCAAGTAGATACATTGGTAGGACAAAGTCTGTAAATTGTGCCTTTCATGATGAAAGACATTTTTGGGACTCAATGTCCGTAAAATTTGTCATCATTTCATATATTTCAGTTAGATCAATAAGAAATAATTGTTGAATGCATTGTTTGTAAGTTGTCTATCTATTTACATTGTTGCATAGATTTTTATTATTTTTTATTACCGGTACATATAACTGTAAGTTTTATCATTTGTATTGTAGGATGATGGTTGGTGCAGGTTTACTTTAGGGCAGCTTTTTAAGCTTCAAAGAGCTTCATATTTCATGGCGGCACTGCTCCAATTGATCTCTAAAGGTTGAGATGCTACACTATTATTAACAAATGTATAGTCAAGGGGAGATACCTCTAAATTGATTTGATTTTCAAACATTTTAATTTTAATAAGTCTTTTTACGTATTACATAATATGCTTATTGGTTAAGATTGTAATGAAAGTATTATCCATCTAAATTTGCAATTGGTACTTATAATTGTAGTGTATGCTAATATTCTACATGTATCTTTTGATATGATTGATTTTTGAAACATAAACTGTAACATCTGTGGCCTGAATCATCATAACATGTGTTAGTTTTTATTTGACTTCAGCGGACCATAAATGCACTAACTATCGATTAGATACGTGGCGGTTTATATGTCAATTTAACATAAAATAGTGGATTTTATTACATAAAAAAAACAAAAAAAACGATAACTACTAATGTAGGTATGCGAATGGTGAGATAAACGTAAGTCTGCTATATATTTTTTTAAGACAAACAAATTTTCAGAAAACCGTAAATATTGTAAGTTATATGAGATATTTGATATAATTTTAACTTCGAAGTAAAACTAAAGATCTGTGAACACATTTAACAAAATACAAATATGTGTAACCTGATAAGTCTAGTTGCATAAGCAATTAAAAAAAAGTTTAATACTGCGAACGTTCGTATATTCGTGGTTTGTTATATTCGAGAATTTTATAATAATTGGTTACATAATGGAAAGGACGGTGTTAATATTTGTCTTGATTGAAGGAAATTGCAAAGTTAACATTTCTATTGTTTCACACAACTAATCAGAAGTGATGTATCAAATGATCAACAGATCAATAATCTTCATTTGCACGGTCCACTGAGCATAGCAAAATGATAGTGCGGATGGGGCATCCATGTACTGTAGACACATTTTTGTTAAACATTATATTTATTATAAGCATTTAGGAGAAGTGTTTATTTCTATAAGCCAATTCTGCTAAAAATGGTCTTTAAAGTTTTAACTCAATATTTGTAATTACTTATTTATCTAACGATTGGTTCAAACAGATATTTGAGTATTCAAATACGTAATTACTGTTCACCCCTTCTGGTCGATTTGCATATGTATGAGTTCACTCAGAATTCTCAACAGACAACAAAACAAAAAAGTACTTTGCAAAAATCATTCACTTCATTTTCACATATATTGATGAATACCAGTGAATTACCATACTAAGTATTGCAGTCAATAGTTGCATCTCGTATGTCCTAGTGAACTTGAAATTAAGGAAACTACTAATTTTATAAGGACTGCTTCTTACCTGGATCTTGTCCCCCATATTGTCAAACTGGATGTGTTTAACTTCCCAATTATCCCTTTCCCATTTCTCTGCAGTAAAATACTCTCTGACCCGTTTTATGGGTTTTGCCTACATCAAATGATACATTATGCTCTTGCATATTAATTCTATACGGACTTCATATACAGATGGTTGATCCTTACGTAAAAACTACTCCAACAGAATTAAGACTAATAAAGATTAAATAAATATGTACGGGTTCCACGGAACCCAGGGTCTTGCATACTTTTGCTGATAATCTCAGGCTCAACAAAAACGGGGAAAATAAATAAGTAAAAACATACTCTTGATACTATCTTTTGATTGTAATAAATTTCTATTCAAGTTTGATGAAATCCATGATAATTTATGAATCTAATAAATGTTTTAAAAACTTTAACTGTAGACTGTATGTATTGATAGTTTGAAATTCATTTATAAGTGAAATGCGGCAAAACAGTTACAAAAATAAACAAAAATCCTTCGTTTTACCTGTTATGTCTGTTTGTTTTTCGAGTTGAGAGGTTTAGCTAGCTTTAAATCTGGTAAATTTACCATTTTCTACATCAGAAAATGTCTGTACCAAGTCAGGAATATGATATTTGTTATCCATTCGTTTGATGCGTTTGAGCTTTTGACTTTGCGGTTTGATTAGGTACTTTCCGTTTTGAATTGTCGTCGGAGTTCAGTAGTTTTGTGAATTTTTTTTTTCAAAACCGTCATAATCATGATGATTATTTGAATTATTATTGTGAAAGTAGTAGTAAATATTTCAATCTAGTTCCATTTAATTGTATAAATTGTAAGATTATATAAACGTCACAAAAACGTCATTATTTGTGGAGTCCTGTGCTGAGGGTTATGGAAGATATTCGTTGTTTTACTGCAGTTAATAATTTACTTATATAATATTATTTTAGTTTCTTTGTGCTGAGTTTGTGTATACTATATATTATAGGTTGAACACACCAGTTTTTCTTTAAAATGTTATGTACCCAATCAGAAATATGGCAGTTTAAATAAAATCTACTATGTATGTTGGCGTTTGTTTGTTGTTGCACTTCAGTGTTTCTGGTGTTTCAAAGTTTTCCACATTATAGTTGATGTGTGTCCCTCGGTTTTAATTTGAAACCTGGATTTTTCTCTATCAATCATTTCATGACTCTTGGACAGTGGTATACTGTTGGCTTTATTCATTTCAATGATGATGTAGTAGACTTCCCAGATTGAATTCTTTTTCTGGTATCCAGTAGTATCCCTTTGTATCTTCTTTAAATATTTGATAAACAGTTACGGACATCTTTCAAATCTTTATAATTGTTAAATACCTGGTTTTGGTACGACTTATGCTATAAAATAAACATACTTGCTTAAGTGTACTTTGTTTAGATATTGACTAGAGATTATTTGTATTTGCACAAGCATGGTTTATCAGTTATGTCAATCAGATGTATTATTGTCTTTGTCAAAACGGTTGAAATTTTAAGTCCATTTCATTTGACAGGTTTAAAAATATCTACATCTTGAACTTAAGATGTTACTATGCAAAGCAGTGTTAATAATATCATTCAGTGTTGTGTCATTCAACAGTGGTGTTCATGGTAATGTATAAATATATATTTATAACTTTCATTGATTGATTCATTGTTGGTTGCTTAACGTCCAGTGGCAGATATTTCATGCATGTTCAGGACGAGAACAAGTTAACAATAAATCTTTAACTTTGAGAAATATAAAGAAAGACTGTTAGACAGTGTTAATAAAAACAAATAATTGCGCCAGACGCGCGTTTCGTCACCAAAAGACTCATCAGTGACGATTGAATCCCAAAAAGTTATAAAAGCAAAATAAGGTACGAAGTTGAAGACCATTTTGGACTCAAAACTCCTAAAGGTTTTGCCAAATGCAGCTAAGGTAGTCTATCCCTGAGGTAGAAAGGAAACACTTAGTATTTCAAAAATTCAAAGGTTTATAAACAGTTAATTTATAATAATGACCACATCAATGATAATTCCTGTCAACACAGACGTGCTGAATACTTAAGATGTGTATCTATTGGTAGAGATGTTATAAATGTATAACATGTTTACAATAAAATAATGAGAACTATGTGGCAAATACTTTTTAAATTTTTAAACATTACAAATAAATTCAAAATTTAATTTAACTCATAAAAACAAACATTTGTGCATATATGATAAACCAATACTGACATAATCGTCACTAGAAAGAAAAATATATTGCAAAGGCAGACAACCCTTGCTTTACCTTGTTTTCAGAACATTTCAGGATATTATTCCAAATCATCAACAAGTAGATTTTTGTGTAATAATAATTAAATTCCAATGAGTATTTGAATTTTCATTCCTTTTACACTAGTGGTGACTGCACATGATTTCAAAATCCAACGAATTATTAATTGCATAAATAATAAAGTATTATGTTAATACATTTTAACAGAAAATCAGTGTTCGAAAATTCTTTTTTTTCTTTATGATTACTAATAACATCTTAAGAAATTTAAGTTAATCTTATTGAGATATAGACTCAACAACTAAAAAAACAGAGATCTGAGGAAGTGCAACTCTTGATTTAAAAAAAATTGACAAGTGAATGTGCATTGGAGGAGCATTTACATGACAAGAATATTAACATGCACTGAAGGAACATGACAATACCTTTGTTGTGCATGCAGACATAATTTAAAGAGAAATACAGAAGAGAGTGAACCTTTTGGCCTTTTTGTAGTCATGCACAGAGTTCATAAGTTTGATTTATTATTGTACAGTGTATGATATGAATACTTTATTTGTGAATGATTAATTAGGTTTAGATTGGCCATGGAATTGGAAAGTTGAAGATGTCACATGTTACACCACGTGTCTGGCAGCAGTTGGTACAGGAGCAGTTGTTGGAATTCCTTTTGCCTCGACCGTTTCACCAATGTGTGCAGCTATATGTGGAAGTTCAGAGGAAATACAAGGTATTACAGTTTGTGAAATGAACATTATCAGTGAAAAGGCATCACAAATAAACGACATACATATTAAAAATAATCTGCAAAGTGTAAAAGAAAAGGATATATCTTATATGACAAAACAAACAGTGATCAAATGCTTGAAATAATAAGATCAATGAAAAGGCATATTTTCAAATAATAGAAAGCAAAAAATCAAAAAAAAATCAGACGCTGGGATTTGAGTAATCACCTGTTCAAAAATTTAATCTGTGTTAACATATCGTTGTCAATATAATTGAATTTCATTCGACTTTCATACAAGTGTAAGGTTTATATCGCTATAAAACCAGGTTTAATCCACTATTTTCTACATAAGAAAATACCGGCACCAAGTCAGGAATATGACCGTTGTTATCTATTAAATTGATGTGTATGAGCTTTTGTTTTTGCCATTTGATAATTTAAGAACTTTACGTTTTGAATTTCCCTTGGAGTTCAGTATTTTTGTGATTGTTTCCCTGTTTGCCGAAAACTGTTTTCGCTTCAAATAATTGCTGTCAATTTAAGAGATTTATATATTAACACGTTCATGTACTCGAAATTATTTAATATATTACTGAAAAAGTAAGTTTTGTGTAAGTTTAATTTGTTTTCTAATTCAGATCTAAAATGTAACACTCACAGAATCAATGGAATGAAAGGGTTCGATGAAAATGTAATAAAAACTGAAATAGTTAATAAAATAGAAGAATGTGAAGTTCTATGCAACGATCACAAAGATTGCAAGGCCTTCCGATATCTGCCAAAAAATAGGGTTTGTTTTGTTTACAATTCAAACCAGCATATTGAAGACGATGTAAGTGTAAGCGGGTTCTACGTGAAACGTTGCGTTTTATGCTACATGAACACCACAAAGAATGCCAAAGGACCTAATGATGAAATTGAATCAATTAGGAAAGAATCTTCTCTCAAAGAATGTGAGAAATATTGCATTAAGTCAGACGACTGCAGAGCTGTTCATTTCGACGGAGAAAAATGCTTCAAATTTACCAATGAAGTGAAACCATATGAGAAAACTGGCATCGATTTTTCAAGAAAGATCTGTGAACAGTATACGGATTAAATTGAATATGATATTGGTTCGATTATTTTTTCAATTGATGCTACTGTCATTTTTTTCAAGTTGATTGTTAGTTTTTCAACCTCAAATTTATGATTTAAATGCATATTGTGCATTAAAACTTACCTGATAAAATAAAGCACAAATACTTGATAGTATAACTGAACCTTTTCATTTCAGGTAAACATAAACGCTTGAGAACTAAGCTTATTCCATACAGGCATGGACTAATGCAACTTATGTTAACTTAGTTAAGAATTGCATGAACTAAGTCTGCTTGAAAAAATAGAATAATTTCAAATGTCTATTTAAAAATAGTTTAGTTCATGCATGAATGGGAAAACTCTGTTGTGCTAGTCCATGCAGGTATGGACTAAGTTAACGTTAGTTGCATAAGTCCATGCCTGCATGGAATAGCTTAATATGAAGAACCAGACTCCTAAATAGACCTGATATTGTTATGGACTTTATTTTCTATGAGATAGTTATCAACAACTGCGACGAACTCAACTTTGATTTTTTGCCAGATTTTTTTAGTCCGAGCGGACTACAGTTAGTGGTGAAAAATAAATAATTCATTATTACCGAAGACAACAACTACAAACATTTGGAAACGCACAAAGGTTAACTTTTCAAACGTTCGCCATTATTAAGGTGGCTCGTGGGTACAAAAATTTCAGCAAAAAATTAAACCATTATATTTCATTACAAATTTTATTCAGTACACTATAAGTTATTACTTTATGATATGGTACAAAAATCAACCCAAGAAATCGATTCGTTTTGGCCCCAGATGACAATTTAAATGTTTATATCATTGAAAAAGCTCCAAATTATCTCACTTTGATGCAAAAATGCCAGTTTTTGGCATTAAATTTGAAATATCTTTTTTAACTCATCGGTGACCTATATTATTGTTTTCAAATAAGCTGTTCATCAACTGAATAATTGTAAAATTTAAGCGATTTCTGTAATTAGGTTATTTTTTTATTTCGATATTACCTCTATTTCCCCTATTAGTTCAACAGAAAAAAAGGACATTAACAAAAATGTATGATTCTTCCGGAGGCAGATTGTGAGCTTAAATGAACGGTGGCCCCATTTTTTATTTCATTTTACTTTTAAGTATATGATAAAGTTCATTTAAAAAAAAATATAGCGAAATCCTATATTAGAAAAAAAAAAAGATTTATACCCAGGAGCCCCCTCAAAACTGTCAGCACGACAAGAATGTAAGCGACCAAATAGGAAACTCATGTTCCTAAATAATAGGTTAATCTACAAAATAGGTTGTCTGACTAAATGGATTGACTGATGCACCTGCAATATAGTCCTTTTGGCAAATAAATAAGGGTTGATCGGGATGAGGTGATTGAGACGTTAGTCTTGAAGAACATTGTTTGTCTTTAACTTGTTGTTGGCTTTGAAGTAGCTTTTAGTAACAATAAGTGTATTTTGTTTATGTTAGATGGTTTGTGCCTCGTACCATTATTTTGAGATAAGCCAATTGTAATGGATTTTTACAGCGTTTTCCTACGTTGTTCTGTTACACCACGTGCCCCGGGTTCGAGAGACCGTTTAGCGCTCATATATTTAACCCTGCTGCATTTGTTTGTTCAATCATTTATGAAAGTGAAATAGTGAAATAATATATCGGTAGGAACTAATTTGTTTGAGATATGTACTATTTTCTAGTATGTTCTTTCTGACCGGGTCTAATTGGTTGTTATTTCCATAACAATTTTATTAAAATATTAGAGATTTAAAGTAAACTTCTTTGAAAAAAATGCATAATTAATAAAGCGTTCAGATACAAAAATGTATAGTCAAATATTGTATTCAAAGTAAGAGCGAAGATAAACATGATCAATATCCAGCAAAGGAATACTTACCACACAACTACAAATTAATAATGGAACGATATGGTTTTTCTTAATCATATTAATCATATTACGTCTTTTCCACACATTGCTATATTTATATTTTAAAAATTAAATAATGATTTGATAACTTCCGACCAAGGGCAATGCACATGACAAATTATTGAAATAATATTTCAAAAAGTAAAACAAAAGGTGTTCTGGTCATTACTGGCCAATGAAAAAATACTTTGTAGAAAAAGTGATATTTTTTGCCAAATTTTGTAATATTGCCATATGAGTGGGAGGTTTGGCTAGCCAAAAAATACAGATTCAACACACCAGTTTTTCTTAAAAATGTTCTTTACCAAATATATTACAGAAATATGGCAGTTGTAAATAAATCTACTATGTATGTTGGCGTTTGGTTGTTGTTGCATTGCAGAGATTTTGTTGTTTCAAAGTTTTCCTCTAATAGTTGATGTGTGTCCCTCAGTTTAAATTTGAAACCTGGTATATTTTTTCTTTCAATCATAACATGACTCTTGGACAACTGAAATACATTGTATCTTAAACGACATTTTGCGATTCATCTGAACACTAACTTATCTATTCTATTTATTCAATGATCTATTCAATTATTTATTATAAAAATATTTATTTATTAATTTATTTTATTCAAATCGTTATTCATATTTTATTATTAACGCAGTAGCTCTGTATTATACCATATTTGTATTTATGTTCATGTATATTCATACTTTCCTTAAGGAGGATAATAAACATAATTATGTATAAAGTAGTATCCCCTTGTATCTTTTTAATTTTCTATAAACAGTACGGACATCTTTCAAATCTTTGTTACAGTTAAATACCTGGTTTTGTTACGACTTATGCTATAAAGTAAACAAACTTGCTTGAGTGTACTTTGTTTAGATGATTGACTTGTATTTTCGCAAACCTGGTTCATCACATGTATCAGTTATGTTTTCAATAATATACACATTTAACTGTAATATTGTCTTTTCCTCACCGATTGAAATTGTTAAATTCATTTTGTTTGACAGATTTTGAACTATCTACAACTTGAGCTAATATGTTACTTGGAAATAAACTCATCATAGATACCAGGACTAAATTTTGTATATACGCCAGACGCGCGTTTCGTCTACAAAAGAGTCAGTGACGCTCGAATCCAAAAAAGTTAAGAAAACAATGTTAATATTATTATTCATTGTTGTCTCATTTTACCACGGAGTGTATGGTAAGGTTTAAATATGTATTTATAACTTTGAGAATTTGAAAGGAAAAAAGTTAAACGGTGCTTATAAACTCATCATAGATACCCGAATTGTATTTGCGCCAGTCGCACATTTCGTCTACATGAGTCTCATCAGTGTCGCTCGATTCCAAAAAGTTATAAAGGCAAAATAAAGTATGAAATTGAAGAGCATTGCGAACTTAAATGATAAAAATTTGCCAAATACAGCTAAGGGAATCTATTCCTGAGATAGAAAAGCCATTTTTTTTTCTGGTGTATTCATCTATTTGCTCAACCGATTGCTATCCTGTATCAGTTTAAAGTTTTTGGCATCAGGTTGTGATCACATCATAATGAAACTTAGTATGATATCGGATATGCTCCTTACGTCGTAACTAAAATCCCCTTCCCTTTCATGAATGTGACCTACCGAACTAGACTATTTACCGGATTTTTTATCACATAAGCAACACGACGGGTGCTACATGTGGAGCAGGATCTGCTTACCGTTCCGGAGCACCTGAGATCACCCCTAGTTTTTATTGAGGTTCATGTTGTTTATTCGTTAGTTTTGTGTACTATTGTTTGTCTGTTTGTCTTTTTCATTTTTAGTCATGGCGTTGTCAGGTTGTTTTCGATTTATGAGTTTGACTGTCCCTTTGGTAACTTTCGTCCCTCTTTTAGTACACTTGTAATTTGTCATTATGATGTGAACATTTAAACACAAAATATATGCTAGGTAGGGTTATAACCCAGATTTTGTGGATAACTGAACCTGGAAATGTGATTGGACTTAGTTTTAAAAAAAATCAAAGTTTTATAAACAGTTAATTCATAACCAGAACCATAGCAATGATAATTCATGTATACACAGAAGTGCTCATTACTAAAGACGTTTTTCTATAATTAATGACGATTTATAGGTAAAACACAATGACTTCGAGCATCCGTATCGAGACATGTACTGTCGAGTTGCGCATCTGTTTCATTAAAATGGTACCATCAATTCTAGAATGTTGCAAAATATGGAGATTTATTGATGGAAAGATACACGTGGCATGAAGGTTTCGATGCCGCCAACACTAGTAAATGAATGTTAGCCTGAAACAGTAATTTTGATCCTAACATCAATTGAAAAGTCCTAAAATAAAGTTTTTAGTCATGTTCAACATTTATAAATGACATTACGATATGTTTGTTATAATGCGTAAATAATTTCACTAGTAATACATGAGATAGTGAACAAATCTAATATAATCTACCTTATTTTTAATCCACCTTTGTAGAGGAACCATATTTTCATATGTAGAACAGGTGCTCTTTTTATGAACAGTGCTCTTCTACTTCCACCATTGTGCATCTATCCATATTTACATGCTCAGCTAGAGTGATTTGTATATACAGTGCTGTTATCCCCTCAACTATTCGACAGTGACATCCTACCCACACTCAATTTGCATACATTCCTATATATTTCTGTTTAGTTCACTGGATTCCAGAAATGTATGTGGTTCCCCCAACCACACCCTTATCGATGTTGAGATAACGGAATGCTTTATTTTTAATGTCACTTCACACTAGCTTTATTAGTGTTAACATACCATCTTATAACGGGCTATATGAAGTTGATATAGCAGGTGTCGAGTAAGACGTTCTATTTGTTATACACTGACTGGAGAGAGTTTCTTGGCTTTCGCTATTAGCCTTAAGTCCAGAATATGTTGTAGATGTTCGTTCGTTGATAGTTCCTCAATTTCAATTCACAATGAGTTTAGCGTTGTGGTTATTTGTTGAAGTATGGCGTTCCTCACTACTTAGTATTCTCAAGCTTTCACATTTCAAAATAAAGTGTTTTATATTTTCTTCTTCCTTTACACATAACAGACATTTCGGACAAGTCTCATCTTAGTACATTCTGATCCTTTTGCTCTTAAGGATATAAGATACTGTAAGTTGATTTAGTTTTACTGGCAATTTTGCTGTATCGATAGTCGAGTGGCGGCTGATTTTGAATAGAGTGTGTTTATTTCCGGTTCTCAAATATTCAGTTGTTAAGAAATTTTAGTCCTTTATAAAATGGCTTTTACTGAACTATTGACCTATTCCAGTGATTTTGTATTGTCTTAATAGAACATATTGCCATACTGTAGACAGTGTGATTGCGTTTTCTTGCACAAGGATCTGTGATGCGATTCTGGATTGTACTGTGGAAATGAAAGAAAATCATAATGTTCTACAACATATATATATATATATATATAAAAGAAGATGTGGTATGATTGCCAATTAGACAACTCTCCTCAAGAGACCAAAATGACACAGAAATTAACAACTATAGGTCACCATACGTCCTTTAACAATGAGCAAAGCCCATGCTGCATATTCAGCTATAAAGACCCCGAAATGACAATGTAAAACAATTCAAACGAGAAAACTCACTACTTTATTTATCTTAAAAAATGAATAAAAAACAAATATGTAACACATGAACAAACGGCAACAACTAAATTACAGGCTCCTGACTTTGGACAGGAACATACATAAATAATGTGGCGGGATTACATGTGTATATATATTAGTATATGACATAAATACTTTATTCTAACATGACGTCCTTCAAACGCTTTGAGTACACACCCGTGGTAAAATATGAATATATTGCCAGGGTTGTTCCGATCGTACTCCCACGTCATATTCTTTTTTATGAATGAGGTACCCGACGTCATAGAAGGATGACGTTAGAATATAAGCATTTTACGGGAAAATACACGCTTGTGAAACCGAAAATCATCACAACAAGGAAACGTACACAAACGATGCTAAAATGTGGTATAAGCCATTTTTTTTATACATATAAGACATATAAGTAAATTATCATTTAAATTCATACAAAACTATCTAAATACATTATTGATAAAACAGTTTAAGCATGTCACTAATTCAGTTTGTTCCGTTTTTTTACGCCAATTTAATAGTGCGTTTATTTATGGGAACGGCAAATATCTATCTATCTATCGCTCAGGGTAAAATATTTGTCATAAAGGGCCAACCCGTGGTAAAATCACGATATATTCAAGCCCATGAATCATTTCTTAATTAATGAATGATGCACTAGGTATAGAGTGGCCATGGAATTGAAAAAAAAGAGAAGATGTTACATGTTACACCACATGTTTGGCAGCAGTTGGTACAGGAGCGGTTGTTGCAACCCCTGTGGCCATATCAGCAGCAGGATTTGACCCTGCAGGTATTGCTGCAGGGTCATTGGCTGCTAAATTGATGTCCATGGTTGGAGTTGTGAAAGCTGGAAGTTGGATTGCCTTTTTACAATCGATTGTACCGGTGTTGGGACAACGGGTAAAATGGTATTGGCATCGACAGTCTCACTATTATGTGCTGCTACATGTGGAAGTTCAGAGGAAAGACAAGTTATTTTTTTCAAATCATGCGATAATTTTATTTCAATGTGTGAAATGAAACCTATTAAGGAAAATTGAAATAGATGACATACATATTTTAAACTACATAAAGTAAAGATGAAAACTCAAACAGTGATCAACATGTTTGAATTAAACATCAATGAAAAACATATTTGCTTATAGAAATCGAAAAAAAGTTAGACGCTGCGATTGGAATATTCCCTTCATTAAATTTGGTTGACCTATCTTTTTACAGTTTGCCTAAAACAGTTTTCGTTTGATACGATTGATGTGCATTAAACATCATTTACATAGAAATTCAACAAATTGAACAAGTATGTACTCGAAATTATTAAAAAAACCAACACTATTACTGAAAAGGGAAATCTTAAGTAAGCTAAATTTACATAACATAATTTTCAATTTCAGATCTAAAATGATATACTCATAGAATCGATGGAATTACAGGCTTCGATTAAAATGTTATAAAAGCTGAAAAAGTAAAAAATATGGCAAAATGTAATGCACTATGCAACGATCAAATAGATTGCAGGGTTTTCCGATATCTGCCGAAAAATAGATTTTGTTTTGTTTACGACTCAATACAAAATACTGAAGACAATATCAGTGAAAGTCTGTTCTAAGTGAAACGTTGTGTTTTATGCTATATGTTCTCCGTGAAAAATGCTAAAGGATGTGATGATGAAATTGAATCAGTTTGGGAAGAAATATCCTCTCTCGAAAAATGTGAGGATAATTGCATTAAGTCAGATGACTGCAGGGCTGTGGTAGAGACATGTGCTTCAAATTTACCGATGAAGTGAGACTATATACTAAAATTGACATTGATTTTTCAATAAAGATTTGTGATCAGTATACGGATTGAATTTAAGATGATGGTAAATACTATACTAGTATCTGCTAAAGATTATATATCGATAAATGTATTCAAATGTAATAGCAGCCACATCATGTTGATACTTGTGTTCTGGAAATCGGACTTGAAAGTACACAAAGCGTCATATTAAATGTGTGAATAAAGGCAACAGTAGTATACCGGGGTTCAAATGTCATAAAAACGATTGAGAAAACAAATCTTGGTTACAATTAAAACTGAGGAAACACATCAACAATAAAAAGTAAACAAAGGAATCACATTACTCGAGAGCATAACAGGTATTGTAAATGAACATTTCGTCTGAATTTGTTGTACATGCACATATGATACATGCATGCATTGCTAATGTACTAAATGTTTAAATACCATATCATTTATGAGATAATATGTATGATAAATGGATGATAATACAGATAAAATGTTTGCCGGTAATTTTATCAGATGTCATAAGATGGTTCAAAAGCCTATACTAAGTCAGGGATATAACAGCCGTTTGGGCTTTAGGTTTGCCGTTTTGAATTTTCCCCGGTGTTCTTCATTTTTTGTTATTTTACTTTTTAAGATTATGTAAAAACTAACAAGACAAAAAATTTACAAACTTTACTGTACTGGTAAAAGGATAGATTTTCCGAGTTCCAAGTTCTTGTCATCGTTCAATTTATCCAAAATGTGTCATCGTATATGTACATCTCTAGTCTCGATATTGACTGAAGACTTGCAATCCAGTTTTAACAAAATAAGTACAATAACAAGAATAGTTCATGACGATAACCTCTGGTTCTTGTAAATTTGCTGATTATAATTTTACTGAAAAGCTTAATCGTTTCAAAAAAAAAACTTTAAGAAAAACATGAATAGCATATTGGTTAATTAGTATATGATAATAATAATGCTTAGCATATCACGACTATAATACACAGAAAACAGAAGAGGGTTTAGATGGGCTATTGCTGTTCTACATTAATATTATACATGTAATATCATTTGTTGTCATCTGTATTATATAGAATTACTCATATTCTATTAGAAAAATGTAAAGATACATTTTGTTTAGGATGTTTGCTTATTTTAAAAATAACGTTTTTAAAAAAAATGGAAAGTATATAATCACGGACTTTTGAACACGACTGACAAAAAATGTATGTGCAAATTGATGTTAGTAGTAAGTAAGTGTTTGATGCCAACACTAATATAGTTTCATTTCCGTATACATGGTATATCCTATTCCTGGTATCAAGTAGTTTCCCCTTGTGTTCCCTTTAAAATTTGTTAGACCATCTTTTAAATCTTTATAAAAACTAATTACATGGTTATGTTCGGACCTACAATGTATAAATTAAAATATATGTCCTTGCTTTATTGTACTTTGTTAAGATATTGGCTAAAATTATTTTTGAACTTGCAAACATGTTTCATCAAATCTTATAGTTATTTAATCAATGGTATAAACAATTAATAAAAATAATATGTCTACGATAATAGATTTTCTTTGTAACTTCCTTTTTTTCTTTTTTACAGATCTTGTTTTTATTTTTCGAAAGAGATAAATATGTTACTAGAGAAAGCATTGTGGATTATAGCATTCACTGTTGTGTTACTAACCAGTGAAGTGTATGGTAGGATATATATTGTTTTTCACTTTTGTTTATTTACAAATTATTTTAAAAAGTAGATAGACGGTGTTAAAATATGTATCTATTTGTGTGAATCATAGAAGTCTTGAAATTTAAAATGTCTTATTGCAGGTCGGTGCCATAGTCTGTTTAAAGTTCCAAAAAATAAGAAATATTTATTTTTATAACGAATTCTTGTTAATAGACTTACTATAGAGAGTTCTTATTATCCCCAATTTTCGGCATTTTAAAATTGAGAATGGAAAAGGCGAATGTTTCAAAGAGATAAAAACCCGACCAAAAAAAGCAGAAAACAGCCAAAGCCACCAATGGGTCTTCAACGCAGCGAAATAATCCCACAACTGGAGTCGGGCTTCAGCTGACCCTAAACAAAAATGTATACTAGTTTAATGAAAATGGACATCATACCAAACTCCAAAACATTTAAATCAGCTGAAAAAAAAACCAAGACTAACAAAGGCCAGAGGCATCTGACATGGGATAGGCGCAAACATGTGGCTGGCTTGGGTAAGCATGTTTTTTTTTTAGATCACAACCGTCCCCGTTACCTCAAACCTAATATGTCTGTTTAGTTTGCTCTCACATTTTTTCAATATAATGGAATTCTATGCGAGTATCATACTATTGATTATATTAGCTAGCAATAAATCAAGTTTTAATCTCCATTTTCTACATAAGATAAGAAATGTCTGTACCAAGTCGGGAATATAAGAGTTGTTTTCAATTCGTGTGATGTGTTTAAGCTTTTTATTTTGCCATATGAAAAGGGACTATTTGTTTGAATTTATATATATTTTACTTTTTTCTGAAGAAAATAAATCTTACACATATAAATATAGCAACAACTGACATATTAATTATTAAGAATATCGGTGTTTTGCAAGGTGAGACAACTTTGACATAACAGTGGTTTATGCATATGCAATTATTGATCTGACTATCACTGCATGTACATTTTTTTTTAAAACAACCAATAGAATTTCGAATTAGAAAAAAAAAAACAACATCGAATAGGTATTCCAATATTTCTTTTTAGTTAACTAAAGAATAAAAAAAATAAATAATTGAACGGTAAAATTTTAAAAAGTTTAATACATTTTAAACCAAAATAATATGGTACCCGAAATGACGGATTATTTTTTCTATGGAGCTACTTTCAATTGCAATAAATATTGATTTTGGATGACTATGAATAAGACAACATGTCAACAATTTTAGTTAGACAAAACAACTTATGAAAGCGCTGTCAGAAGTTTTTAATTGGCTGGAGTGTTTACATTTTGTGAAGATATTTTACATATATTTATTCTTCAATATGTACACTACACTAACATCCAAATCAGGAAGCCATACAAGAGACCACTTAAACAAACAGTCCCGAAGAGGTTTGTGGTAGTTTCTGCTTTTTCCCATAATGTTTTAATGTACCAATTGCAGACTAAATGTCTTTACAACACATTTTTCCAACACAAATATTTGAGTCTTTTAAAAAACATTCTTTTCTAACCCTTTCCATTAAAAAAATCCACAGAGGGCAAGTTTTTAAAAGCGTTTTGAAGTTTTAATGTTGTAATACTGACACTTTGATCCTTTAGAAGCTAGAATATGAACTGTTTGAAAGTAACAATATAAAAGATAACACATAGTTAACTTAAATTATTCTAATTTTTCTACCATTTATACTTATTCAATTTAAATCCACAGAGGACAAAGTAATTTTTTAAAAGTTTTAATGTTGTAATACTGACACTTTGATCCGTGAGAAGCTAGAATACGTTCTGTTTGAAAGTAACAATATAAAAGATAACACAAAGAGGGGCGAAAGATACCAGAAAGACAGCTAAACTCATAAATCGAAAATAAACTGACAACGACATTAATTAAAAAGAAAAAGAGAAACTGACAAATAATAGTACAATAGACACAACATAGAAAATTAAAGACCAAGCAACACAAACCCCACCAAAAACGGGGGTTGATTTCAGGTGCTCCGGAAGGGTAAATAATAGTTATCAAAGGTACCAGGATTATAATTTAGTACGCCAGACGCGCGTTTCGTCTACATAAGACTCATCAGTGACGCTCAGGCAACAGTAGTATACCGCTGTTCGAAAATCATAAATCGATTGAGAGAAAGCAAATCCGGATTACAAACTAAAACTGAAGAAAACACATCAACAACAACAGGAAAAGGGAGTGAAACAACAAAAACACTGAAATGCAACAAAAAACGACAATGCAACACACACAAGATAACAATTGCCATTTTCCTTACATGGTACAGGACCTTTTAAGAAAAAAATGATGGGTTTAACCTCGCGCTTTTATGGCAATGTTAAATATAACACTAAAATGACAACATTACATGACAGGACTACAGTAAAGTTAAATGAAAGAACATTCAGGACAGAAAATTAAACAAGTAAACATTACAATAGGACATTTTGACATTCTAATAGTTATCAAAGGTACCAAACTTATAACTTCATGCACCATACGTGCGTTCCGTCTATATAAGACTCACTCCTCATTTCCTTTCTCCAATACATGACCAATCAAACGCCATCTTTTCCTTTTAATATCCGTCTCAATACAAAACTGATTGGTTTTGTGAAACAGGTCTTTGTTGGTTATAGTATTGAGCCAGAACATCTTACAGATTTTCATTAAGCAGGTATTATGGAATATGGAAAGCCTATTCATGTCTAATTTGATAATTCTTTAGCATTCTGCACCATAACGAAGAACTGACTTAACATTGCTGATGTATATTCTGATCTTTGTTTTCAGACAGATTGACATTCTCTTTAATATGGGCTGTAATTGGAAGAATGCAGATGTGGCTTTGCTTATTCTGGCTCTTATATCTTTTGCTCTTCCATTGGTATTACTTAGCATGCTTCCAAGATATATTAATTCCTCAACCTCTTCTATAAATGTTATTACCCAAGTGCACAGGTTGCATTGTGTTACTGTTGATGCTCATAAGCTTGGTCTTCTTCTCATTTATAGTCAGGCCTATACTTTGAGCTGTTTCATTCAGCAATAGGCTTTGTTTTGCAAGTTGTTCCTGTTGCTTGAAATTAGACATATGTCATCAGCAGATTCTAAATCCTTTAGTAGGGAATATCCGGTCCATCTGATGCCTGTGATTTCATTTCCCAATATTGTTCTCGTACACCAATCTATTGCTGTGATAAATAAGATTGGATATATATTCATCCTTAGCGTACTCCAGATGTTACTTAAAAATATTCTGACTGTTGACCGTTATGTAATACACATCATTCATAGTTGTTGTAGAAAGCGTATATTAAAGTGATTATTTTTAATAGTACACCATATGCTCTAATGATGGCCCATAAGTAACTTCTTTTAATGCTGTCAAAGGCTCTACGAAAGTCGATGAAATCAAGGACTAGTTTGTTTTGCCACTCTATACTTTGCTCAATTATATTTGTGATGGTAAAACTATGGTCGATACATCCTCTACCTCATCTAAACCCTGCCTGCTCTTTTTTTGCTTGATACTGACAGCAAAGTTATACCACCAGTTAAACAGTAGTATTTGTATTTTATAATTAATATATGTCTCTCCGCAAGTAAAGATCAGATTGTGCTGATAAAACATGACAATCTAGAATTAAGCCGTGACTGGTTACACAAAAATATTTCATAGGTAGATATAAGAAGATGAGGTATGAGTGCCAATGAAAAAACTCTCCATTCAAGTGACAATTTGTAAAAGTAAATCATTATAGCTCAAAGTAACGCCTTCAACATTGAGTATTGGCTGACACCGAACAGCAAGCTATAAAGGGCCCAAACGAATACTAGTGTAAAACTATTCAAAAAGGAAAACCAACAGTCTAATCTATAAAATAAAAAAAAGAGAAAATACTTATAAACCACATCATCAAACAAAAACTACTGAACTTCAGAGAGACGAATGTATTCTCCTTTTGCGACCAAGCATGCGACCAAGCAATTACTGTAATGCTACATTACAGAAGAAATGCTTATTTGCATTTGAAAATTCTTTGGCCATATTTTTTGAGAAAAGTATTTCTATGATCATCTTATTTATTATATTTTATCAGTTTTAGATTGGCCATGGCATTGGAAAAAAGACGATGTTACACATGTGAAATGTAACACCACATGTTTGGCAGCAGTTCGGACAGGCGCAGTTGTTGCAACCTTTTTGGCAATATCAGCAGCAGGATTTGGCACGGCTGGTATTGTTGCTGGACCTTTTGCTGCAATGTTTATGCCCATGATAGCACAGTTTGCGGCCAGAGATTGGTTTGCCTTTTTACAATCTGCTGGCGTTTACGGTGTTGGAACAAGTGATAAAATGGTATTGGCTTCAACTGTTTCTCCATTGTGTGCAGCTATTTGTGGGAGTTCAGAGGAAAGACAAGGTAATTTCTGATAGATAATGCAAAAGTATATTCATAGTGTGTAGAATGAAGGTTACCAAAGGTCTAAATTACTAAAGAAAGAGAACGAATTCATTGAGCAAAACTTCTCTGAAAACCATAAAAAGTCGGAAATATTTGTGACATGACGTATAAACGTTCTTAAATTGTCTTTAAACAATGTGTCCTCCACAGAAAACACAAATTTTGAAGTGAATATTCAAATTCGAAGACCGTTATTGATAACTTTTTAATACACTCTTCCTAGCTAATTATTACAACTTGCATCACTTTATCTAACTCGTTCCACTAAAAAAACAGAAATTTAACAAACTTTAAGAAATATGTTAAATCATTAGATTGTTTTCTTATTCCCTTTGTAAATTCTTCCCTTTTTGGAGCACCCATATCACGCAGAGACAGGACTATTGCACCACTATAAAAATACTACTACGAACTCGCACCACTGTAGAAATGTTTTAAAGTCATCAAGGTGTTCTAGATTACTTTCTTCTTCTCTGAGTTATTTCCTCCGTATGACATAGAGACAGAACTGTACCCGCACCTTTCGAAAAATAAAATAAATAATGCACGGAGTCATAAAAAAAGTTGTAGAAACAAGAACCCAAGCTGTGTATCCCCGTAATTGTTTTTAGTATCTTCAAGCCGCGCTCGCCCGTGTTTTTGTTCTCTCTAGTTTTTACAGTAATAAGGAATATATATCTAAAAACACTGTAAATTTGGAAATTAACTCGAGTACACATTGACGTGACTTATCTGCTAACAGGTTGTATAATATGATTGTGGGTTATACATTGAACATCTATCACTCTACTTGAAAAATATCTGTACGAAGTCGGGAATTTGAAAATTGTTTTCCATTCTTATTGCTGGTTTGTAAAGTTTAATGTTTGAATTTGTTAGTTTTTATAAATTTCCCTTTTTTAACTTACAAAAAATGTACCTTGGAGTTCAGTAATTGTTTTTATTCTATTTGATACTCCAATAGTAAAATTTCAAATTTTGTTCAACAAAACAGTTTCTTTCTTTTTTTGTAAGATTTAAAATGTTACACTCATAAAATAAATGGAATGAAGGGCTTGAATGAATATCTGATACGAGCTGAAAGAGTAAAGAACATTGAGCAGTGTGAAGATCAATGCAACGATGATGCAGCTTGCAGGGCCTTCCGATACCTTCCAAGAAATAGCTTTTGCTTTTTATACAAATTACAACAATATATTGAAGACGATATTAATGAAAGCCAATTTTATGTAAAACGTTGTTGTTTGTGTTACATGAACGCAACGAAAAATGCAAAAGGGCGGGATGATGAAATTCAAACAGTTTGGGAAGCATCTTCTCTGAAGGAATGTGTGATTCAATGTATAAACACTGACGACTGCGGGGCTGTTCATTTTGATGGGCTGAGATGTTTCAAATTTAACACCAAAACAGAACCAAATGAGAATACAGGCACTGATTTTTCTTCAAAGATATGTGTAGAGGTCAACGATGAATATGATGGTAAGATTTTGATTAAGACTATTTACCATGGATTTGCATAATCAGGAAATCAATGAAAAAATTTAAGGGTTAGAAGAGAAAACGTTCTCGGAAACAATGTCAATTATCTCAATCTTCTTATGAATTTGGTCTTTTTGTGGGAGAGATAATTGAGAAACAACACTTAGTGTATGAACAGATGTTTTAGTCCTGTCATATAAAAAAGAACCCCTTGATTCTAATTGGTAAAGAAAAGGAAAACAAATTCTTCTTTGAAAGCTAAAATTTTGATAATATACTAGCCCTGGAAAACCTAATTTGAAATTAATCAGATATCAAGGATGGTGCTTCTTGATTAGTGCTAGTCTATTTTCTTACTGATGTGCATTTGAACCTTTATTGGGAATTTGTGAAAACTTGAAAGAAATTGTGATACGACGTCTGTAAAAAAATCCTCATTTCGTATCGATTTACAGGCAAACATGGCGGAAATGACGCAATACAAGTTTTAATGAGATATATGGGTTATCAAATTGACATCAATTGACAAATTTCAAACATGTAAACTGAAATATATTCATGAGTAAAAAGATGTGATATTTTTGAAAATGAGACAACTATCTATAAGAGTCAAAACTGTCGGATGTCACCATACAGTCTTCAACAATGAGAAGACCCATACCGTATAGTCAGCTTTAAAAGCCACGAAATGACAAAATGTGGATCATTTCAAACGCGATACCATTTGCCTGATTTTTTACAATATAACGGAAAAACAATTACAACCGACAACAACTAACAAAAACCAAAATTAAGGCTATCATGTATGTTTCTTTCTATTTCATTTTAGGTGACAAATACAAGCAAAATGGGAATAGTTGAATATTATTGAATGGTGCAAGATTATTGAATTTTGAAAATTAAAATGACGAATAAAATGTGTTGAGAAGAAAAAATGTTAAAAATAGCCAAAGAACTCAGATAATTTTATTTGTTGTTTTCTGTTTTGTAATTCAAATAATTTAAGCTGCAAATCCTCCTTCATGGTTAACCTATTTTTCTATTTTGACTAGTTAGTATTAAATGTATATTGTGCCAATGAAACTATGTTAGATAAATGTTCAACAAATTTATGTTTAGGTTTGTTTTTCTTGAAGTAGTAAAATCTATTGTTTTTTATAAAATTATTAAGTTCTTGATAAGTTGCATAATTTGTACACCGAAAAAAAATTATTGAGAAATTCAGATCATTCGTCTTTGAATTTAGACAAAAGTATTGTATTGATATTTCATCCTCATAACTCGATTAGGAGAACATAATCATACTAAGGTAAAAAACTAAACATGAGGATATTGCATGAACTTTAAAATTAAAGGAGGGAGGCTGTTGCGTGGATAGGGTAAGTTGTTCCTGCTATTCCAAGCACTTCCCGCCAAATAAGTCAACGAAATGTCAGAATCCGGAATAGTTCTAATTGGTTTGATTTCAGACCAGACCACAATTATGATATTAACGGATCAAGAACGGCGCAAACATGTAGGCATTGGGTTTAGAAGCAGACATATCTTATTCACATTTAGATGTGTATACATCGTACCAAGAGAAAAGAGGGTATGTTACTGCTAAGAAATGGGAGGTTAACAGTCAGAAAATTGTTGAAATCATCACGTTTGTAAAATATTCTACTTTGAAGTCTTCCAACTGGGTCAATATCGACGAAGAGATCAAGATATGATGTATACCCTCTAGGTAAGTTGTATCCATCTTCTCAAATCCGGTAACCAAGGGAACAAATGTATGGAGAAAATATCAAAGTTCAATGTATGGCCTGTGCTAAATTAAGTTTGTGAAATTTTTACAACACTATTTCAAAATGATTAGTATCAACATATTGCCATTTGATTAGGACTTGTATCTAGAAATTAACTATGAGGGTCTGTTGAGAACAAAACTTTACGACAAAAGAGATTATTTTTAAACAAAGGGTTCCTAATAGTGAAGTTGAAATCATCAATTCGTAAAATTTACGGACGCCAACACGAGTTGATTGACATTTATTGAATATCCATGTCTCAGATAATATCGGATATGTTCTTTATGTCGTATCTACAATCCCCTTCCCTTTTCACGAATGTGACCTACCGAATTAGACTATTTACCGGCTTTGTAATATCATAGCCAACACGACGGGTGCCACATCTGGAACAGGATGTGCTCACCCTTCCAGAGCATCTGAGATCACCACATTTTTTACTGGGGTTCGTGTTTTAAAGGGCCAAATAAAGTACGAAATTGAAGAGCATTGAAAACCAAACATTCCTTAAAGTTTTGCCAAATACAGCTACGGTAATCTATTCCTGAGGTAGAAAAGCCTTAGTTTTTCCAAAATTCAAAGTTTTCTTAACAGTTAATTTACAATTATGAACATATCAATGATAACTCAAGTCAACACAGAAGTGCTGACTACTGGGCTTGTGATACCCTCGGGAAAATAAATCTCCAACAGCAGTGGCATCGACCCAGTGGTTGCAAATAAACTCATCATAGATATAATGAGATATCTTGCTATCTTTAAAACCAGGTTTAATCCACCATTTTCTACATAATAAAATGTCGGTACCAAGTCAGGAATATGACTGTTGTTAACCATTCGTTTGATGTGGTTGAATTTGCCATTTGATTGGGAACTTTCCGTTTTGAATTTTCCTCGGAGTTCAGTATTTTTGTGATTTTACTTTCATTTCGAAACGTTTTGAAAAGCTCCATTATCGAAATAACTTCTTTCGGGTTGGCAATACATAGGCTCCCATTTTAGTCCAAAAATCACATCATATTAGTAAAAATATGGACAATATTTTCCTTGACCGTTGATATTAATTTCATGATTTGGAGGTACATATTTAATAATAAATAAATTTGGTGTATTGTCTTATGATTGGTTAAAATTATTAGTTTTATTTTCAATGTTGTCAATTTTGATGACGACACGCCCACTCTGACGTTGTGTATTCATACACCAACATGTGTGTACGTTGTTATTGTTAATATAAATAATATAAAAAGTTCTTTGAGCCTTATTTTTTATAGAAATTTATTTATAATGAATGGCAATAATTTATTTTGATTTTATTGAACCATAAAACTCATTTTTGACTCTTCACATTTACATAATCCGCTTCGCGGATTATTCAATGTGAAGAGTCAAAAATTAGTTTTATGGTTCAATAAATTCAAAATAGATATTAGCCATTCATTAAATATCTTTACTAGTCAAAGCAATGTTTAACAAAATATCAAATATTATATTATCAAATGACTTTCTATGTTTCTCAACCATTTACTTGCTATATATATATATATATATATATATATATATATATATATATATATATATAGCGTAAAAATTGATAAAAAATACCAGCTTATATCGTTAACACCAGATGAGCGGTTTTTTTTTCTACATAAAACTCATCGGTGACGCTCGAATTAATTAGTTGGAAACCAAATCAAAAACATAGTTGAATAGCATTTATTACCTGAAATTTCGAAAGTTGTGCAATATACGTGTCTTTCAATCATTATGACATCATCGCTGTGTTATTAGTTATTAAAACAAAAATGTCTTAACACGAATATTCTTTTTTTTTTGCGGATCATCGCTTGGCTTAAACTTGATGCCTGTCTTAACAGCCCCTTTTTAAGGTAAATAGAATGACATCTGTTAACCAAAGTTAAACAAAGACAAATAAAATGTAAAATACTATTATACAGTGATCTTATATTAAGATTAATATACAGTCCACCAAAAGTTTAGCACCACCTATTTTTATCGCATTGAATTTTTTCCAATTTAAACAAACAATTATTCCTCGAAAAAAAGAAAACATTCATTTTGCAATTTTGCAAACATATACCATAAACAAACTACAAATATAATTTTGGTCACTTATGAGGGTTCTGTGCATTTATGTTTTGCGTTCATAGAAACAGTGTAAATTACACAAATCAGAAACGGAATTTAAGTTTCACTGTGATTTAATTTTTTTACAACAATTGATCACCCAATATCATTAAAATTTTGTACAAATAATCTTTGTTATTTTTCGGCAAAAAATTTAATGTCAATATTTGAGAACATAGCATGTATAACAACCTCTCTTCCGGTACAGTTCCACAACACGACGTCTCATACTCGGTTTAAGCCTTCAAAACTTTAAATGAGGAAATATATTCCATTCACCAAAAATTGCCACTTTTAAATCGACAAGAGGTGGATCTCTGCTTTTGAGATTTCTACCAATGGCATCCCAGACATGTTCAATAGGGTTTATGTATAGAGACATGGAAGGCCAAAAGATAGTGTAAATGGCTTTTTGCTCTTTGGACTCGGTTACAATCCTTGCCCTGTGTGGTCTAGTATTGTCGTCCATATACAAGGGTCTTTCCCATGTTGACACAAGTGGGGGATTATCAAAAAGAGGGACTACAATGTTTCTAGGCACCAAATCTCTGTATGTCTGTCCGTTTATGTTAAACTGAAGAATATGCAGACCCAGCTTACAACGGTATAAGAAGAAACCCCGTACTGTATCACCACCAGCACCAAATGCATTCATTAGGCAAATGTTGTTTTGGTCATTGGCCGTTTTATTTTCCCACGAAATTCGTATTATGGCGTCTACTGGTCGTAACAGAAACCGACTCTCATCTGATCAATGAGTGTTTTGCCAGCTTCACATGTTCAAGCATTGACAGTCATTATCTCATTGAAACTTGACTTACAGTACCTGCCTATTAGGGCAGGTCTCTTGACAACACGACTTGCTCTTCGGTTGCCTCTAGGAAGTCGACGGACCAATGTTCGAAGACTAACACGACCGCCTGGTGAAACAGTGTATTTGTTAACGCGAAGATGCCCTTTAATAAAAAGTGGCTTGACTGGTTTATCGGAGTTCAATCATTTTGGTTGTAATGAATTTTCTTAGTGTTTGTTAAAGGCAATTCATAACACCAAACATAAATATTTTTTTCGTTATAATAAAAAAAATATTGCCAATTATATTTCGGTGGTGCTTAACTTTTGGCAGACTGTATATATACAAAAAAATGTCAAACTGTTAGTTGTGCATTTTTAAAATAACGAGATCTGTTGGAATAAGAATTGATCCTACAACAGTGATACTTTGACCAAGAGTATCGACTTATCAAACATTTGTAAAATACATTTGGTTGGTAATAGATCTTTTAAAAGCTACTTTGAGTATACCATTTGTAAATTTAGTATAATTCTGACTTGGACAGACTAATGTGGGTAGAAAAATGGTAGATTAAACTTGGTTTTATAGCTAGATAAACCTTTCAGTTACGAAACAGTCACAGTACATTTAATTTTATTGACAACAATGTGTAAGCAAAACAAATAAAAAGGCATACTAGCTAAATTGACACATTCTAACAGTGTCCAGTTATGCACATGCTTGGGCGCAGTCCGCAATGGCATTGGTAATTATTTTGAAGGTATGGTTCCAATTGATGGGTTCTGAAAAACAAAACAAAAATCAAAAAGATAGGATGCTTTCCACCACTTATTTGATTTTGTTTGATTCAAAATAACTGATATTATTTACTGTAAGTGATGGGGAAAAATGTATACAATCATATTGGTAAATACTGCTTGGCAGAAGTTAAAGTGTTCACAACTCGAGGGAGAGAAAACATGCATTATGCCTGTTCCACGCCGAAATTGAAATATTTTACCTTTCTTTAAACTTTGATTTTAAAATAGAAAAACCTCACAAATCTTACAAGTTGGACAGGTGTCAAATTGAATGTTCAGATAGACTTTAGTATAAAAAAGAATGGTACAATTAGTTTAGTTAGATCGATTATAAATGAAAACCTATGAAATCCCTAAAATACTATATTGCCCTGTATTTTTAATTTTGAAAATGTTGTTCATGCAAACATTAAAATCCAGTTTCACTAATTTTATAGAACAGTTTCTTTTTAAGCTAATCCAATTTCACTAATATTATATAACAGTTTCATTTAGCAAATTGCACTGTTCTTTTACCATATTGCTACCTATAACTATCAACAAATCATAAACATGCCATTTCTGTGAAGGGGTTTTCCCATTTAGATATCTTTAAAACCATTTAAACTTCCAACTTGTAATGCATGTGTTGTCATTCCCTGCTTGACAACAGAGTACATTTTCGATATTTAATAGGAAAGTTAATTTCTGCACTTTGTTATTATTTTTATTTTATGCATATTATCATATATCGTATGTAAAACAACTAGATACAACTACAATACTGCACTAGTATTTGCTAAAGACTGTGTATCGATAAATGTATTCAAATGTAATAGAAGCCATTTCATGTTGATATTGCGTTCGGTAAATCGAGCTAGAAAAAAAAACGAAGCGTCATATGAAATATGTAAATAAAGACAGTAGTATATCTGTGCTTTATAGTCATATATCTATTGAGTGAAAACAGAACTGGGTTACAATTAAAACCGAGGGAAACACATAAACAATAAAAGTCATATCATGTATGGAGATAATTTGTAAAAGAAATGATGATAGTACAGATAACCTGCTTGTTGATCGTTCAAATGACTCTATTAAGTCAGGAATATGACAGCCGTTGAGCTTTTGATTTTGTCATTTGATAATGGACTTTCCGTTTTGAATTTTCCCCGGTGTTTATTTGTGTTTTTTTTTTGTGTAATTTATTTTTTAACATTACCATAATGTATGAACTTACAATACAAAAGAAATTCATTAACTTTACTGTACTGGTAAAAGGATAGATTTTCCGAGTTCCAAGTTCTTGTCATCGTTCAATTTATCTAAAATGTGTCATCGTATATGATACATCTTATATGTGCCACATGTGGAGCAAGATCTGCCTACTCTTCCGGAGCACATCAGATCACCCCCAGTTTTTGGTGAGGTTCGTGTTGCTTAGTCTTTAGTTTTCTATGTTGAATCATGTGTACTATTATTTGTCTGTTTGATTTTTTTCATTTTTAGCCAAGGCGTTGTCAGTTTCTTTTCAATCTATGAGTTTGACTGTCCCTCTGGTATCTTTCTCTCCTCTTTAAATCTCTAGTATCGATATTGATGGATGACTTGTCATCCACTTTTAACAAAAGTACAGTAACAAGAATAGATCAGGAAGAGAACCTCTGGTTCTTGTAAATTTGCTGATTATAATTTCACTGAAAAGCTTAATCGTTTCAATCAAAAACTTTAGGAAAATATGAATAGCATATTTGTTAATATTATTGGTTAACTTATCATAATAACAGTGCACAGCGAATAGATGAGGTTTAGAGGTTTACTGTTCTGTATTATACATGTTATATCATTTTTGTCATCTGTTTTATATCAATTTACTCTTCTTCTTCTTTTACAAAAAAGTATAGATACAATTTGTTCAGGATTTTCGCTCCTTATTTTTAAAATGATATTTAAAAAAAAATGGAAAGTATATAATCACGGAACTTTGAATACGACTGACTAAAAATATATGTTCAATTTGATGTTAGTTGTTAGTAAGTGTTTGATGACAATTATGATATATTATAATTCCCGTATTATATCCTATTCCTGGTATCAAGAAGTTCCCCCTTCTGTTCCCTTTAAAACTTGCAAGACCATCTTTTAAATCTTTATAAAAATTAATTGCATGGTTCTATTCGGACCTTTACTTTCAACTATACGTCCTTGCTTTTTGTACTTTTTTCAGATATTGGCTAGAGATTTTTTTGGAACGATGATAGAATTTCTTTTTAATATTTTGGAATATTATACCTTCATTAAAACTTTGATTTTAGAATAGAAAAAAACCTCACAAATCTTACAAGTTGGACAGTGGTCAAATTGAATGTTCAGATAGACTTAAGTATAAGCAAAGAATGGTGAAATTAGTTAAAATGATTATAAGTGAAAACCTATGAAATCCCCAAAATACTATATTGCCCTGCATTTTTAGTTTAAAAAATGTTGTGCATGCACACATTTAAATCCAGTTGCACTAAATTTATCGATCGCTTTATTTGTGTACAAATCCATTTTCATTTACGTTATAGAAAAGTTCCTTTTTGAAAATTACACTGTTTTTCTTACCACAGTGTTACCTATAACTATCAACAAAACATAAACATGTTTATTTCTGTGAAGGGGGTTTTCCAATTTAAATATACATAAAAACCACCAGAGAGCATTTAACAAATTTAAACTTCCTGCTCGTACTGCATTTGTTGTCTTTCCCTGCTTGACAACAGTGTACATTTTCGATATTTAACAGGAAAGGTAATTTATGCACTTTGTTTTATTTTTATTTTATGCATATTATCATATATCGTACGCAATTCAACTAGATACAATTAAATACTATACTAGTATTTTGTAAAGACTATATATCGATAAATGTATTCAAAATGTAAAAGAAGCCATTTTGATACTGGTGTTCTGGAAATCGGACTTAAAGGTACACGAAACGTCATATGAAATATGTAAATAAAGGCAATAGTAGTATACCGGTGTTCAAAAGTCATAATGCGATTTTGAGAAAACAAATCTGGGTTACATTTAAAACCGATGGAAACACATCAACAATAAAAAGTTAACAAAGGAACCACATAACTCGAGAGCATGAACAGATATTTTAAATGCACATTTTGTATGAACTTGTTGCACACACACATATGAAACATGAATGAATTGATAATGCATTCAAAGTTTAAATACCATGCTATATATAGAGATAATTTGTAAAAGAAAATTGATGATAATACAGAGAGCATGATTAACGGTAATTTCATAACATTGTTCAAAAGCCTGTATATACGTAGTCAGGAACATAACAGCCGTTTGATTTGTTTGTGGTTTTAATTTTGCCGTTTGATAAGGGACTTTCCGTTTTGAATTTTCCCCGGTGTTTTTTTTTTATATATAACTTTACTTTTGAACATTTTCATAATGTACGAACATACAAGACAAAAGAAGTTCATAAACCTTATTGTACTGGTAAAAGGATATATTTACCGAGTTCCAAGTTCTTGTCATCGTTCAATTGATCTTAAATGTGTCATCGTATATGATACATCTTATATGTGCCACATGTGGAGCAGGATCTGCTTACCCTTCCGGAACACCTGAGATCACCCCCAATTTTGGTGAGGTTCGTGTTGTTTAGTCTTTTATTTTTCTATGTTAAATTATGTGTACTATTATTTGTCTGTTTGATTTTTTTTTATTTCTAGCCATGGCGTTGTCAGTTTGTTTTCGATCTATGAGTTTGACTGTCCCTCTGGTATCCAGTTTTAACAAGATAATTATAATAACAAGAATAGATCATTAGGAGAACCTTTGGTTCTTGTAAATTTGCTGATTATAATATTCACTAAAAAGCTTTAAGAAAAACTTGAAAAACACATTGGTTAAAATAACTAGTATATGATAATATTAATGCTTAGCTTTTAATAATTACAGTGCACATAAAAAGATGGTGCTTTAGATGGGTTTCACATTTGTTGTCAACCGGTTTATATAGAATTACTCTTCTTTTCGCTCCTTAATTTCAAAAATAACGTTTTTATGCCCCATTTATGGGCATTATGTTTTCTGGTCTGTGCGTCCGTCTGTTCGTTTGTCTGTTCATCCGTCCATTCGTCTGTCCGTCCGTTCGTCCCGTTTCAGGTTAAAGTTTTGGCTAAAGTTTTTGGTCGAGGTAGTTTTTTATGAAGTTAAAGTCCGATCAACTTGAAACTTAGAAAACATGTTCCCTATGATAGGATCTTTCTTATTTTAATGCCAAATTAGACATTTTAACACGACTGACTAAAAATGTATGTGCAAATTTATATAAGCAGTGAGTAAGACTTAGTGTTCGATGCCAATAATAATATATTATCATTCCCGTAGTATATCCTATTAACTCGTATCAAGTGCCCTTGCATTCTCTTACAATTTGTAAGAATTTTTTTTAAATCTTTATAGAAATTAATAACATGGTTATGTAAGGAGCTATACTTTAAAATATATGTCCTTGCTTTATTGTACTTTGTTCAGATATTGGTGAGAGATTATTTTTGAACATGTGAACATTTTTCTTCAAATCTATGAGTTATTTAATCAATGGTATAAACAATTAATGAAAATAATATGTAGTCAACGATGATAGAATTTTTTTTTTTTTTTTTTTTTTCATAGATCTTGTACTTATTTTCATATACAGATAAAGATGTTACTTGAGAAAGCATTGTGGATTTTAGCATTCACTGTTGTGTCACTAACCAGTGAAGTGTATGGTAAGGTATATTGTTTTATCCCCTTTTGTTTACAAATTATGAAAAAAGTAGAAATACGGTGTTAAGATATGTATCTATTTGTGTGAATCATAGAGGTCTTGTAATTTTAAATGTCTTATTGCAGGTCGGCGGCATATACTGTTTAAAGTTACAAACATTAAGAAATGGTAATTTTTTATATCGCATTCTTGTTTATAGAGTGCCTATAGAGTGCCTTTATGCCATTTTGCTTTTCTTTGTTATTATAGCTGTTTGTTTGTATTGTGATAAAGATTATAACAAAATGTTGACTACTAAACCCCAATTATCGGCATTTTAAAATTGGGAATAGAAATGGCGAATGTGTCAAAAGATAAAAAAAAAAACGACCAAGGAGCAAAAAACAGCCGAAGGCCACCATTGGGTCTTCAACACAGCGAGAAAATTCCTTAACAAAAACATGTACTAGTTCAATGAAAACGGATATCATATTAAACTCCAAAACATTTAAATGAACTAAAGTTTAAAAATATAAAAAATAAGACTAACAAAGGCCAGAGGCTCCTGACATGGGACAGGCGCAAACATGTGGCCGAGGTAAACATGTTTTGTTAGATTTCAACCCTCCCCCTTTACCTCAAACCTAATAAGTCTGTTTATTTTGCTAACATTGTGTCAATATAATGACACTCAATGCTACTATCGTACAATCATTAATCTTACTTTTTCTGAAGAAAATCAATCTTACACGTATAAATATAGCAACAGCTGACATATCAATTATTAAGACTATCGGTGTTATGCAAGATGAGACAACTTTGACATAACAGAGGTTCATGCATGGGAAAATATTGATTTGACTATCACTGCATATAAACAACCAAAAGAATTTTGAAAAGAACTAGTTCTTCCCATATTTCCCTAAATTAAGAAAAAATAACACACAAAAAATAATAATAAAAGATTGAACGGTGCAACTTAAAAATGTTTAATACATTTTATCCGGAAGTGACAGAATTTTTTTCTTCACGATGAAGGTTCTTTTAATAACAATATACGTATATTGCTTTTGGGTGAATGTGAATAAGACAACAACATGAACAAGTCAACACTTTCAGTTAGTTAAAAACAACTCCTGAAGTCAAATTCCTGCTTCGACAAATATATAGAAGGAGCTGTAAGAAGCTTTTGATTGGCTGGAATCTTTACATTGTTGAAGATATTTTACATAGATAAATTCTTTATCATGTATAAAACATATATACAATGCAATTTCCAATAGGAACTCCTTTAGCGGTTTAAACTGTGCCACTTTGACTAGGAAGATTCGTGAAAAATTATATCCCGGAATGGAAAGTTTAATGCACTTCGATTTTATTAAAAGGTCACAATAAAGGTCTGTGCGGCATGTTTTCAACGTTTATATGCCCTGAACTTCTAAGAGTGTAAACTTATACTAAGATTCTATACTTCCCGTACCTCCACCTTTGGACCTCCTAATTATCAAATTTTAGGCGCTACCATTGTTTTCTGTACTTGCAACACTTTAAGATTATGTCTAATGAGAAGAAACACAGAGATCATATCTAGCAACCAGTACGTTATAAAGTTAACTATTTTTCTAATCTATGAAATTTATATTTCCCCCAAAAAAGAATCAGCTGCATTTACAAAGTGCAACACTCTGTATAAATCTAACAGTGACTACCACACATCTGTCTTCAATACTAAGGAGAAACAATTGATAACTCCGTAATCAAAACCACTAGCGAAGTTCTTAAATTTGGACAGCCTTAGTATAAACGCGTGACAAGATTAAACATAGTTCAAGCACTCAACGCTTTATTCCCTATTAATTTTCAGTGAAATCAGTTAAACAACAAAACTTGCATGATAAATCTGAACAAAAGATCGTTCATGGTAACTAGTAGAGCTATAAGAAAAATATAAAGATAAACAGTCTAGGGTTGAAAATTAATCAGTACTTAAAATGACATAGCAATCTTTCTGTTAGAGTGGTTGCATGATTTAAAATTAAAAAAACCCTGGAAAGAGTGAACCATTTTATTATATGTTTTTGGGGTTGGGTTGCTTCATACTGTGAAAAGGTCGCACAGCTGATTCATTGTTATTCTGAAGAAAATTTGGATGCCAAAAAAAATAAAAATATATAGAATATTAAAGGTTGACCTCGCTAGGCTCTTGTTTACATTAAAAAAATATTAAGTCAATATGTAGGCTTAAAAGTTGCGTATTCCCATGATGTACATGTATAGGGAATTTGCCTGGTCTATCGTTGTTTAAATGTATCTGAACAAAATAAATATATCATGGTAATCTTAAGGTTACTCTCGATTTCCATGTTATAGTTATACATTATCGTTGGTCATTTCAACGAGATTGATTTTCTCGCTAAGTCGGTACGCCAAAAATGAGAAAAGCAATCGAGTTGAGATGACCAATGCTTATCTAAATTTGTAAATTCTTTGACCATATGTTTTGAAAAATATATTTCTATGGGCATCTAGGAATACTTATAGATAATATTTTGACCAGGTTTAGATTGGCCATGGAATTGGAAAAAAGAAGATGTCACATGTTACACCACGTGTTTGGCAGCAGTTGGGACAGGTGCAGTTGTTGCAACCCCTCTGGCGATATGGGCAGCAGGATTTAGCGCCGCAGGTGTAGTTGCTGGATCTTTGGCTGCTAAAATTATGTCTATGATAGGAGTTGTGAAGGCCGGAAGCTGGTTTGCTTTTTTACAATCTGTTGGCGTTACCGGTGTCGGAACAACTGGTAAAATGGTAGTGGCATCGACTGTTTCGCCATTGTGTGCAGCTATATGTGGAAGTTCAGAGGAAAGACAAGGTATTTTTTTTCTCCGATTATTCGATAGTATCATGATCATTGTATGTAAAATGTTTAAAGCGAAAAAGCAGAGCATACATATCTTTAAACACTGTAAAATTGAAAATAAACTCGAGGACACTTTTACGAGACTGCTAAAAGTTTGTGTCATATGATTCTAGGTTATACATTGGACATCTATCACTGTCTTCGGCAAATTTCTTTCGTCGTCCGTCTGGGGTAAACTATTTCAAACATATTCTCTTTTAAAACATCTGAACCAATTCCTTCCAAACTTTAGCTGAATGATTTTAAGGGTATCTAGAATGAATTTTGTGTTTTATATTCTGTTTCGTCTACAAACCTGGCCGCCCTGGCTTTAAACAGAACATAAGGGTAAAATGCAGTTTGTGTCTGATATCTCAAAAACCAAAGCATTTAGAGCAAATTTGACATGGGGTAAAACTGTTAATTAGGTAGAGTTCTATCAGCCCTGAAACTTCAGATGAATCTTGATATCCGATTGTTGGGTTGCTGCCACTAAATAGGTAATTTAATGGACATTTTGAAGTTTTTGGTTATTAGTTTGAATATTATTAATGATAAAGATAAACTGAAGAAAGCTAAAATGTACAACAAAGTAAGATCTACAAATAAGTTAAATAACAAAAATGTCAATTGACCCCTTAAGGAGTTATTGAATTTTAAAAACAATTTTGGTTATATAACTTTAAATCTTCTCCTCTGAAACTACTAAACTGATTCAAACCAAAATTTAGCTGAATGATCATTAGGGCAAAGCCATCTAGAATAAAGTTTGTGTGTTATGTTCTGTGTGTCAAAAAACATGGCCACCGTGGCTAAAATAGAACATTGGGGTAAATGCAGTTTTTGGCTTATAACTCAAACACTAAAGCATTTAGAGCAAATCTGATATGAAGTAAAATTGTTCATTAGGTCAAGTTCTATCAGCAATCTAACAACCCATTGTTGGTCGCTGCCGCTAAATTGGTAATTTTAAGAAACTTTGAAGTTTTAGTTATTATCTTGAATATTATTAATGATAAAGCTAGAATGTAAACAGCAAAAATGTTTATATGATCAAAATTGTCAATCGACCCCTTAAGGAGTTTCTGCCCTTTAAAGACACTTATTCTGAATTTATACATCTGGTTTGGTTGCTTTAAAACTGCTGAATCAATTTCAGCAAAACTTAGGCTGAATGAGTTTCAGAATATCTTGTATAAACTTGTTTATTTTATTCCCTTGTACGTCAAGAAACAAAGCCACTATGACTAAAATGGAACTTTGAGGGTAAAATGCATTTTTTCGAGTTGGTAGAAAATATGACTGATACAGAGAACATTTACAACAAATGGAAGTTTTTAACGACCTTGACTGGCTATAAAGCCCTTGCAGGGTCGGCCCTGACTTGCGCCTTTCGGGGCATTTATATGAAATTTTAAAGACACTCATTAATGTATATTGAAAAGCAAAATTATCATTGTGGAAAGATTTTAGCATAAAATAACAGGTGAGCGATTCAAACTCTAGAGAACCTCCTGTTCATTCGTACCGTTGGTCGGTAAAGTTTAATGTTTGATTTTGTTAGTTTTTATGAACTTCACCTTTTTAGCTCACATGGCCCAACAATTTGATCATCACTTTGGGTCCGTCGTCGTAAATTTTTACAAAAATCTTCTCCTCAGAAACAACTGGGCCAAATTAAACCAAACTTTGCCACAATCATCATTGGGTTATCTAGTTTAAAAAAATGTGTCCGGTGACCCGGCAAACTAATCAAGATGGCCGCCATAGCTAAAAATAGAACATAGAGGTAAAATGAAGATTTTGGCTTATATCTCTAAAACCAAAGCATTTTGAGCTAATCTGAAAGAGGGACGAAAGATACCAGAGTCAAACTCATAAATCGAAAATAAACTGACAACGCCATGGTTAAAAATGAAAAGGACAAACAGACAAACAATAGTAAACACGACACAACATAGAAAACTAAAGAATAAACAACACGAACCCCACCAAAAACTAGGGGTGATCTCAGGTGCTCCGGAGGGTTAGCAGATCCTGCTCCACATGTGGCACCCGTCGTGTTGCTTATGAGATAACACATCCGGTAAATAGTCTAATTCGATAGGTCACGTTTATGAAAGGGAAGGGGATTGTAGTTACGACGTAAGGAACATATCCGATATCATTTGTGAAACGTTTATTCCATAACGGTCAACCAACTCGTGATGGCGTCCGTAAAATTTACGAAGAGATGATTTCAACTTCACCATTTGGAACTCTTGATTTGATAGCTTCCTTGTCAGCAACAACCCTCTATCAAGAAAATCATGATAGGAAATGCAAGCACGGGAATATCGTATCAATTGGGAGATATATACACCGAATGTTGCTGCTTAGAAATGGAAAGTTCACAATTGGAAAGCTGAAATCATCTCTTTTGTCGTAAAGTTTTGTTTTCAATCGACTCTCATTTTCAATTTCTAGATGTAAGTCAAGATATGAGGCCGACTTAACTGTATCTGTTGTATCCTTTATCTCTAGTTCAATGGGAGAGATGCGTTCGACATAGTCACCAAATTTTGAATTATTTATAGTGAAAGAGTATCATCTTTATAGCGGAAAGTAGAGTTAAAGGTTATTGCTAACTTCTTATCTTTCTTCCTAAGAAATTCCTGTTTGAAGTCAGCCTCATTATAATAAAGAAACAAGTCGGCAAGAAGAGGGGCACAATTCGTTCCCATTGGAATGCCGATAGTCTGCTGAAAAGCACGTCCTCCGAACGTAACAAATATGTTGTTGTCAATCAAGAAATCAAGCATCTTGATAATGTCAGTTTCAGAGAATTTTTTGTTTGAATCAGAGTGATCCTTTACAAAGTAGGATTTATCCCTTCCTAAGACAAGATACATGTATCTTCGTTGGCCATTCATTTTTATGAAACAAAGCAATACCAACTCTTGCAATTTTTCTTTTAGTTTGGAATGTGGAATACTTGTATAAAGTGTAGAAAAGTCAAATGTTTTAATACTATAACAAGATGAAAGAGAGTTAGATTGTATGTACTCCAAAAGATCTTTGGAATTTTTAAGTATCCACATCTGATTCACGCCACCTCTAGAATAGGCAGTTTCACAATAAATTTGAAGCCCGTCTTTGATTGCTGATAAAATAGATGTTAATAATTTAGAATGAGGTTTCGTGGAGCACTTTGAAGACCCAGCAATATATGACAGCTTGTTGTACTTATAATAGTCTGAATGTATCTACATGTATTTTGATAATCTTCTAAATTACTGTTCATTCTGAAACTGGCATTTTATACTAGTAGTCGAACATATTAAACAATACATGTAACTTCAAAGTATCATTGTATTGTCTCGCCTTACACGAAAGTCATGAAAGTTAGGTTATGCAAGAAATAGGTACTACAATCTGGGGGTGATGATTTAAGCTATTTTATAAAGCTTTACATTTTAAAGCATGTAAAGCAAAACTTTGGGTTAGCTTGCGTGCTATGTTTTTATATTGTACAATAATATTAGGATAACACCCAATTAAATTCAAATAATATATATAGTTTAAACTATGCCTATGTATATTGTTTAAAGATGCTAATCTTATTAACAAAGCTTTTATAAACAGTTATACAAACAAAGCAAGCAAGCCAACCAAAGTTTAACTTTGCAAGCAGTAGGAAATCAGCTGTAATAATGGTTCGTGTTTGCTAATATTTGTATTTTGTTTTGCGGAGGAAATTTTGAACATTCTGTTTTAAATCCTAGGGATTGTAGGAACAGCGTGCGTAACGTTTGACTAATCTAGCATAAAAGAAAAATATTAAAAAAAACCATAGATATATATATATATACATTTATACATACAAAAAAAAAAAAATGGGAACCAAAATATCATATATGACATCAACAAAATTTAATCAATATAAGATCAGTCATTTTGTCAGCGCTTAGTTGTTTTACCGCATGCTGAAGAATATCTCAAGAACGTTTTGCTGGAAAATATTAATGCCTACTCAAATCTAATCTATTAGAAATATCAAATATTACAGAAGAGTGTCTACCATAAACTTGAACTGCACTAATATTAGAATATTAGAAAAAATGAGGTCTGTGTGATCCATTCGTCTAGCTCCCGTAATATTTCGATTTATTCAAATTTCATATTCATGTTATTAAAATTTAAGTTACTCTTAAATATTATTCCGCATGAAATTTACACTGTTGGTTCCATGTCATAAAACCACAGTTCCGGTCGTGAACATGCATGACAAATTTGCCACGAGACTTTAAGCAACCACAATTAATCATAATTCACAACTTATAGTATATATAGTTGTGAAATATAAAATGTATGAATAGTGATACAATTTGCCAAATAAATATAATACAACTTTATATAACTGACACAATTTAAAGGCTCTCTTAACTAAGCAATGGTTTGCCATGCAGTGCTCAAATATTTAGCATTATCTTTTGGTATAGTGTTTAGAAATATTTAATATTGTATATTGTATATTGTAAATAGTTATCAAAGGTGCCAGGATTATAATTTAGTACGCCAGACGCGCGTTTCGTCTACATAAGACTCATCAGTGACGCTCATATCAAAATATTTATAAAGCCAAACAAGTACAAAGTTGAAGAGCATTGAGGATCAAAAATTCCAAAAAGTTGTGCCAAATACGGCTAAGGTAATCTATGACTGGGATAAGAAAATCCTTAGTTTTTCGAAAAATTCAAAGTTTTGTAAACTGAAAATTTATAAAAATGACCACATTGTTGATATTCATGTCAGCACCGAAGTGTTGACTACTGGGCTGGTGATACCCTCGGGGACGAAACGTCCACCAGCAGTGGCATCGACCCAGTGGTGTAAATAGTTATCAAAGGTACCAGGATTATAATTTAGAACGCCAGACGCGCGTTTCGTCTACATAAGACTCATCAGTGACGCTCATATCAAAATATTTATAAAGCCAAACAAGTACAAAGTTGGAGAGCATTGAGGATCAAAAATTCCAAAAAGTTGTGCCAAATACGGCTAAGGTGATCTATTCCTGGGATAAGAAAATCCTTAGTTTTTCGAAAAATTCAAAGTTTTGTAAACAGAAAATTTATAAAAATGACCACATTGTTGATATTCATGTCAGCACCGAAGTGTTGACTACTGGGCTGTTGATACCCTCGGGGACGAAACGTCCACCAGCAGTGGCATCGACCCAGTGATGTAAATAGTTATCATAGGTACCAGGATTATAATTTAGAACGCCAGACGCGCGTTTCGTCTACATAAGACTCATCAGTGACGCTCATATCAAAATATTTATAAAGCCAAACAAGTACAAAGTTGAAGAGCATTGAGGATCAAAAATTCCAAAAAGTTGTGCCAAATACGGCTAAGGTAATCTATGCCTAGGATAGGAGAAAATAGTCGTGTACTTCTTGTATCAAATATTTGCCACTTGGTGTTAACAACGAAACAATCAATCAATCAATATGTTCTTTATATTTCATCATCTCTATGTATTCTTTTTATCTTTATAAATGGTGACCTATTCTTATCCTTATACATGTACATGGTAATTGAGACAAGAAAATACACAAACTTTAGAACTGTATGCTTGGGCTTTTAGAGAAATTCCGAGATTCTGCACCAAAGTAGATCTTGTGAAAAACAAATAGAATTTTATTAATGTCAATTCATTTTCCATGACCGGAGGAAATAAGAGGGGAAGGAAATACGACATTCGGTTTAAAAAACAAATATTGTACATGTATGGTATTCAAAAATAAATAGCCAGTTTAACTTGTTGCTGAAAAAATTCACAAAAAGACGTTTTCGAAGAAAAATAAGAAAATACATCCAGAAATAATGTTTTTGTGAGTACCAAATTTTGGAATGAAGAGATATCCAAATATAGATGTAACTACCATAATCGACATTAAACATATATTTGTACCAAATCTTTAAAAACACAGATCAGAACTTTTATAAACCAATATAAATTCGTACTATTCAAATCAACATGCATGTAAATGTATTTTACGTCAAAACTTTTGGAGAGACATTACACACAGGTGTCAATATTTACACACCCACCGATAAGTTGTCATTACTCACGCATGTGGACGTTTGTATTAATTAACGGCCAGTTTAAGAAGCCAAATCAAGCTGTGATTAATTTCCGCTCTAGACAAAAAGATACAGTGACAATAAAATTATGTAAGACATTTTTGTGGGGACCTGCACGGATGGGGGTGCCCCCGGTTAACCTGCAACTGGTGCTATATATATATCATATGGGTTAGAAAATAAACATAAGGATACATTAATTGTTTGAATGAAAATATTTATTCGGTGGTACTTTATTCATAGTTTTAACTCACAAAAACGATGTTGTTTGGGGCTTTATCTGCGGGGACAATAACATATTTGTCATAATGGTAGGAGAAGTGTTTTGCAACATTAGGGTCTTTAAAGATTGACGTAGCATGGGCATTGATAGACCCATTCAGATTCTTAATTCTGGTTTGTATCAACGACCTCACTGCCTTAATCCATTCGGAAAGAGTGTCTACGTCTTCCATCTCACGCTTAGCCCATTGCCTGGCATAATCCCCGACTAAATCCATCAAAATTTTGAAGTTGTATTTCCAATGGATGGATTTCGGCTCACGATATTTTGGACCTTTCGATAACACATTTCGTAGGGAAGTGTTATTAAAAATGTTGAGGTCACCAGTTCTAGCGTGGTCAGCCGGATTATATGTGAATTGGGAAGTAGCACAAGTGCAATCAGGAGGTTTAGACTTGAAGTCGTCAATACCGAGATCCTGCAAAACGTGTTTCTTATTGAAAATTGTTGTTGCAATAGGTTAAAATTGTTGATCAAGTCAAGATCTATCTGCCCTGAAATTTTTCATTTTAATCAGAGAACCTGTTGTTGGGTTGCTGACCCCCAATTGGAAATTTTTATGGAAATTTTGCAGTTTTTGGTTATTATCTTGAATGTTATTACAGAAAGAGATAAACTGTAAACAGCAATAATGTTCAGCAAAGTAAGATCTACAAATAAGTCAAACATGACCAAAATGGTCAGTTGACCCCTTAAGGAGTGATTGCCCTTTACAGTCAATTTTTTACTTATTTTTGAAAAATTTTGAAATCTTTTTTCAAAAATATTCACCTCTGAAGCGACTAGAACAAATTTACCCAAACTTGGTCACAATCATCATTTGGGTATCTTGTTTGAACAATGTGTCCGATGACCCGGCCGGTGAATCAAGATGGACGCCATGGCTAAAAATAGTACATAGGGTAAAATGCAGTTTTTTGCTCATATCTCTGAAACCAAAGCATTTAGAGAAAATCTGCTAGGAATAAAATTGTTCATTATGTAAAGATCTATCTGCCCTGAAATTTTCAGACCAAATGGGCAACTTGTTGTTGGGCTGCTGCCCCTGAATTGGTAATTTTAAGAAAATTTTGCAGCTTTTGGTTATTATCTTGAATGTTATTATAGATGGAGATAAACTATAAATAGCAATAATATACAGCAAAGTAAGAGCTACAAATAAGTCAACTGGACCAAAGTGGTCAATTGACCCCTTAAGAAGTTATTGTCCTTTATAGTCAATTTTTTACAATTTTCATACATTTTGCAAATTTTTGTAAATTTTTACAAAATATTTTCCATTGTCACTTCTGGGCCAATTTCATTATAGATAAAGATAATTGTAAGCAGCAAGATTGTTCAATAAAGTAAGATCTACAAACACATCACCAACACCAAAACACAATTTTATCATCAGTCTTTAGTTTGACATAGACCAAGGTGCGTGACTTTAGAGCCTCTAGTTGAACTTATCTTGGAGGTCAGTTAGTTTGTTTATACTTTTGTTGTACTCGGAATGACTCATTATACTGGAATAGTGAAATTTCAAATTCTTTTCTTTAACTAAAAGGTGATTTTCTATTTTTTTTTGTGCCAGATTTAAAATGTTACACCCATAGAATTGAGGGAATGAAGGGCTTGGATGAATATCTGATACGAGCAGAACAAGTTAAGAATATCAAGCAGTGTGAAGATCAATGCAAGGATGATGCAGCTTGCAGGGCCTTTCGATATCTTCCAAGAAATAGCTTTTGCTTTTTATACAAACTACAGCAATATATTGAAGACGATATAAGTGAAAGCCAATTTTATGTAAAACGTTGTATTCTATGTTACATGAACGCAACGAAAAATGCCAAAGGACGTGATGATGAAATTCAAACAGTTTGGGAAGCATCTTCTCTCAAGGAATGTGAGATTCGATGTATTAAAACTGACGACTGCGGTGCTGTTTATTTCGATGGACTGAGATGTTTTAAATTTAACACCAAAACAGAACCAAAGGAGAATACAGGCACTGATTTTTCTTCCAAGATATGTGTCGAGTTCAGCGATATAGCACTTGAATATGATGGTAAGATTTTAATTAAGACTATTTACCCTGGATTTGAATAATAATGAAATCTATGGAAAAATTTAGGGTTAGAAGTAAAAATGATCTCGACAACAAGGCCAATTGTCTTTAACTTTTAGGAACTTTTGGTCCTTAATGCTCTTCAACTTCGTACTTTCTTTGGCCTTTTTAACTTTTGTTTTTTTTAGAGCTGAACTGATGAGTCTTTTGTAGATGAACAGCGCGTCTGGCGCAAACACAATATTGGTATCTATGATGAGTTTAATTCTCAATTTTCATATGAGTTTTGTCTTTTGTGGAGAGATAGTTAAGATCCACAGTTCTTATATTGGTAAAAAAAAGTAAAAAAATTAAAAAAAAATTAAATCTGAAAACCTTTAGATAATTTACTTGCCATGGGAGGACACCAGGACCCGCCGACACCAAAACTAATTTTATATTGATCAGGTATCAAAGATGGTGCTTCTTGATTAGTGCTAGTCTATTTTTTCACTGATGTGCATCTCAACCTTTATTGGAAAATTTTAAATCTTGAAAGAAAGTGTGATACGACGTCTGTAAAAAAATCCTCATTCCGTATCGATTTACAGGAATACATAGCGTGAATGACGCAATTCAAGTTTAAATGAGATATATATATGGGAAATCAAAGTGACATCAATTGACAAATTTCAGACATGTAAACTGAAATACTATTCATGAATCAAGAGATGTGAAATGTTTGAAAATGAAACTACTATCTAATAGAGTCCAAATTGCTTGGATGTCACCATACAGTCTTCAACAACGAGAAAACTCATACCGTATAGTCAGCTTTAAAAGCCACTACATGACAAAATGTGGATCATTTCAAACGTGAAAGCATTTTGCCTGATTTTTTACAATATAACAGAAAAACAATTACAACAGACAGCAACTAATTCAAACTAATGAATTAAGGCTATCATACATTTTTCTTTTATTTCTTTTAGGTGACAAATACAAGCAAACCGGGAATAGCTGAATATAATGGAATAGTGCAAGATTATTGAATTTTGACAAGTAATTGATGAATAAAATGAGAAGAAATGTTAAAATACAAACTAATATATTTATTATAGTTTTCTTGTTATGTGATTTAAATAATTTTAGATGCAAATCCTTAATCATGGTTAACCAATTTTTCTATTTTGACTAGTTAGTATTGAATAGTATTTGTTGTTTGTGAAAACATGTTAGATAAATGTTCAACATATTTATGTTTTAATTCGTTTTCTTAGAGTAGTAAAAACCTCTTTTTTTGTAAAACCACGAAATCCTTAATAAATTGCATTATGTATACACCGAAATATGAGAAATTCAGATAATGTTGAATTTAGACAACAGTATTGTATTGATCTTTCAATCTCATAAATCGATTAGAAAGACACATACTAAGGCAACAAACTGAACATGAGGATATTGCATGAACTTTAAAAGGAGAAAGACTGTTTCGTTGATAGAGTGTAAGTTATTCCTGCTCTACCAAGCACTTTCGCCATATACATCTACGAAATGTCAGAATCCAAAATAGTTCTCAGGTAAACTAACAGATCAGACCACAGTTCATATATTGCAAGATCGGAGATCGGAGACGGTGAAAAACATGTCGGTTTTGGATCTAGGAGAAGACTTTTAATATTCAGATTCAGTTATGTATACCTCAAACTATGAGAATAGAGGGTATGTTACTGCTAAGAAATGGGTAGTTTATAATTGGAAAGCTGTTGAATTCATCACGTTTGTTAAAGATTATAGTATGAAGTCGTCTATCTGTGTCAATATCGACGAAAATATCAAGATATGATGCATACCCTCTAGTTTAGTTGTATCCATCATATAACTAAGGGGAAAATATAGGGAGAAAATATCAAAGTATTTAAGTTTCTGTACAATGCATGGATTGTTAAGTTGGTGAAATTTTCACAGCACACTATTTTGAAATGATAAAAATGTAAGTAACAACATCATTTATTATGACAGTTTTTGAAAACGTTGGGGTTTGCAATGCATATGCCAGAGTAGTCTTAAAATAACATCATATTATATCATATGATCATATACTGTAAACCAACTTATTTTCGCGAGCGATTTATTTTCGCGACTTTCGCGAGTAGAAATATAACGCGAACTTAAATCGTCGCGAATATGTATAACTTGGATCTTAATTTATTTAACTACCTCAAGTACATTAATCGCGAAATTAAATCGCCGCGAAGTGGACAAGAAAGATCTTAACGCGAAATGAAATATCCGCGAAAATAAGTTGGTTTACAGAAAGCTAAAAATATGGACTAAATTCCTTGACCTTTGATATTGTTCCAAGTTCTTGTCATCGTTCAATTGATCTAAAATGTGTAATCGTATATGATACATTTCATATGTGCCACATGTAGAGCAGGATCTTCTCACCCTTCAGGAGCACCTGAGATCACCCCAAGTATTTGATGAGGTTCGTTTTGCTCAGTCTTTAGTTTTCTATGTTGAATTATGTGTACTATTATTTGTCTGTTCGATTTTTCATTATTAGCCATGGCGTTGTCACTTTGTTTTCGGTTAATGAGTTTGACTGCCCCTCTTGTATCTTTCGCCCTTTTTTTTTTACATACATCTCTAGTCTCATTATTGGATATTGACTGAAGACTTGTCATCTAGTTTTAACAAAAAAAAGTACAATAACAAGAATAGATCAGGATGAGAACTTCTGGTTCTTGTAAATTTACTGATTATAATATTCACAAAAAAGTTTAATTATTTCAATAAAAAGCTTTAGGAAAAACATGAATAGCATATTGGTTAAGTAGAATATGACAATATTAATGCTTAGCTTATCATAATTACAGTGCGCAGAAAATAGATGATGGTTTAGATGGGCTATTGTTGTTATGTATTATACATGTTATAAGACATTTAGTTTTCCCGTTTGAATGGTTTTACACTAGTAATTTTTAGGGCACTTTTTAGCTTGCTGTTCGGTGTGAGCCTAGGCTCCGTGTTGAAGACCGTACCTTGACCTATAATGGTTTACTTTTATAATTGTGATTTGGATGGAGAGTTGTCTCATTGGGAATTATACAACATCTTCCTATATCTATATACCATGTGTTGTCATCTGTATGATTTATAGTTACTCTTCTTTTAGAAAAAGTATAGATACATATTTTTTAAGGATTTCCGCTTCTTATTTTCAAAATAACCTTTATTTTTTTAAATGGAAAGTCTATAATCATGGAACGTTGAACACGACTGTCTAAAAATGTATGTGCAAATTGATGTTAGTAGTTAGTAAGTTTTTGATACCAATACTAATATAGTTTCATTTCCGTATATCCTATTCCTGGTATCAAGTAGTTTCCCCTTGTGTTCCCTTTAAAATTTGTTAGACCATCTTTTAAATCTTTATAAAAACTAATTACATGGTTATGTTGAGACCTACAATGTATACTTTAAAATATATGTCCTTGCTTTATTGAACTTTGTTCAGATATTGGCGAGAGATTATTTTTGAACATTCGAACATGTTTCATCAGTCTATGAGTTATTTAATCAATGGTATAAACAATTAATGAAAATAATATGTAGTCAACGGTAATATATTTTCTTTTTAATCTAATTTTTTTTTTTTTTTTTTTTTTTACATGTATTGTATTTATTTTTGAAAAAGATAAATATGTTACTAGAGAAAGCATTGTGGATTTTATCATTCACTGTTGTGTCACTAATCAGTGAAGTGTATGGTAAGGTATATTGTATATTCACTATGTTTACAAATTATAAAAAAATGTAGATAGATGATGAAAAAATATGTATCTATTGGTGTGAATCATAGAGGTCTTGCAATTTTAAATGTCTTATTGCAGGTCGGTGGCACATACTGCTTAAAGTGGTAAACATTAAGAGATTATTATGTTTACAAAATGGTTTATAACGTATTCTAATTTATCGACTGTCTATTGACATTTTCCTTTTTGTTATAGTTGTTTGTTTTTATTGTGATAAAGATTATCACAAAATGTTGACTGCTAAACTATGATTTTCGGCATTTTAAAATTGAGACTGGAAATGGCGAATGTGTCAAAGAGATAAAAACCCGACCAAAGAGCAGAAAACTGTGGAAGGCCTCCAATGGGTCTTCAACACATCGAGAAAATCCCATATCTATATTGAGGTTTCAGCTGGTCCCTATTCAAAAATATGCACTGGTTCAATAAAAATGGATATTATACTTAAATTCAAGACATTTAAATGAACTATAGTTAAAAAACAAACAAAAGAATAACAAAGATTAAAGGCTCCTGACATGGGACAGGCGCAAAAAAAAGTGACGGGGGTAAAAATGTTTTTTTTTATATCACAACACTCCCCCTTTACCTCAAACCTAATGTGTCTGTTTAGTTAGCTTTCACATTGACTCAATATAATGGAATTCTATGCGACTATCATACTAGTGATGAGGTTAGCTAGCAGTAAAACAAGTTTTAATCCACCATTTTCTACATAAAGAAATGCCTGTACCAAGTCAGGAATTTGACCGACAGTTGTTTTCCATTCGTGTGATGTGTTTATTTTTTTTTATTTTGCCATATGAAAGGGAATTTCTGTTTAAATTTTTATATATTTTGCTTTTTTCTAAAGAAAATCAATCTTACACGTATAAATAATTCAACAACTGATATATCAATTATTAAGAATATCGGTGTTATGCAAGGTGAGACAACTTTGACATAACAGTGGTTTATACATAGGAAATTATTAATCTAACTATGACCGCATATAAACAACCAATAGATTTTTAGATTAGAAAAAAGTATCGAAAAGGTTTTTCAATATTTCTTTGAGTTAACTAAAATATAAATTTTAAAAAAATTGAACGGTCAAATATATAAACGTTTAATACATTTTAACCCAAAATAATGTGATATCCGAAAGGACAGATTTTTAAACTTCATGATAGAGATACTTTCAAACGCTCAATGCAATATTCCGAATGAGTAAGGCGTTAAATAACAGAGAAAATCTAAATCAATGTGGTGCTAAAACACTTCTCAGAACCGGGTTGATTGCAACATAATTAGATAATCATAATTAACTTTCTTCAATCATCATGAAACGTTTTAAATTTTCAAGAAGATTCATGGTCTTTCAGTTACTGATTTGTTGTCCTCGGTTTTGTACAAATCTTTATTCCGTGAATTAACATTTCAAACTTGAATATTTGCGTAAATCGTAGAATTTTACAAAACATGGACAGAAGCATCATATTCAACTCTATAATATATAAGACTATTGATTGTGTACTTGAACCTTATACTCATCGTGGCGATCGAGGGAAATCAATACTGTTGATTTGGTTCTTCTATACGGTATTTTATTGATAAATACAAAAGTGTGCAATCAGCATTTATTTCATCAACAACTGTATCAAATTGTTTAATTTGTTGAATTGTAAAGTTATTCATCCCAGTATATACATGACTTTCGATGATATTTTATTTTGTATTGACTTAATTGTATAATTTGTTAAATTGTAAGGTTATTCTTACCATTTATGTATGATGCTATTTATTTTTTCGTTTTGACATCGGTGTATTTTTGAGTTTTTTCATTATCTTTGAGCAATAATGCCAATGATACTTGTTTTCAAATGGATATACATTTTATCATATTTACAACTATATCTTTGAACTAAATACTGGTAATACATTAAATAAAGAAGTAGTTCAGAAAATAAAGATTTACACAATTTTGAAGTTAGCGAAATAATTACTACTTTATATGTTTTCGCATATATCTTCAGATAAAGATTCAGACCAATGCACCAGATCAAAGGGTTATGTATCTTAGCATTCGCTGTTTTATCAATCATCAGTGGAGTGGTTGGTAAGATATGATTATTAATGCTTACTTATTTGGTACTGATACCTTAGGATGATTGTATATAGAGGACAAGCTAACGAGTATTTCCAATCTTTAAAACATATAAACAGACCCTACCACTCACCAATATGTAACTCGGCCGCATAATGTACCAACAGAAACGAAAAGTATCGAACAACATATGGTGTAGACACCCTGCATTTGTGCATGCACAGAATTGCTTCGTTAAATGCGGACACAAGCTTTGATCTTCTCTAAGACCATAATATGTCGTTTCGTGATAATCAATAAAAACATTTGCAAACATTCAGAAAAAAATTAGGTAAAGAGGAAGAACACATGAGTTGGTTTCCCTATTTCGATTTTGATAAGTATTGCAAACAAGTATTTATTTGTTTATTTATCTTTTTTTTTGCATAAATGCATACATAAAAATAGAACTTGATTTTTTTAAGTAGGGGTTTTGCTTCATTATTGATAAATTACATTTGTATACTTTTTTATAGAAAAAATCATTCTATAGGCGGACTTTAAAACTTAAACTCACATTTACATAGCTTCACTCCTTTTTAGTAAAAAAAAGGATTCTTTGTAATTATAATTAATATTGTACCACACTTGAGAGTAAGCAAAAAAAAAACGCTTTAACAGAGTTAACACGGGAGACGGACTGTAATTGAAACTACACAAGTATATGGCTACATCACGTATAAGATCATGATGTGTCGGTGTCTCAATTCTTTAGCGACATGTGCTCGAGGTAATAGGTTTTTAGCATCAATATAGTCTTCTGATTTGGCTTGGTAGTTTTACATACAATATAAAAAAGATGTAATATCGCTAATGAGACAACTCTTCACAAGAGGCCAAATGACAGATAAATTAACAACTATAGGTCACCGTACGGCCTACAACAATGAAAACGTTAGTCTCTTCTGTCTCATGGCAATCATACCACGGCTGCTTTTTTATATTGTCTTAAATTTAATCCTTGGCTAATTATAGCATTCATAGTAGAAATTGATCACATGATGGTCGAAAATTATTCAAGTAACATAGAGAATTTATAATATACTTGATGTTGTTGGTGTAAGAATAATATGTTTCACATGGGTAAGATATAGCAATATATTTAATACACTCATTTTTGATCTACCATTTGAATGTGGTAGCTCGTTAACAACATGTTCTTTTTCAATTGAAAACATAGTTTCGAAGGAACAAATGTTTCATTTGAAAATTTATGAATACACATATTGGCAAGGTATCTTCAGTTAATAACTAACTTGCACGTTCGTGTATTTTATTAGGGTTGGGGTCACCGATTCCAGAAAGAGGTCCGAAAAAAGTGCAGGAAATGAAAAAAGTTCCATGCTACACCGAATGTATGACAACAGTTGAATGGATGTTTGGTGTGCCTTTTCCAACATTCTGTTCAGCTTTATGTGGACAAAGTAGGTTGATATTTGGAACGATGCAAACAGCTGATTCGAGTGTAGGAATTGAAAATGATTAATTATAGAGTAAAATTACATGTACAAAGAGAAAAATATATTTTGTCGATGGTTTTGAATTGAAACTTCACTTAAACACAATGTGCTTAAGTCGACTAACTTGCTAAAAGTTGTTTTAACAATTTCTTTCAAATATATAAAGGCAGTAACCACATTAAATAACAATATTTCAATCACATAAATGCACTCTCGACATAACAATGTGAAATTATAACCTTTTACATTAAGTTTAACCTTTTTAATTCAATTTTCTTTTTTCCCAGACATAGATTGTATTACTCGGAGAATCGACGACATGAAAGGTTTAGATGAGTATCTGATCCAAGCCAAATGGGTACTAAATTTAGAAAGTTGTGAATATGTTTGCATTCATCATACAGCTTGCGTTCAGATACCTGCAAAAAAACAAGTTTGGTTTTTTATACAGTGAACAGAAATATATTGAAGAGGATATTAGTGAAAGCTCCTTCTATGTAAAAGATTGCATATCATGCTCCATGAATTCAATAAAAAATGCAAAAGGACCTGATGATGAAATTCAAACAGTTTGGGAAGAGCCCTCTTTCAAGGAATGTGAGAGTTATTGTATTAAGTTTAACAACTGCATTGCTATTCATTATGATGGTAAAAGATGCTTCAAATTTACATCTAAAGTGGAACCAAAGAAGAAGAAAGGCATTGATTTTTCAGAAAAAATATGTGTTAAACCACCTAATTATGAAAGTAAAAAACAAATACCCTAATAACTATCTATTCGTTCGTTTGTCTATAAAATGTTCTCCTCTTAATTTTCTAATGTAAATCTCAACGGATGGCTCGATCAATTATTTGTTACGTATGAACCCGTTTGTATCTGCTACAAATTATCGTTTACTTTAACTTCGAAATTTTCATTAGTATTTGATTTCAATCACACCTTTCTTTTGCACTACTAAACAAGATGAAAAAATATTTGAACATCTGCTGGACACTGATAATGAGTAACGATTCTGGTTACGAGAACGGGAATATATGAATAGTCACCAGATATACAAATAATCTTGACGGTATACTCAGTCGTGATGGCGTCCAATTAATTTTCGAAAGGCGAACTTTCTACTTAAAACCTTTGGTGCAATAGATATCTCGTACGCAGGTCTTCTATCAATGAAACCATAAACTGGAATACAAACTCTTAAAGGGGCATAATATACGAAGAGACACATAGAAAAATATGATTGTTCAATCATTAATTAAAGTGAAATAGTAAAATACTAATTCGCTTTTAGCAGCCAGCATGGTTCAATTTTGTCAAAATAAACTAAGAAATATCGATGATGAATTATTCACTTCCAAATGAATATTTCAACCTGTGAGAAACCATATTCGTGTGAGCCTGCAGTTGAACCTATAGTTAATGGATTTCGCATGACTTAGGCGTTTTCATTTATTTATAGGAAAAGAATGTCAACATTGACAGTTAAACAAAGCTAATCTATTTGAGGTAACATCGATAGTTAATGATTTGGCGTGTATAGATATTAGAAGATGTGGTATGAGTGCCAAAAAGACAACTCTCTATCCAAGTCACAATTTATAAAGATAAACCATGATAGGTCAAAGTACGGTCTTCAACACGGAGCCGTGGCTAACACCGAACAGCAAGCTATAAAGGGCATACATAAAAATATTAGACAAAGTGTTAAACCATACAAACGGGTTCCAACGGTGTAACCTATATAAAAACAACAAACGAGAAACACTTGTAAACCACATCAAGAAACTTCTGAACATCAGATTCCTGACTTAGGACAGATGCAAACAATTGCAGATGGTTTCAATGTTTCAATGGTACCAAACCTTCACCCTTATCCGAAACAAAAGTGTAACATCACATCATAGAAAACACACTCTAACATATCAATTGAAAGTGGACATACACTGAACGAAGAAATTCGATCTATGATATACAATGTAAATACACAATCAATAAAATATGGGATGAATATTTGATGTAAATGTATTCTATCGCTGTAAAATGTGAAACAATTTCAGAAAAATAAAAAAAATAAGCTTGCACGAAAATTCGCCATTTGCAATTATAAAAAACACAGGTAAATAAAAATCAATTAGTTGTTATGTATACATGTACAGTTTAATTGGAGAAAGGAAATATTTGTACAATATACATATTTTTGATGTTCATAATACGAAGAAGGCGTCTAGCATAAAATACATTTTATCGAGCCCATGCCTTGTAAACTGTTAATTTTGGCAGTTTTACCATTTGGATATATAGTATGTTATAAATCAAATATGTGAATTTTGGTCAAATCGATGATCAGCTTCATGACAGCTAATGCCCCTTTAAATCGTATTTAATGGAGGATATATATTGTAGGCACTGATAAAATTTGCTTTTCGGTCGATCCTCTTTCTCAATGTCAAGATTTTAGTTTAGTTTAGTTTAGGAAATGTCTTTTTTTTATTGAAATTACACTATCAAAAACCAAGGGGAACTTTCCAGTTCACATAGGCATTACTGTTGGGAAGCCAGTGCATTGTCATTGATTGTTTATCGGTTGTTGTTGAGTTTTATGCTATTTTTCACTCAAAAAGTTGCGTCGAGTAGCAATGTTAACGCTATCCTCATCTGAAAATAGATTTTAACACAGCTGATTAACTGTTGATTTCAAAAGTATAACAAAATACCGAATCCAAGATAAAATGAGAGGTAAAAAACAAATGACACAAACAATTGTTATCAATTAACAGAAAAATTGAAAACCAACTGCAGAAGAAAGGTGGGTTAAAAGTGGTTTTAAAGTTAACTACCACTAGTATGACAGTTGTTAAAAGTTCCGTTGTGTTAACATAATAAGTGAGCAACTCAAACACACATAACATGTAAATGTAACATTAACTTTCATCCAATATGCTGTAAATATAAATTACATCTGAATTAAATTTTCAAACAAATATACAAATAAATCTTACAAAGACGCCAACAAAAAAGGATTAGGTTCAGTAAGATCCCTTTTTGGCCCAAAAATTTAGCAGTTTTACAAAATTGTGAATATGTAATCGTTAAGATATTTATTGAAAAGAATAATGCTTCTGCTACATAACTATGGGCTGTTTTTGACAATATAATGCACATATATCGAGTACTAGCATCATTAAGTCATGCTAAATTACTGAAATTTTCACAATTTTTGCATTTTAGTAAAATTTTAGACGGTTTCCGTCTTAAATGAATGTGGCCGCATTCGTGTTCATCCATAATATTGAAATGTAAATTGTATTTGATGATTATACATAATATATATAAAGGTTGAGGATGAACAGGGATGCGGCCACTTTCATTTTTGACAAAATCTATCTGATTGGCATATTTGATAGATTTGTCATATTTAAGCTTGAATCGAAGCGTTTTTAATGACTTAATCAGTTAAAATCTTGCACATAAACTAATTGAATCAATTGAAATAGACACTTTAGTGTTAAAAAAATGTCTAAAATCTTTCGTTAGATTCACTTGAAAATTGAGGCCAAAATCAGCCCTTACCGGACCTACTCCTTTGAAGTTGTGTGAATTTGAGAAAGACGCCAACAAAAATGTGTTTGTAGTTGATAATTTATAATTTATTGACAATTACGCCGATAAAAAGCTTTTTGCAGTTTTTTGCTGTACAATTAGAACAGCTGAATCGGGGGTGAGGGGATGGGGGTCTCTAACCAGATAGGCATTTGGTTGATACTCTCATACAGCTTAATCTGAATGTTTAAATAAAACTTATTTATTTTCGTTGGTGCCTTTTTGCATTTAATTTCATGCTATATACACATACTTAATGCTCTGTTACACTTGTTTTAATTGCGTTTAATATGTTTTATTATTACATTAGATGCAATGAATTACATTGATTTCCGAGTCAAATAAAAAAAAAAACGATAATTGCACATGTGAAATAAACGTGGTTATTTCACACTCAGACGTCATACAACAATAGGCGTTGTCAAGACGTCGATAACGGCGGATCAAAACAATTTGTGAATGCGTAGAAAAAAAATATATAGTTCCTTACGTCTTTTACATATATTTCTTTAAAAAAAAAGCCATTTGCCAATATAATACAAACTATGACTAGTTATAAAATTCAAATACTGAAAAATATTCAACTCGTGACCGAACAACACTGATAATTAACTCATGAGCTACGCGCATTCGTGAATTAATGTGTTGTTCGGTCACTCGTCGAATATTTTTCTCTGTTTGAATTCTTCGATTAGTTATTCTATAAATATTTCGTAAAAGATAATATTGCTATATAACTTGGTCAAATGTTCCTCCATGTGAAGAACTACTTGTTGATCCACCACTACTTAACATACTACTTAACATACATAAGATAAACACAACTGGAAAAGGAATAAATATAAAGACACAAATAGGAAATAAAACTGTCAATACATTTGTTTCATTTTTTTTCAAGTCACAAAAATTCTTTATTAGTGAAATGGCACTAATTGCTATATCAATTGTTGAAAGTACATATATAACGATTACAAGTTTTGTCATTACCCAGTTTGATAACAGAAGACAGTAGACACACAACACAATGTCATATTGTATTTCGTATTTTCTATGTCCTATCAACATTGTTAGTGTACATTCATCATTGGGATCTATTCCACACGCAATATATTCCATAATTAGGAACGAAAGTACAGTAAATATTACAATAGTTATGAATAATCCCTTTGCAACATTCCCTACAATGCAAACATCTTTTTTCAGTACACATATACTTATAATGATTGCTGCATTACACAACAATCCAAGTGCTAATCGAATGATAAAAATCCTTTCCTTCCAAATTTTTTGAATACGATCATTTGTCGTATCTTTAACAGTTTGGTTATCTGAATGGCTATAGTTTTTGCGCAGAGATAATAGTTCTATGATGTAAAAAAGGAATGAACATCCAAAGAAAACATAAAATGGAAACATTTTTTTTAAATGATATATGTATGTCTTGTCTTATACTCTTTGTTGACGGTTATGCCCATCAAAAGCTTCCATCTGCAATGAAATTTTGAAATCTTATTATTTTAAACAGTCATACAAAATATCATGTGCGCAGATTCAAGTGAATTGGTCACACAGGTAATTTTTGTGACATGTAAACAAAATTAAATATAATTGAAATGGCGCGTTACAAAAATTATGGAGTTTTCAAGATACATTAACCAATGTTTATTGCCGTGATATCCTGGTTCATTCAAAAAAGCTTTTTTTGACTTGTACTTTTCAATATCTGATGAAACATTTAATTCTAAAAATAAATATTGCGATTTAAATACACCTACTTCAAAGGATCGCCGTTGAATTGTACGTGAATTTAATTCTTTGATCTATTTTTGTCTGTTTTTATCTACAATGTGTTGGTATAACCCTTCAGGTGTAAAAGGAGTTAGCGTGGTCAATATTTGAAGGTACCTCCGAAACAGACTAGGGGCCGTCTCGTACTTGCAGTAAAGTTGGAGGTGTTGCCCAATGTTGACCTTCTAAGATGAAGAACAGTTATAATTGCACTTTTGGTATTTGTCAAGTGATAGGAATGAAATGTTACAAAATATCAGCAACTTTCTTTACAGTTTAAGCAGGTAATATCCTGGTTCATTTTGAAGAAAAACTATTGTTGATTTGTACTTTTCATAACCCGATCAAAACAATTAATTTAAACAATAAGTACTATCATTTAAATACAACTGCGTAAAATGACCGCAGTTGTGTTGTTGGTGAATTCACCTCTTTGATATATTTGCCCGTTTTATAGTATTTTTTTGTATCTCTAAGCTGAATGTCGAGGAGAACGGACTTGAATTTGTGCAGAGGGAATCCATCAACATCATCCAAATTAGTTTTCTAAATTGTTTTCTTAAAGGCATTGTATCATTCATAGATTATAAACTTTCAATTTCGGTCATTATGTTCTTGTTGAAGAAAACCTCTGCAGATATTTTCAGGTGTGTTTTAGATATGTGTTCTCCCCATTTGGGATTCATTAGTAGTTTCTATTCTTGTAACTATCAGACCTATCTTTTGAAGTATGAGAGTTCTTGCTGTTCTCTTAAAGGATCGGTAGTTTCTTTCCGACATCCTTTTCAGTTGTATGTTCTGCTTTCCTCTACCATTGATACAGCAGGGTATTTGGAAGTGTCGGTTTTGATATGTATTTTATCTTAAACGGTTCCTCGTTATTACATTAGACGTATTTAGAGATTTGTTGGGCATCCGGGTGACCTTGTTCAATTTTATGTATATAGTTTTAACGTCCGGTCAGAATGGGTACGTTAAATTCATTGCCTCGTGTAAGGAAAGTGCTTGCCACGCTCTTTTCAAGTTAAAAACACTGGCAACAACTCTTTGAGGGATCCGTAGGTTGCCTTGGAGCAAGGCAATTTTTTGTCCGTATCCAAAATATCCTCATTTTCCAGTAGCAGTCCAAATTTTCCCGACTGTCATCCCGCATGGCTTTTATTATAAAACCAATCTTTGGTATTTATTGTTAATTTGTTCTGGTCCTGAAAATGCAGGTAATATTTGCAACTGGAAGATAAGCAACCATCAATTAATCGTTCAATGTATATAATTTTACACTTTTTTTATACCTTGAGGACTGAGCGAATTAGGTGCGTGTGTGAGTTAGTGTGTTTTATTTTATTGCATTTTATTGTGTTTGGGGAATGTTAGTCTTTCTGGTAATAAGACCCATCACGGATTGGCTGAGGAATTGGGTAAGAATTCTAATATTAATCTGTACCGATACAGGCTCCAATCTCCTTTATACGCCATAACTCATGGTTGTGCTTCTAATTAAAGGATGCTTCAACGGAGACAAGAAGAATGTATCACTCTAAAGTTGATAAATTGATTAAAATGGTCAACATTTGAAAAACAGTATTGCTCAAACAGACAAGACAAATGCTTTTTGTGTTTGTCAATAGTTATCAAACGTACCAAGTCATGTAAATATTTATGTCATGGATAAGTACAAATAATCCTTTAATTACCGTTTGATAGTGTGTGAATATGAAACCTTTGAGATGCTTATTGAGAAAAGGTAAATATGACGTATTCGATTGCATCAAAATAAAGAAAATGTTTATAAATAACGTAAAAGAAACAGAAGAAACACATGTCTCATAATCAAACATTTATTTGGTAGTATGCTAAATGTATAAAGGTATTTAAGATATCTGAAAACACTTGTATTCAACGTTTTGTTTTGTGTGTGTATTTTGTTCAAATCTAGATCAGTTTCTCAAATGTTATGGAATTCAATTTAAACATTATAATGAATTATGGGCTATTTTGAATAACTGAACCTCAACAATGTTAAAATACATAAAACGTATTTGAAAATATTTATGCCATTGTAATTCATTTTCCACATGTACTATTGACTCAATAGATAAGTATAAACTAATATACATCCCTTCTAACTTTGATATATAGCATCATCTTATATCTGGTATATCAAATCAGCCTGGTAACTTTGATAACTATTAATCGAGTATTACTGAATTTATGTAGAACATTCAACCTACCATATGCACAAGTAAGCATACAAGGGTTGATTAAATTATATTCCTTTTGGCACTTTTTTCTAAGGCTCGGTGTTATAACTATAAAAGTCATGACAATTTATCTATTCGTGTTATTGAAAGAAAAAAAGGATCATGCTACATTTTTAGTTGTTCAGGGTCAAAAATTTTATGCGAAGTAATCAAAATGTATTCTGCTTCCATATAAAACAAATGCTGTGAATATGATTAAGAAGATAATCTATGACTGTCAAAGTAAACAATGATAGATCAAAGTTTGGCCTTCAACAAGGAGCATTGGCTCACACCGAACAGAAAGCTATAAAGGACCCCTCAATAACTAGTGTAAAACAATTAAAACAGGAAAAACCAACGATCTAATGTATATCAAAAACGAGAAACGAGAACCACTGTCGAACCACACTAACTAACGACAACTACTAAACAGCAGGCTCCTTTTTAATTTAAAACAAGGTTATTGCTAGTTTGTATCATATTGATATTTTTAAACTAATAAGTTGTAATGCTTAGTAGGTACTAGAAAAGCTTACATTATTTTGAAAAATCCTTTAGAACACTAGTTTCAAGGACCAGCTGAAACCCACCTCCGGCTGCGGGATATTCTTGCTGTGATGAATGTGTTGGTGGCCCTGAACTGTTTTCAGACTTTCTGGTTGTTGGTTCTTTGACACATTTCCTGGTTCAATTCTGCATTCTATATTTAATATCTACATCAAGAAATATTCGATTACAACAGTGTTAAAACATTAACCCCAAAATCTGAACTCTGGTGTATGGTTGTCTCATTGTCTCATTGACAATCATAAATTATCTTCTTATATTCTTCTTGTATTAAGGTGGTACCTAACACTACAGGGAGATAACTCTGTAAAATCACCTAAACGTTTTAATGACATTGTGTTGTTAAGGGAATATTTAGCTTCTCAATGATCAAAATTAGTGTTTGTCAAACTGCTATATAACCAGTGTAATTTTTCTGATAAAACGCTTGGTTCAAATGTTTTTAATTTTTTATATTTTTGTAAAATGGTCAAAGTAAATACTTTGTCAAAATTTTATGAAAATTAAACGAGCCAAATTAATTTTAGTGAAAGTGTTGGGTACCACCTTAATCTAATAAAAACAATGCCAGTAAACCCTGGAAATGTGGACTTTTATGGGATTGTTAAATAAGAAACATCTCTGTTTAGATGCAAATGTTTTTGTCATATTGAAATTATGTATTAATGCATATGCGTTTTAATTCTTAAATTTTCTTTAAATACAAAACGATTCACGGATACTGAGTGGTATTTTTTGGCTTCAGGCAATTATTTAAAACGTTTGGTCATTGCAATTTAAAAAATAAGGTTCGAAATATTCCCTGATGTTTGGCGTCAGAATTGTCGTTAATAACTACCGTTATGTGGTTTTCAAGAATACTATGAAGTACTAATAGTACCAGAAAGATATTTTTTAGGCATGATGATTTGATCAAACTAGAGTTTGCCTTTTTTTTTTTGGCGAATGCAAATATGAAGAACTTAAATGAAAACGATAATCATGATTTTTTGAAAAAAGTTTAAAATTCTAAGCTGTATCTTTATTTAATAATCTGGAACAAATAGCTGTTTTGTTAATTTTGTGTACACGCTTTCTAATTAACCATCGAGGTGACCTTTGAAGAACTGCCGACAGCCATTAAACCTGATATAATCACAAACGTTTTTTGTTTTTTTAAAGATTGTTTATTTCTTTGTGTAAGAAAAGAAGAGCACACCCGAATATTAAATCCACCATTGTCTACATCTGAAAAGCCTGTTCCAAGTCAGGTATGTGACAGTTGATATCCATTCATCTGATGCGTTTTAGCTTTGATTTTGCCATTTGTTTCGGGACTTTCAGTTTTGAAATTTTCCTCGGAGTTCGACACTTTTGTTATTCAACTTTTTTTTATAGATATAAAAAGATAGCAAACACTTGCAAGTGGAACTTTCTAGGTCTGTTTGATTTCATATTTAAGGTAAAAAAAATGTTAATCATCGTTTTACCTGTATAAATATCGAATCAGTCAACAAACCTTTATTTCACTTTCAATGTTGACATTGTTTTCCATTTAATAGATAAACGCGACTAGTTTATGCGTAGCTCATCTCTATCTAAGGGGTATATTTGTTCTGCTTAAAAGACATTCCGCTCACAGCTTTGTTATTCTATACTTTATTTCATTTCGAATATCTACCGTAATATTTATTCCAGAAGCAATAATAACGTTAATTGGTCCGATATCCTGGTACATTTGTGAAAAAAACTGTGGTTGATTTGTACTTTTCATAACACGATCTAAACATTGAATTCTAAAAATAAATACTATCCTTTAAATATAACTGCGTAAAATGAACAGAAATGTGTTGTCGGGAAATTTAATTCATTAATTAATTGCATGTTTTAGTCTTTACTTTATTTATATTACCCAGCAGTTGTAAACGGAATTAACGTGGTTAACATTTGACACACATTATTGTTCAAATAGACAAGGGGCAGTTTTTGCATTAACGTTTGAACTTTTGTCAATGTTGACGACCTAACTGCGACTTACAGTTGAATAAGAGTCATCAATGCGCTGCTCTATTGGTTTTAGTGTTTGTCATGACCATGTCATGAATAAGTACACACATCCTTTCTTTATGTTTGATTATGTGTGCATTTTCTCGTTTGAATTGTTTTACATTGTCATATCGGGGCCTTTTATAGCTGACTATGCGGTATGGGCTTTACTCATTGTTGAAGGCCGTACGGTGACCTATAGTTGTTAATGTCTGTGTCATTTTGGTCTCTTGTGGACAGTTGTCTCATTGGCAATCATACCACACCGAACAGAAAGCTATAAAGGACCCCACAATAACAATTGTAAAACAATTAAAACAGGAAAAACCAACGATCTAATGTATATAAAAAACGAGAAACGAGAACCGCTGTCGAACCACACTAACAAACGACAACTACTAAACAACAGGCTCCTATTTAACTTAAAAACAAGGTTATTGCTTGTTTGTATCATATTGATATTTTTAAACTAATAAGTTGTTATGCTTAGTAGGTTCTAGAAAAGCTTACATTATGTTGAAAAATCCTTTAGAACACTAGTTTTAAGGACCAGCTGAAACCCACCTCCGGCTGCGGGATATTCTTGCTGTGATGAATGTGTCGGTGGCCCTGAACTGTTTTCAGACTTTCTGGTTGTTGGCTCTTTGACACATTTCCTGGTTCAATTCTGCATTCTATATTTAATATGTAATATTCGATTACAACAGTGTTAAAACATTAACCCCAAAATCTGAACTCTGGTGTATGGTTGTCTCATTGTCTCATTGACAATCATAAATCATCTTCTTATATTCTTCTTGTATTAAGGTGGTACCTAACACTACAGGGAGATAACTCTGTAAAATCACCTAAACGTTTTAATGACATTGTGTTGTTAAGTGAATATTAAGCTTCTCAATGATCAAAAGTAGTGTTTGTCAAACTGCTATATAACCAGTGTAATTTGTCTGATAAAACGCTTGGTTCAAATTTTTTTAATTTTTTATATTTTTGTAAAATGGTCAAAGTAAATACCTTGTCAAAATTTTATGAAAATTAAACGAGCCAAATTAATTTTAGTGAAAGTGTTGGGTACCACCTTAATCTAATAAAAACAATGCCAGTAAACCCTGGAAATGTGGACTTTTATGGGATTGTTAAATAAGAAACATCTCTGTTTAGATGCAAATGTTTTTGTCATATTGAAATTATGTATTAATGCATATGCGTTTTAATTCTTAAATTTTCTTTAAATACAAAACGATTCACGGATACTGAGTGGTATTTTTTGGCTTCAGGCAATTATTTAAAACGTTTGGTCATTGCAATTTAAAAAATAAGGTTCGAAATATTCCCTGATGTTTGGCGTCAGAATTGTCGTTAATAACTACCGTTATGTGGTTTGCAAGAATACTATGAAGTACTAATAGTACCAGAAAGATATTTTTTCAGGCATGATGATTTGATCAAACTAGAGTTTGCCTTTTTTTTTTTTGGCGAATGCAAATATGAAGAACTTAAACGAAAACGATAATCATGATTTTTTTTAAAAAGTTTAAAATTCTAAGCCGTATCTTTATTTAATAATCTGGAACAAATAGCTGTTTTGGTAATTTTGTGTACACGCTTTCTAGTTAACCATCGAGGTGACCTTTGAAGAACTGCTGACAGCCATTAAACCTGATATAATCACAAACGTTTTGTTTTTTTTAAAGATTGTTTATTTCTTTGTGTATGAAAAGTAGAGCACATCCGAATATTAAATCCACCATTGTCTACATCTGAAAAGCCTGTACCAAGTCAGGAATGTGACAGTTGATATCCATTTATCTGAGGCGTTTTAGCTTTGATTTTGCCATTTGTTTCGGGACTTTCAGTTTAGAAATTTTCCTCAGAGTTCGACACTTTTGTTATTCAACTTTTGTATAGATATAAAAAGATAGCAAACACTTGTAATTGGAATTTTCTAGGTATGGTTGATTTCATATTTAAGGCAGAAAAAATGTTAATCATCGTTTTACCTGTATAAAAAAGGGTTTTTGTGGATCGAATCAGTCAACAAACCTTTATTTCACTTTCAATGTTGACATTGTTTTCCATTTAATAGATAAACGCGACTAGTTTATGCGTAGCTCATCTCTATCTAAGGGGTATATTTGTTCCGCTTAACAGAAATTCCACTCAAACCTTTGTTATTCTATACCATTTATTTCATTTCGAATATATACTGTAATATTTATTCCAGAAGCAATAATATTCCAGAATATTTTTTAATATTCAATTTTGAACTTATATATACATAAAGATTGAATAAGTATATATCGATTACTGCATCACTAAATATAATGTTGACATAAAATGTTGGCAAAGGATAAAATATCAAAAGGATTAGTTCCCATTTAAGTTCGTCCGGTTTCAAGTGATAAATATTCTTTACCAGTAAAATGAAACTAACTGTTATATCAATAAGTGCAAGAACAATTGTAACGATTGTATATTTTGTCATTACCCAATCTGATAAGACTAGACAGTAAACACAGAACACAATGTCATATTCTATTTCATAAATTCTATGCCAGAATATCAGAAATGCTAGCACATCATTTGTATCATCACTATCATCGAAATCGATGATACAGGCAAAACGTTCCATGTTTATGAATGATAGTGCAGTGAATATTACTATAGTTATAAATAATCCTTTCGAAACGTTCCCTGCAATATAAAAATCTTGGTGCAATACACACTGAGTTACGATGGCTGCTGCATTACACAAAAATCCTAGTGTAACTCGAATGATAAAAACCCTTCTCTTCCAAATACTTTGAAGCTTGTGATTTTCTCTATCTCTAACATCTTCGTTATCTGAATTGCTATACTTTCTAGACAGATATAAAAGTTAAACAACATGAAACAGGAATGAACATCCAAGATCAACGTAAAATTCAAACATCATTTATAGTATATTTTTCTTTTAGTTAGAAACAGCATAACTGATTACTACATCAAAAATTTATGATACAAAATATCCGGAATTACATTATGTTACACATACAATATGTCATGTGAGCTCTATCAGTTAAACTTTTCATACAGGTAAGTTTGTAACATGTAAACAAAATTTAATATGATAAGTATAAAACGTTACAAAGTATAATCGATGTTCACAACAGTTCAAGCAATGCTAATTGCCCTGATATTCTGGTTCATTCGAAAAAAAATAGAAAATGTTGATTTGTACTTTTCATCACCCGATCAAAACATTTAATTCTAAAAATAAATGCTATATATTAAATAAACTGCGTAAAATGAAAAGTTGTAATATCTGTAAATTTATCTCTTTGATATTTGATCACTTGCAAAATTTGGGTATTTAAGATTTCTGAAAACACTTGCATTTAACATTTTGTTTTGTCTATGTTGTTTTTCAAATTAAGATCAGTTTCTTTAAGTTATTGAAATCAATTTGAAGATTATAATGAATTATTAGCTAATTTAAACAGCTGCACCTTAAAAATGTTTAAATACATAGAGCGAATTTGAAAATATTATAACTATTGTAATTCATCTTCCTCATACATGTACTGCAATAGATCAATACAAATCTACTGCAAAAGGTATGGACTCAAATTGGCTTATCGTTCAAGGGCTATATAGCTAGTCAGGATCTTAAACCTCCCATCATCAGTGACTCAATAGATTAATATAAACGTCCACTATGTGTAATATTTCTGTTTGTATCAATCTGATGAGTTAAACCATTTTAAACTAATTTTTATAGCTCGTTCTAATATTGTACTGTTACACCACTGTCCCAGGTTAAGGGAGGGCGGGGATCCCGCTAACATGTTTAACCCCGTCACATTCTGTATGTATGCGCCTGTCCCAAGTTAGGAGCCTGTAGTTCAGTGGTTGTCGTTTGTTGATGTCTGCCACATTTGTTTTTCTTTATTTTTTGCACATTAATTAGGCCGTTAGTTTTATCGTTTGAATTGTTTTACAGTTGTCATTTCTGGGCCTTTTATAGCTGACTATGCGGTATGGGCTTTGCTCATTATTGAAAGCCGTACGATGACCTATAGTTGTTAATGTTTGTTTCATTTGGTCTCTTGTGGAGAGTTGTCTCATTGGTAATCATACCACATCTTCTTTTTTGATAATATATATCTCTTCTAACTTTGAATTATATAGCATACTCTTGCTGTGTTAAATACCAATTGGCGGCCTTGTGCTATTTTCAACCTTTTAATGTGGTTAGTGTCTCTTTTACACTTTTTTGTTTCTATAATCCATTCTATAATTATTCATCAAGAAACATTTGATTACAACAGTTTGGATAGTTAAGTATAAACATGAACTAATTAACAGGATAAAACTGTTGTTACTTGTGCACAATGAAGGTGAAAATCAATTAAAATCATAAATGCAGATTATTTTATGAACAAATAGTCTTACCCAGAATTTTAATGTGGTACATAGCACTGCAGGGAGATAACTCAATTGAATTTTCAATAAAGTGTGTGGTTCGATTTGTTTTTGTCAAAGAGTCAGAGTGAATCGATTAATTTAATCTCAGCTTTACACCTTCTGAGCAATATTGCCCCTTACATCGCTTATATTGAAATAGCCCAATATCTTAAAAAGTTCCGGGGAAACGGGATTAAATTATACTCAGGAAAAAATGACAAGTTGTTTGATTTTGATTGAAAACAAATCCTACTCTTTTATCAATACATTTTAGTTTTTGGGTGAGTACAAAAAACCTAGGATAAAATTAATTTTGCTCGTTTAATTTTTCACACAATTTTGACAAAATACTCACTTTGACCCTTTTACTTAAGATACCAAAGGGACATTCAAACTCAAACGAAAAGTCTAAAATAAACTGACAACACCATTTCAAAAAACAAAACAAAAAGATCAAAAGGCAAAGACAATTAAACGGATTAATACAAGCTATGTACAGTTTGTTTTAAAAAATCCATTTAATTCATTTATATTTACATGACAATACACAAGGCTCTTTAACAAGAAAAATCCAAAGTATTCTAAAAAACAACTATACGCTGTTGATAACATACAGAGTCTTATTTTAATTTAGTTACATATCCGACAATTTGATTTAGTTATGACAATCCCTGTAATGAATACAAATATAAAGAAAATAATATTAAAGTTTTATTTTGAAATGTTATTATACAAAATGAAACATAATGTTAACAAACGTACACGCTGTACCTGGTTAGATACTTAGTCATATGAGATTTAAACAAGAATGTGTCCATAGTACACGGATGCCCCACTCCAATTATCATTTTCTATGTTCAGTGGACCGTGAAATTGGGATAAAAAATATAATTTGGCATATAAATTAGAAAGATCATAACCTAAGAAGCATGTGTAATAGTTTCAAGTTGATTGGACTTCAACTAAATCAAAACCTACCTTGACCAAAAACTTTAACCTGAAACTTGCACTATCATTTTCTATGTTCAGTGGACCGTGAAATGGGGTCAAAAGTCTAATTTGGCAATTACATTAGAAAGATCATATCATAGGGAACATGTGTACTAAGTTTGAAGTTGATTGGACTTCAACTTCATCAAAAACTACCTTGACCAAAAACTTTAACCTAAACGAACGAACGAACGGACGGAAGGACAGACTGACGCACAGACCAGAAAACATAATGCCCCTCTACTATCGTAGATGGGCCATAAAAAAAACTGTCATAAATTTCTACAGTATCAATTTTTATACTTATGAAGAGCATCCTGGAAAATATTTACACCACAAAAAATGCTGAGGAGCCGACTCGTATGAAATCGCCAAAACGTACCGGTAAACCCATTTTGATCTATTATAATTCTTGTACATTAGTTTTATAAGTTATCATTAACGGTCAGTACAACAGAAATTATAAAGAACATTCTCCATTTAGTGGTAGATAAAAACCCCGAGACACAATCAGATTTATATGAAAAATTGGTAATTTTCTTAGTTAATATGCCCAAGCCGTAGGTAACCGTATAATTTTCATTTGGCTTTGCTTAAGACAAATTCGGGTAAATACCAAAGAAATATATGCCGAATTGGCTACAATCGGCTTGAAATCTTTATTAAAAAAACATGTTGGTACTGTAAAAACTTTTATGTTCATATCTTACTAGACTTGTTGAACTTTGTGAAATAAATCCATGTGAATTAGTCTTTTTTTTTTTAATAATTTCCTTATTTTTTATCTCCCTTTTGTGGGATTTGTAATAAGTTTCCTCACAATTGTCAATAACAATTATAACAGATTTGTTGAATTCGATCAATTCTGATGATGGAAATTCACTTCTAAACCATACAATAAGAAACAGGGAAATCCAGCAATCGCGATAGTGAGTTACTTTTATCAATAAGATGTGGTCGTCCTGAACATGCATGCCACTGACCGACGTTAAGCAACAAACAATCAATCAATCAATACTTGTACATGGCCACAATTTATTATGTTCTATTGTTTAACAAAGGCTTTTAACTGTTGACATCATGCTAATGCTGTATACAAGTATTGATAAAGGTAGAATAGAATGATCAACATTATTAGCGAAAATGGTTTCACAAATATGTCTTGCATATGAAATTCAGTTTCTTATTACAGTCGAAATCATCCCATTTATATTGGTGTTCTGGCCATAGGTTGACACAAATAAAATGACGATTTCCTGGATCATAAAATTTTGGTTCTCCAGGTGCCCATCTTGTGTAGTTCATAGTTTTGGTTCTTCCACCGAAAGTAAACCACATGTATCTGTACCGATTTCTTTTCCCGCCAATCCATACACTCGTTCCTGAAACATAAACAAAACAAGCCATCTTCAACAACGTTATCAAAGTTATTTCTCGTGATGTAAGGTAGATAACTCGTGATGCATTCAAAGGCTGAGGTTGGCTTAAAATCGATTGATTTTTAAAGAAACCATTTAGATTTTTAAAAGTACAATCCATAGAATTCACAAGGTTGGAAAAATAGGACAATGGATACCAAGTTCAGAGGGGGTAATCAATAACCAAAAAACTATAAAAATAAACAACATGATATGGTTGATAGAAAAACAACGCTACGACAAAAAAACAGTAAAAAAATAGATTTAAAAACTAAAGAATGAGCAAAAGATTAACCTTAGGTAAAACTGGGTGTGAACTCAGGTAGTTAGGATTGTCGGCTCCTGTTCCAATAGTAGAAACGTTCATGTTGATAAACCAGTTCATAACATAGGATAGATATATTGAAGATTGATATCATACGATAGGGTGGTTGTATATAGATATAGGAAGATGTGGTATTAGTGCCAATGAGACAACTCTCCTTCCAAGTAACAATTTATTAAAGTAAACTATTATAGGTCAAGGCATGGCCTTCTCCACAAGAATTCTTTTTTACCCGGTCTTCAAATATTCGTAAAATTGACGTATATGAAAGACATAAGTAATAACCACAATATTTGTCTGTCATTTAATTTGTTATCACATACAACCAAAAAGCATATCTTATTTAGTACTAAGGAAGCTTTTGATTTCATCAAATTGCTGCAATCACGTGTTTTGCTAATAAAACAACCAATCACACGTCAAACAAATATATTTGCCCAAAATGTAATCATCTGCAAAAAAAGATAATGTTTAGACGTTCTATGTTAAAGATAATGTATGTATTCAATTTTAAGTTAAAAAGAAAACAAATCTTAGATATACTTAAATGTTTAAAGGAAATAATTCATGTGAGATTACTGATAAGTTCGAAATTTAGGGAGGGAACGATTGATATTTCTATACGTATTTTAATTGCCGTTTATTTCTTTTTTATTCTTTTTACACATTTAGTGCAACTGCAGTTTTTAAGAATTGCCTTATTCTGTAAATATTCCGCTATTAACATTTTAAGCTGCATTTGATTTGAAATGAAGGTAATCTGTTTATAAAGGTTAATGGGATTTGTATTAAAAAAAATCATCAAAGAACCAGAAAAGTGTTTTTTGTTTTTAATTCTTGTAACATTTAGTTCATTATTGACCTTTGAGCTTGATATAACAAAAATGCATATGATCCTCAATGTACGAACTAATGACGACCAGGCAAAACATAAAGGATTTTTTTCGAATGATATGTAATATAGTCGTATGTTAGTTAGGTGCATTAAAGTAGTTGAGTAAGCGCCTTTGGAGAATATCACTCGGTCAACAGATAAGAAAGGTGTAAATACACCCGTGAATGTAAAACAGCAGAGAAAGTTATAATTAGTTAGGAGAACTACAATTTAAAAGTATCAGTTTAAATAATATGCTTTTAAATTGATGCTTATAATTGAAATATGTAGTGCCAATATAAATTCAAACTGCATGTGTTTTATACAAATTTGCTTTAATCTAGATTCGATACATGCTTATAATATGTTTACGAGTTAGAATACAGAATGGAAAAAGAGACAACTACATGACTGAAAGAGGGACGAAAGATACCAGAGGGACAGTCAAACTCATAAATCGAAAATATACTGACAACGCCTGGCTAAAAATGAAAGAAGACAAACAGAAAAACAATAGAACACATGGTACAACATAGAAAACTAAAGAATAAGCAACACGAACCCTACCAAAAACTAGGGGTGATCTCAGGTGCTCCGGAAGGGTAAACAGATCCTGATCGACATGTGGAGCAGTATCTGACTGTGATGCTGAACATGTGTATACGTACATGTAGTCTGTGATCATGTTATAATGTGTTTGTTCTTTTGGTTTTACTATTCGATTGGAGACTTTCCGTTTTGAATTTTCCTTAAAGTTCGGTATTTTTTGTTAGTTTACCTTTTTATACGATAAGGTGATAATAAGCACACAATAGGATTGAAGGTTGCAAATACTTATAAAAATGAAAATAGACGTTATAAGAACATACTATATGGCGGCTTCATGTGCATACGATAAATGTGTAAATATACTAGGAGAATATGGAGGTTTTGAGTACACATGGTAGGAAATTTGTTAATACATAAGAAGAAAATGGAGATTGGGATAACATATGATAAAACGTTTATTAGTAGACAAGAAGGATATGGAGATTGTGGGTATAATGAGTATTGATAGGGACTTTACTGGTGCACAAGTAGGATATGGAGGTTGTAAGTATGAAGAGTATGGATAATTGACCTCTAACGGGAGGGATTGTGCCTGATATTCCTATAATGTAGACATAATCTATCAATCAGTTTAATTGAGGTCTGGAGCTGGCATGTCAGTAACTGCAAGTAGTCTGTTGTCATTTACGTATTAATGTCATTTTGTTTATTTTCTTTTGTTACCTCTTCTGACATCGGACTCGTTCTTCTCTTTAACTGAATTTTATTTTGCGTATTGTACTGAAAATTGGTACCGTTAATTTTATTACTACCACTGGGTCGATGCCTCTGCTGGTGGACTATTAGTCCCTGAGGGTATCATCAGCCTAGTAGCCAGTACTTCGGAACTGGCATGAAAATACGGATTTTTTGTTAAAATTAAAATTTGCTGCTACAAAATGATAGAAATTATTATAAATTAAGGATAGTATCTCCCTCATGCAAAGCTCTGATTCCTTTCACGGATTTGGCTATACTTTTTGGACCTTTTGGATTATAGCTCTTCATCTTTTATATTAGCTTTGGATTTCAAATATTTTGGCCACGAGCATCACTGAAGAGACATGTATTGTCGAAATGCGCATCTGGTGCAAGATACTACCACTGGGTCGATGCCTCTGCTGGTGGACTATTAGTCCCCGAGGGTATCACCAGCCCAGTAGCCAGTACTTCGGTACTGGCATGAAAATACGGAATTTTTTGTGTTATTAAAATTTGCTGTTATAAAATGATAGAAATTATTATAAATTAAGGAATGTATCTCCCTCTTGCAAAGCTCTGATTCCTTTCACGGATTTGGCTATACTTTTTGGACCTTTTGGATTATAGCTTTTCATCTTTTATATAAGCTTTGGATTTCAAATATTTTGGCCACGAGCATCACTGAAGAGACATGTATTGTCGAAATGCGCATCTGGTGCAAGAAGATTGATACCGTTAATTCTATTGTTATTCGTTTACTTTTCTACATTGGCTAGAAGTATAGGGGAGGGTTGAGATATCAAAAAACATGTTTAACCCCGACGCATTTTTGCGTCTGTCCCAAGTCAGGAACCTCCGGCCTTTGTTAGCCTTGTATGATTTCAATTTTAGTTTCTTGTGTATAATTCGGAGTTTAGTATGGCGCCCATTATAACTGTACTAGTAGAGACATTTGTTAAGGGACCAGCTGAAGGACGCCTCCGGGTGCGGGAGTTTTTCGCTACATTGAAGACCTATTGGCGACCTTCTGCTGTTGTTTGTTTTATGGTCAGGTGGTTGTCTCTCTGACACATTCCCCATTTTCATTCTCAATTTCATTTATAGGGAGTTTGTTGGTTCACAAGAAGGATATTGAAGTTGTGAGTATTGTTAATACATTTTATATTGAGTTTGTTAGTACAAAATTAGGATATGGAAGTTGTGAGTAATGTGAGTACATTTTATATGGAGGTTGTGAGTATTGTGAGTACGTATAATAGGGAATTTGTTAGTACCCAAGAAGGCTGTAAAGGTTGTGAGAACAGATGATAAGGAGTGTGTGAGTACACATGTAGTTAAAGAGGCTGTAAGATAGACAAAATAAAGGTTTACTGGTTCAGGTAAGTGAAATGGAGACCGCAATATATGCGAGAGGAAGGTTGTAAATACACTATAGGGATAGGTATGTTGTTTGTACGTTGATTTGAAATATGTAAGGACGTATGATTGGGAAGATGTCATTACATTCGAAATGGAGGTTGTAATTACATGCATTACGGTGGCTGCAAGTACGTTGATATGGCAAATCTAGGTACGTATGTATGTCATTACATACGAAAGAGAGGTCATTATTGAATGCTATATGGAGGTTGTTAGAAGATATATAG
>CM034359.1:36449428-36712518 GCA_019925275.1 Mytilus edulis
GTCCGGATATTTGACCGCTGTTGAATAGTTACCTTCGTATTTTTATGTGTCCAACTATTTGACCGCTGTAATAGTTATCTTTGTATTTTTATGTGTCCTGTTATTTGACCGCTGTTGAATAGTTACCTTTGTTTTTTATTTGTTCGGTTATTTGACCGCTGTTGAATAATAACCTTTGTATTTTTATGTGTCTGGTTATTTGACCGCTGTTGAATAGTTATCTTTGTATTTTTATGTGTTCTGTAATTTGACCGCTGTTGAAAGTTACCTTCGTATTTTTATGTGTCTGGTTATTTGACCGCTGTTGAATAGTTACTCTCGTATTTTTATGTGTCCGGTTATTTGACCGCTGTTGAATAGTTACCTTTGTATTTTTATTTGACGTGTTATTTGACCGCTGTTGAAAGTTACCTTCGTATTTTTTATTTGACCGCTGTTGAAAAGTTACCTTTTATTTGTTTGTTATTTGACCGCTGTTGAATAGTTACCTTTGTATTTTTATTTGACGTGTTATTTGACCGCTGTTGAAAAGTTACCTTTTTTTTATTTAGTGTATTTGACCCTGTTGAAAAGTTACCTTTGTATTTTTATGTTCTCGTTTTATTTGACCGCTATTGATGGGTACCTTAATATTTTTATGTGTCCGGTTATTTGACCGCTGTTGAATAGTAACCTTCGTATTTTTATGTGTCCGGTTATTTGACCGCTGTTGAATAGTTATCCTTCGTATTTTTATGTGTCCGGTTATTTGACCGCTGTTGAATAGTTACCTTTGTATTTTTATGTGTCCGGATTTTTGACCGCTGTTGAAATAGTTACCTTCGTATTTCTATGTGTCCAGTTATTTGACTGCTGTTGAATAGTTACCTTTGTATTTTATTTGACGTGTTATTTGACCGCTGTTGAATAGTTACCTTCTTTTTTTTATTTGTCGTGTTATTTGACACCTGTTGAATAGTTACCTTTGTATTTTTAAGTGTCGTGTTATTTGACCGCTGTTGAATAGTTATCTTCGTATTTTCATTTGTCGTGTTATTTGACACCTGTTGAATAGTTACCTTTGTATTTTTATGTGTCTGTTATTTGACCGCTGTTGAATATAACCTTTGTATTTTTATGTGTCTGGTTATTTGACCGCTGTCGAATAATAACCTTCGTATTTTTATGTGTCCGGATATTTGACCGCTGTTGAATAGTTACCTTCGTATTTTTATGTGTCCAACTATTTGACCGCTGTAATAGTTATCTTTGTATTTTTATGTGTCCTGTTATTTGACCGCTGTTGAATAGTTACCTTTGTTTTTTTATGTGTTCGGTTATTTGACCGCTGTTGAATAATAACCTTTGTATTTTTATGTGTCGTGTTATTTGACCGCTGTTGAATAGTTATCTTTGTATTTTTATGTGTTCTGTAATTTGACCGCTGTTGAAAAGTTACCTTGTATTTTTATGTGTCTGGTTATTTGACCGCTGTTGAATAGTTACCTTCGTATTTTTATGTGTTCGGTTATTTGACACGCTGTTGAATAGTAACCTTCGTATTTTTATGTGTCCGGTTATTTGACTGCTGTTGAATAGTTAGCTTCGTATTTTTATGTGTCGGTGATTTAACTGCTGTTAAATAGTTACCTTCGTTTTTTAATGTGTCCAGTTATTTGACCGCTGTTGAATAGTTACCTTCGTATTTTTATGTGTCCAGTTATTTGACCGCTGTTGAATAATAACCTTTGTATTTTTATGTGTCTGGTTATTTGACCGCTGTTGAATAGTCATCTTTGTATTTTTATGTGTTCTTAATTTGACCGCTGTTGAAAAGTTACCTTCGTATTTTTATGTGTCTGGTTATTTGACCGCTGTTGAATAGTTACCTTCGTATTTTTATGTGTTCGGTTATTTGACCGCTGTTGAATAGTTACCTTCGTATTTTTATGTGTCCGGTTATTTGACTGCTGTTGAATAGTTAGCTTCGTATTTTTATGTGTCCGGTGATTTAACTGCTGTTAAATAGTTACCTTCGTTTTTTATGTGTCCAGTTATTTGACCGCTGTTGAATAGTTACCTTCGTATTTTTATGTGTCCGTTATTTGACCGCTGTTGAATAGTTTAAATGTGAAACTTTTAAAAAAAACTTGCACTAAAACGCATTTGTAAAAATATTATACATAGGTAAATGAAAATAATTTGTTTGTAAGGTTGAGATCCTAAAAAATAGGTTTACCGCTGCCGCAGTTTTGCGCCTGTCCCAAGTCAGAAGCCTCTGGACTTTGTTAGTCGTGTATGATTTTTAATTGTAGTCTTTTATGTATAATTTGGAGTTTAGTATGATGTCCATTATCACTCAACTAATATACATATTTATTTAGGGGCCAGCCGAAGGACTCCTCCGGTGGGTGCGGGAGTTACTCGCTGCGAGAAGAGCCATTGGTGGCCTTCGGATGTTGTCTGCTATTTTTGTCAGATTGTTGTCTCTTTGCCACATTTCCCATTTCCATTCTCAGATTTATGTACAGTTCAAATGGAGAAAGGACATAATTTTACAAAACGAATAATTTTGATGTGCATAGTACGAAGAAGTGAAAATTTAGGTCAAACTTATCACCGTGGTTCAAACATTATGACGTAGCTTATAGAGTCCCGTCGAAGTTATTTAGGTCGGGACTACGTATTTGATGATATGCAATCATATCGATAGCTGACTAGAGTGATAAAGTCAGTTGGACGATCGATGAAAATAATTATAAGTTACTGCACGGTCTGCAAAAAGGAGAAACACTATAACCGGCTAAATTTTGACGAATTGGGAAACAAATTTGGGACGTTCTTATTTTTTAACTGTTCATTCATTTTCATTCTTTATGTTATGCAATGTTTAAATATACTGAACAGAAGATGAACAAAGATATGTTTTGTTAACTAAACTATTATTTTATAATATCATGACTTTCAAATGTTACCAACCAAATAAGAAAAAATACAGTCATTTAAGATGTTCTTGTCTTAAGCAAGTATAGGTGTTTCGGTTACGGTGTTGACATACATATCAATAATGTGGTCATTTTTATAAATTTCCTGTTTACAAATTTTCGATTTTTTCGAAAAACTAAGGATTTTCTTTTCCAAAGCATAATTTACATCCGCCGCATTTGGCACAATTTTTTTAAAATTTGGATCCTCAATGGTCTTCAACTTTGTACTTGTTTGGCTTTATAAATATTTGATATGAGCGTCACTGATGAGTTATACAACAATGTATGTAGACGAAACGTGTACCTAATTATAATTCTGGTACCTTTGATAACTAATTAGGTTATTAGAATAACATTAAACAACATTATTTGATATATGTAAACAAATATCACAACCCGTTAAAGCGTTTAACGCGATTGTAATTGACAGCATTAGCAAGAAAATATTAAATGTCTGTTAACACAACGCTAACATATGATTGACAATTCATATAAATTACAATGCAGACTCCATTGCGAAAAATAAACAATTACTTAACTGGCGACAATAAAGTCTGACCACCATTACTATTTTATTAATAAATGATACGATAAAGTCAGCCCTAATACGAATAAATCAGCAAGTAAAATACTGATGATTTCACACTGTTATATGTATTAGTACAACTTATTTCTTCTTGCAAGAATTTGCAATTTGCTGAATATTCTTGGATCTCTGCATTCACGTATATCATGTATGAATGGATCACAGTTAAGGTAAAAAACATTAGATTTGGAAACATGGTTTATAGAAGTGTAAAACACAGGCGAAAGATACCTGAAAGACAGTAAAATTCGAAGATAGATGATAAACTGACAGCACCAGGGATTAATAAGAAAAAGACAAACAGACAAATAATAGTACACAACACACAACATTTAAAACTAAAAGGGAATAGTTTGACCTAACCAATCCATTTAAAAGATGAGTAAATATGTAAATCATACACAAATGATATCATAATATCAATGTGCAATAGACAGGAGTAATATTTAGCAAATGGTATTTAAGTAGCAGACGTTACTTTGGACTGGTTAAAATATGTAACAAAACATCTCTAGTGTGTAATTGGCTAACAACTCATCAATTCAACTTGATTTGAATCCGTTTCATGCGACATTAGATTTTACCTGTTGCAATTAAGATGACAATGTGCACAGCATGTGCAGTCATTAAAACGAATATCCACTGAAAAGTAAACATAGGAAAGCATATGATGTATAAAATCCTAATATTGCTCATGACATTAAATGACTCGTTCGTTTATGGTTCCGTAGTAGTATATATATTGTTTATAATGCTCAGTTTTTTTATTCTCAGTAGGGTATTTTGTGGACTATTGTTTTTCTGTTTTCTGTTTTTGTTTTGGCGGCCGTCTTTGTTAAATGTTTTTGCCTTATGGATTATTTTTTTCCTTTTTCGCGTATACCTACACAATCTGTATGTCTGACAGTTTACTTTTGGTGGATCTCTTCTTTTTACTCGCATATAACTGCACACTCTGTATTTCTGACAGTTCTCTCTTTTTTAAAACTTATCTTTCTTGCATATAACTAAACAATCTGTATTTCTGACACACAACTATTTATTGATCTCTTCTTTCAGTTTGTCAGAAATATGCAGGTAGATTGTTGTAATAATAACAAGAGAAAGCTACAGTTTTTGATGCAATATGATTTATTTATAAACGGATATATGCAAATATGTAAAATGTATAACATTTTCACGTAAACTTTTCGTAAACATAATTTGTTTATTTAGCTTAAGGTAGCACAATACAAAGATTGTTCATCCCCAACCAGACATCTTTAAACTGATGTAATTCTACTCATCTTTCTTTAAATTTTATAAATGAGGTACCAAAAGAAAGAAGAAGGATTAATCTTTCAAATTGTGATAATTTCATCATGACATAATTATTACATAATTAATTGTTATGTAATTAGTTGCCATATTGTGATGTCCATACTTGAATGAATTTAGCTTCTTTGTTATTCATAGCATCCAAAATATTTTATAGATTCTTGCACAACACAGTTTGACTCCAAAACTGTGTCACTTGGGAGTGAACAAATCTTTGTATTGTGCTACCTTAAATGAATCAAACCATATCGCTCCTTTTTACATGTACCTCAAACTATTTATTGGTTTTCAAGTTATTTGGGTCACCCTATTTGATTTGCAAATGCTTTTGAAACTCGATTTAAGATGTTTACGGTACTTCTTTATTCTAAAGATATATATAAAAGGGTCGATAAGGGGGTTCAACAACAAGAAAATGTTATTAGCAGCCCATAAATAGTTCATTGCTTTGTCTGATCCGCCAACAATGTAAGAATACAAAACTAGAACAGACCTTGGTAAGTTTGATATAAATGTAAGTCCAATGATTATGCCAAGCGTTGTCAAATTTTGACGCATTTTAAATGCGAGATTCCTTTTTATTTCAGTTTGGTTGCCTGTTACTCCTGTTACTTGAACGGCGATTGTTTTTTGTTGTTTTGTTATCCGGAAAATGACAACTCCATAGGATAGTGCTATCAAACAGCAAATAAAAATTGCTGGTATATCATGTAAATACAGAAATCCTAGTGTTGCTGTGTATTTGACGTCACATGGAAATGTTCCGATTAAGGTGTCCAGTCCAAACCGTACCAAAGCAATAACATGAGGTAAAATGAGACATATTGCAATTGAAATATTGCTTGTAAGTTTTTATACAGTTTATATATGTTTTCATTCTGATTTACGTAATCATATATGAAACAGCACGACTTATTGTTGTCAGATATACAATTTCTTCCATTTGATATATGATTATTGTCTACAAAAAGCAAATAATTATATGCATCATGATTAAAGTATCAATCCGTTGTTAAGGATCACCTATCTACTAAATAAGAATAATGACAGGCCTCAATCCAAACAAGATAAAATAACATTAAGTTACTGAAAGATTTCTTTTTAATTTGATACAAAATCTGTGTTCTCCTTTTTACAATGTTTGATGAGAGTACGCATATTATTACTACGTTGATGAGAGTACGCATATTATTACTACGTTTGATGAGAGTACGCATATTATTACTACGTTTGATGAGAGTACGCATATTATTACTACGTTTGATGAGAGTACGCATATTATTACTACGCTTGAACCTGAGGAGTTCCTTAGATTACATTTTGTATACCGAATGTTGAATAGGGCATCTTTGTAAAATTTCAGCAACTGATAAATTATATCTGTAATGACTTCATCGTTCACAACCTTCAACCACCTAAGTGTTGCTTAGTCTTCAGTATTCTTTGTTGTGTATTGTTTAGTATATTTTTTCTGTTGGTCTATTTATTTTGTTAGCCCTGGCGTTGTCAGTTTGTTTTCGATCTATGAGTTTGAACGTCCCTCTGGTATCTTTCGAAACTCTTTCGTGCTGGTACCATGTAACCTTCTATCATTTGTATAAGTATTTCAATGACATATATATATACATATACAGATTGCCTAACTTATTTTATATTTATGCAATAAAACCGTTAAAACCGAACAGTTTCCAAGACACTCTTCTACAACTCTAAAATTCCCAAAATGACGCAGATTAAATAGGTATTTACAACAGAGACTACAAAGATATGCTTTAAATAAAAATTGTAATGTGCGATATAAACTTGACAATTATAAAGTTTTAAAGGTGACAGCAATTATTGCATAGAAATCCATTCCCGATAAACAACACTGGCTGATCTAAGCTGGTAAAATATTTCAAATTAACAACGGTAGAGTAATTATAACCTCATTCATTTGGTTGATATCTTTTGCGAATAACATGTGATACATCGCCATTCTTTCAATATCCAAGCTGTGGGATAGTCGTTATCCACGTGTTGTAGGCAACGTATTTATATTCTTTAACTTTAATTACATTTGCGTTGGTGGCAATAAATATAGCCTTGGTGTCTTTAGGACCTTGTTGGTCATTTATATATGCCTTGGTGGCTTTAGACCTAAGTGGTAATTTTCATATGCCGTGGTGGCAAATAGACTAAGGTGGTCATTGTATGATAGTAATTTTTACATTTTTTTTACATTTTCTTTGGTGGCAACATTAAATTAAGATACTAGCCTTGGGGTTTTAATACCTTGATGGTAGTTTATAATTGCATTGGTGGCTTCTTGATAGAACTAGATGGTAATGTGTGACCTTGATGGCAAAATGTTTAAGAATTTAGACCTTGGGTAGTTATTGTAAACCCAGGTGGTAATCTATCTATAATGCCGTGCGCCAATTAAATTCAGGGCAAAGTGCTATCGCGATTTTATATTTTGTGTGGAAGTTGGGGCTCTGGCCGTTTTAGAGACCTGCATTTGAAAGGAGAATAAAAAATTGTTTATAGGGTAAACAATTTCTTTTGTAACTTTTGAGTGTTGTGGATTTTTTTATTATTTATCATTACATCGTACATACTGATAGAACGTCCTCTTTGAAGACTTTATTAGAAAGGTATAAAAAGATTGAGAAAGTGGAATAATTTAGTGTGTAATTACATGTCACTGTATATTGATGTTTGCCAGAGTGATATGTATTGAATTATAATGTGTCTTCTTCGAGGTCCACGTTCAGCGGTCTGTTTGATTTTACATAACATTGAATAGAATGTTTTTGTTTTCAGATGGTATTACCTGCAGATTTAACAAGCTGATGAATGAAGGAGAAGCAATATGACATTACACGATAATTCCTGTCAATGAGTTCGATAAACCTAAAAGGAAAGGATTTTTCTTATCAAAATCTTGTGAGAACAAATTGCAAGTTGACGTAATGTTTTGATTTCAGAAATTGTGTTAATAATGATAAAAAAAAAATTAAAATAAATTGGTGAAAATTATGTTTTTCTGTATTACAAAAAGCAGATGATGCCAATATGGAACGGTACTATATTATAAAAAAAATCTGTGATTAAAACAGCTTTACGTTCAAATGAACCAATATAAAGTTATAAAATTCCGGTAATTTGTCCGTAATTTTATGAAGTTTACTATTAGATGTGTATATATTTTCAATGATGTGTTGAATTATGTAACAAAAACTGTCTCTCTTGGGAGATGAAATAATGGTTGCAATATTTTTGTTTTGGTTTATTTCATGAATTTAATGTTGAATGAGTATGTATACTAGTACCAATGTATACTAAAATTGTAATGTATGGATAATTTTTAAAATTTAAATTGCCTGATATGGTTGTGGTCTGTAATCTATTTCTTACATGAAGAGATATTTCTCGTATCACACTGAACATAATGTGATACGAAAATTTGATACGAAAATCTGCGTAAATTTGATTGACTTGACATGATGCTAATAATATACAAAACACCAACTCATTTCACCTGACAATATTCTTGTTGTCATAAGTTGTTACATTTTTAAGCAGTTTAAAAGGCTTAAAATTTCTGACTGCAGAATGAGATATGCGACAAGAAACTGGATTGTGCAAGAAACTAACTAGATAGACATTTCGCTGAATTTTTACTTTAACACATTGAGAGCTGTGACCATAAGAGAAAATAGGTTTAACAACTAAATAAAATTGGATACTAGTATCGCTTGATATTGGTTATTTTTAATTTAATCTAGTTATCTAATTTGAAATATATTAATAAATTCTATTACCAATGTTATTTCTAATCACCTATCAGTGTCACCAAACGGATATACAGTTGAACTTAGTAAATAGTATGGGCGAATAAATGGACACTTCATTGATGAGTTTATCCCGAAACACCTGTCTATTGTTGGACCAGTCTTAAATAAGCAAACGGCTAAACCCCGCTCAGTCAAGTGATATACATCAAGTGATACGAAGGCTCGTTTATCATCATATTGAAATCAAATATCTCGAGTTGATATCAAGCTGTATTCAATTCTCACTCATTATGAAACCTATAAATATCACATTGATTGATTGATCTATACACTTGTATGTAAATGGACGCCATTGTCTTTAACCATCATTCTGACTTCCTGAAGTATCTGTACAACGTCCACAAATTTAGATTTGAAATGGCATCTGTACCTGCTCCTTGCTCTATCCATTTTTAAACCAATGAACACGCAAATTCGCCCATCAGCTACACACGTCTTTTTTTAAATATCGAATTTTAGTATGTACGTTCTGTAATACACTGCACAAAGGAGCTTATGAAACACTGTATATATGATAGTCTAAAAAAAATCATACTAACAAATCCTATTCAAAAACTCACCAAAGATCCCAGGCAATGATTTTGTACTCCGACACGCGATTCGACTACAACAGACTCATCAGAGACGTTCGAATCAAAAATTATACATGTATAAGGACATTCTGCCCAGGGAATACACGAACTTAGTTGTATTTGCAAAACCTTTAGGAATTTGGTCCTATGGTCTTCTATTACTCTAATTTTAGTTAAAATCAGTTGTTGTTGCTTCATGTCTGTCATATTTATTTCTCGTGAATTGGTTTGTTATCAATTAAACCTTCTGTATTCTTTATTGAGTTTATTTTATTTTTTTATGTCGGGTTTTTTTTATTGTCGACTCTACGATAGCGTTTTGTCTTTGTTGAAGGCCGAACTGTTGTTTTGAGTGTCATTCATACACTTCATTTGAGCTTTGGTTGATTGTTTTCCCATTATTAAACATTATGTTTTGTATTTTATACCCTGCCAATACACACAGTCTTGCTCCTTTTAGAGTTCATTTTACATCCTGCTTTTTTTCATGATTTATCTATTCCTAATTTGGTCATGAGATCGACAGAAAAATATAGAACAATTCATATCATTGATCTTCGATAAACTACTGTTGCCTTATTTTATATAGTCAGGTGAATAAATCAGAATATACCTATACAATTACCTTAATTTTAAACGAATAAAAGACATCTAAGACCATTTAACATACACTTAATATGTGTATGAGTAATACGAGCTCCACCCAAAAGCACTACTGGCTGAATTTGATGACACATTATATCTCACTATTGCTATGAGAAAACCAAATATCATGCGCTTGACAGTCCATCTTGATTTATCAGCAACATTAATATGTTGGGTGTTTTAAACCGTATATGATAATGTACTTTTCAATTTGTTAAATGATCAAATGAATCAGATAATACAACAAGGTTCAAAAGGACACGACCTTTTTTTAAGTATATACTAGCTACTTTTACATTGACTAGTTTTCTAAAATTTGACATCTGTTTCTAGAATGTAATTATCAATGTGCGTCAAAGTTCAAAAACCTTTAAGATGTAAAGGTTTCTTGCTGTCTTTAAGGTATAGTCAATTTTCATTTTATAATGTATTATTTTATCTGAACTGGTTCTTTTTTTGTCTTTGTTTTTTTCCTAATATTGAAGAGGGTGTTCTTTTGTTGTCAGGTTTATGATAGTTTATCATAGATACTGATGTTATGAAGATAAAACAAATATTTAAATTCAAGTTGGAAAAAAGTGAGAATAAGCTTTAATACTAAGTCATTGTTGTAATACTTATTTTAGAATAGAGTTAAAACAAAATGTTCAGAGAAGTTCAGGAATTGTTTGTGCTTTGTATAGAATATTACCATAAAAGACAGAATACCTAAAAGTATAAGATGTCTGCACAATGAATTATAATAGGGCACCGTTTTTTTGTACCGATGATAAATTTAGGAAAAGTCAAAGCAGTTGAGATATGTAGACGTCATACGATTAGGCTAAGAAAGCGTAAACACCAAAAAAAGAAAAAATTATGACAATATATTGTTTCCGTTTGAAGAAGTTGGTTGTATTATTAAAACTAAATATCTTTCGATTCAGATTAAGGTAACACGATACCGAATGGCATATCTCCCGATTTCTAAAATTTTTGGCATACGTGTACTTTGAATCGAGTTACATCGGAATATGTAATAAAACATGGGGGTCACCATTTTTGTTTTTTTGTAATTTTCATAGGAAAACGTCAATTTTGGCGACAATTTACTTAGGTATATAGGGGAAATGCCTTTTTTTCGGCTTACCTTTTTAGATTTTCGAATGGATGGCTATTTTCTTATATACGGAGAAAAACAAAAAACTCACATAATATCCAGGATTGCATAGTGAATCGATACACGTATAGAAACTCATATGTCACCATCCTTGTTTTTGAAATAAATGGCTTCAAAGTTGATCGATAGGCCTAGAATTTGACCAAAAACGTGTGACTTTATGGTGTACAGAATATAACGTTATTCCTTCTCAGAGAAATGGAGAAAAAAATATGTGTCGGGATCTGAATGAGTATATTTTATTTTCATTTCCACTGTCGACTGTCGTAAAGTTCCTAGTAATGCAATATAAAATTCTACTAATCAAATATAATTTTATTTCGTCCTGCACATGGAATTTCACTCATATGAATTAATATTAATATCGTCTGATTTTCACATCAAACGAGCATATACTTGAAACTTGCGTGAACAGGTTCCATGTGAATCTTATGATAATAGTTCATGCATAAATCACCGGAATTTTGTACATGTTAAATTCACGTAAATATTAGAAATAAAATTATTTAAATAATATCTTTGTTCTAAAATTTGATTAAAACCATAAAAAATACCTTCAGATTTTTGTTAAATTTTACGTGAAAATTAAATGAAACATTTCGCGAGAGATTCATCCGAATTACTGATTTTTAACTCCATCATATTAGACAATGGTGGTATCATCACTGCATCCCGTGATTCAGAAATAATGTATTTTAAAAAATTTGATTCATTTAACAGTTTTTTAATTGCTCGGTTTGATGGTTGTTTAACGTTCAGTGGCAAATAGTTCATGCATGTTCGGGACGATACAATACAATTTTGAAAACAGTTGTTTATAAAAGACACATTTGATGCACCAGTCAAAAAAGGTTAAACATTCTGTTATTTGTGAAAATTATGAGGAAAAATAATGATCGTGATAAAATACACATTCCAAAAAATAAAATAACAAAAACTCCAAGAAAAATTCAAAACAAAAAAAAATCCCTTATCAAATGACGAAATCAAAAGCTGAAAAACATCAAAAGAATGATAAACAGCTGTCATATTCTTGACTTGGTACATACAATACATGTTGTATAGTGTACTCTGCGTGGTGTAAATGTGTTACTTGTTTGCCCAGCAAGTCGGACAAACCTTGCAAACTGTTAACCCGAATAATTCAGTCGTTATATTCCGCTTACTGGCCTCAGATCACAATTAATTCCCTTTGTTCGTGGTCTAGGAATATAGTTCCCAATTATTATATGGGGTATTTCTTCCCAAGTAATCTGTCTACTGTTTTCCTTGAAATGTTTACTATTTGAGTGGTCCTATCAGTTGCATATTTATTGAAATAAGTAAAACATGTGGAAAAAAATGATTGTTGAAAGTGAAAGTAGTGATTTGGCCAAAATGAAAGTAGGGTAGAAATCAGCCTTCGTCATTTATTCAAGATTCAAATCCTACCATTGGCATGCTAATAGGGCTCTCAAAAGAAAAAGCACTGATGGATTGTACTGGGACAAGCATATTTTATTAGAATAATAATGGTCTATAAGCAGTTAAATTTATTTCATGTTTGTGGCGGTGCAAATTTTTTAATTCAATTTGACTTAAACTAAAAAATACATTGTAGCCAAGGGGAAGAATAATTGTGTTCTGAGGCCTACTACATTAAGTAAGTAGGAGAGATCGATTACGGGGAGGGACTGAATTATTCGGGTTAGCAAACTGTATGCAAAATTATACAAATTTCAACATTCTGTCATTTGTGAAAAATTATATACATAACAAATCTTGAGATCATATATGCATTCTTTATATAAGTAAAACAACTGCGAAATTTAAAAGTTCCAGCTTGAAATTCAACCTGTATCAGATGTAAGCCGGAGTCTGTACTCTGTGTGCCTTTTATTTTATCAAAATGCCTAATCCAGTAACCTGTCATGAAACAAAAAAGAAAATCCAGACGATAAGCGATTGGAAATTTTACCGCATCTCCTTATATTTCATTATGGTTTGAATTTTCTAGAGAAGTGCAAAAGTTTTAAGACTTTAACTAATATTCACCAAGAGACTGAAATGTTACTGTGACAATTATACTACACATATTCAAAATTTTCCAACGTTTACTAAAACTACAAATAAGAAGTGTAAAGATACTATTCCAATTAGCATTAGTCACGATTTTCTTGATGTCTTTGGTGTTGATGTTTAATTAATGCCCAGCTGTTGCTATCTTATAAATTGCATATCACATATCTCCATTTATCATTCTATCAGCCAACTTTTGTACAAATAACATGTACATGCACACAAATTTTTTATTTTTTTATTTGTACTTGGACTTTTACAAATCAGTCGGAAACCAGGTTGAAATAGAACAAAAAAATCGAAGCTCTCTATTAGAGAAGGCGATAAATGTTTACTGTAATGTTTACTATAGTGACAAATTTTTAAAAAGTTAATAGAAACAAACAAAACTGCAATTTTCTTCTCAATTACGAGGTGTTTTATTTCAAAAACACCATTTGCATAAGTTTTCAATTTATCTAGTACATAGTTAAGCAGAACAATTAGATATCAAGTCGACGACATGGGTATCTTTCAAGTTGGATGACAAAAATGCATAACCTCCGATTTTTTTGAAAAAATTACCACGGACGGAAAAGATATCAATCTATTAGTTCAGTAATTTTCGTGTCTGCCCTTCCATTATGTAACTGAAGAAAAAATTCCAAAAAATAGGTAACAATTGTATCGAAAAGAGAAAATCGAGTGCACCTTTTTATGTTAGGGCGTGTTTGAGTTCAAAGTAAGAATATTCCATACATCGTCTCGCTTCATATTCTATCATTTTTATATATTAAAGCTACAGGTTGACTTTATAACACAAAAAAATAACAGTACTAAAAGATGAAATATATGGGTCAAGTGAAATACCTATCTAATGAGTCACAAAAACAGGGAAGGTGTGTTCGAATAGCTATTTTTTTTTTTTTTTTTTTTTTTATTCAACAACAATATATCACATGCTGTTAACAGATTTCTTCACTGGTACAGCTATTTCAGTAAAGATCCCTGTGTGTTAGTACCTTAAGACCAGGGTATCTTCAGGTAGTATTTTTATAATTTTGTTAGTTTATATATTATTTGTCATTATACATTGTTTATCATTAAATACATTAATTCTCTATAATTTTACAATTATAACTTTGAATATGAACTTTATATATATATATATATTGTAACTATCTGATAGATGTTGGGGATAAAAACAGAATCACGGGTTATTTAAGCGTGTTCCGAATTTGATTTGTGGTTTAATGTATTTCTCTGTTGTCCGGTATAACGGTAAATTCATTTGTTATTTTTTGTGTGGATTATAATTACTTTCACCACGTGCTTGCCAAATTTAAATGAATTAGCCACGGAAGGTAGGTTTACATAATAATCTTGTTCTCACAATGTATTAAGCATAATTTGCATATCTTATGTATAATATAAAGTTACAGTATATAGATTTAAGGAAAAAGTACATTTGTACTTTCACTTTCAAAACTCATTGAAAAAAAAAAACATCTATCAAACAATTGAAGTACAAGGAGCTCTGTAAAATACATAAACTATTGCAATACTGACAATAATGCTGTCAAATATAAGAATATATCTTTTCTAGTATCCCTTTACCTTCAATATTAATATATTTTTTTTGTAATAATAATCCTATTTTAAATTCTGACCTAAAAACATTATATATGTTGATATTTTGTGTTCTATATTCTGACAAATAATGTATTTTGTGAATAGTAAATACAATAACTGTAAGTAGAAAGTTTATTTCATAATAATGTTCATCATTAATTTTATATCCCCAGATTAAATTTTTTTCAGTGAGAATGTGTCTACCAATCTTAACTAATTCAAGTATCTTATATATTTCTCCCCAAAACTCATCTAAAAAGTGGCATGTTACAAAAAAATGTTTATAGTCTTCTGTAACGTTACAAAAATTACAAGTAGAGTTATGGCTTATTTTCCATTGTTTTAATAAGACTTTGTTTGGAAGAATAAAGTGTAATAATTTCCATCTGCACATTTTCAGTTTATTATCTTTTAAGTAATTATGAATAAATTTTTGCACATATTGAGCTTCAATTTGTATGTTTTCACATTTCAAAATTCTATTCCACTTATGATATCCTATTGGAACTTCTTTATCATATTCTATTAAAATAGAATAAATTTTCTTTGAATCTAATTTTTCTAGTTTATGTTGGCAATTATTTTTTTTCACTTATATATAGCGAGTTATTTATTAAAACACTAGTTTTTATTGAACATTCTTCATTTAATATTTTTAACCATTCTTTTGGAATTGCTTTTCTCAATCTTGAGAATTCAGCTATCCAGTTTGATTTATTTTTTAACTTTAAACTTTTTTCTGAAAAAACTCCATTTTCATCAATGATATCATTTATATGAATGATATTACTGTCTATCCAATTTTGAAAAAGGAGTGTTTTCTTTTGAAATTTAATTAATTGATTTCCCCAAATAACTTTTTGACGGATAAGTCTGTAATTATTTGGATTTTTAGTTTTATTATTTTTATTTTTTAACCATACTTTAATCATATCAAGATAAAATTCTGGTAGCTCTTTAGTACCCGGTATAGAATATATATTATTAGTATTCATCCTTAAGATAAGTAGATTGCTACCAAATTTATTAAGATAAAACTTTGGTATAACCATCCAATTAAGAAATCTATCAGCAGTTAATCTTTTTATCCAACCTATCTTTATAGATTCTATATATTTATCTATATTTACCATTTTTAATCCACCAGCTAGTTGGTTATAGCTTAATACGGTGCGTTTAACTTTTTCTGTCTTATTGTTCCATTAAAAAATTCATATATAATTTTTTTTAAATTTGTCCAAGTATTCTTTGCTTAAGGTTGACACTGTAGCCAAATAAGTGATTATAGGAATAATTAAAGATTTAATAACTGTTATTCTTCCTATCATGGTTAAGTTTCTTTTTTTCCAGTTTGATATAATTTTTACAGTCTTTTCTAGCTGTTTATCAAAATTTAGTTTTTGACACTCTTTTTTATTATGCCCAAAATATATCCCGAGACTCTTAATTGGTTTTTCTGTAAAGTTAATATTTTCATATTTTTCTTTACAATGTTTTTGCTTCCCTAGCCAAATACCCTCTGTTTTAGATCTGTTAAGATTTAATCCTGAAAGTGATCCAAATTTTTCAATCATGTTAAGAGCTTTTGAAATATCTTGTTTTGATTTGAGAAAAAGAGTAGTGTCATCTGCTAATTGACTTATTTTTAAAGTGTGGGTTTTTCCATCTATCTTGATTTCAAATCCTTTTAGGTTATGGTCTTGCCTAATTTTACAAGCAAGAATCTCAACAGCAATAACAAAAATTATCGCACTGCAAGGGCAGCCTTGACGTATACCACGATATATACTCATGGGTTTAGAGATCCACCCATTGTTTAAAACTGAACTTTTTATGTCAGTGTATAAAAGTTTTATCCATCTCATCATAGAATTTTTAAATCCAACTTTTTTTAAAGCAAAGAACATAAAGTCCCATTCTAATGAATCAAATGCTTTCGAAAAATCTAAAAATAATAAGGCACCCTCTATATTAAATTTGTCTGCATAATCTATGACATCTTGAATTTGTCTAATATTATATCCTATGTATCTGTTTTTAACATACCCATTTTGGTCTCCATGAATAAATTTGTGGTAATACTTTAATTATCCTTTGAGCAAGTGAATAAGCAACTAATTTTGTGTCAACATTCAATAATGTTTAAGGTCTATAATTGTCTAAACTGAGAGGATCATTTTTTTTTATGTAAAAGGGAAATAACTCCTAATTTTTGTGAATTTGTTAACTCCCCTTTATCAAATGAAAGATTAAAAGTTTTGACTGCAAACTCTTTAAGATGTTCCCAAAAAGTTCTATAAAATTCGACACTTAGCCCATCAATTCCAGGGCTTTATTAAGTTTCATTTTAAATAAAGAATCTGTGCATTCTTGAGTGCTTAATAAACCTTCCATACTATCGCTTTCTTTATCTGTTAGGACATTATCACATTCTGTATTCATAACATAATCTTTAATAGAATTTTTATCGGGATTTGAACTTTTATAGACTTCTTCATAAAACTCTTTTTCAATATTAAGTATTTCTGTAGGATGTGTATGTATCACCCCTTCTTTGTCTCTGAGCGCTGTAATGGTTTTTCTTGTTTGCCTAGCTTTTTCTAGTCCCAAGAAGAATTTAGTGTTTTTTTCACCTTCTTCTACCCATTTAATTCTGGATCTTATTTGTGCTCCTTTTGTTTTGAATCATATAATTTACCAAGTTTTTTCTTCTATAATATTAATTTCCTCTTTAAGAGAGTTAATATCATCTATTTTACATTTTTTGTTTATACCCTCATTTAATTTCTTCAATTTGTTTTCTAAGATATGTATATCTTTAACATTATTTTGTGCTTTTCTTTTACAGAATGATATGGTATGGTCTCTTACCTCGGTTTTAAAAAGATCCCACTTGACCCCAATATCATTGGTGAGTAAAATTTTCTTTTCATATTGTTTGATCAGAATTTTAATAAGGTTTTGATATTCTTCATTTTCTAAAATACTATTATTAATTTTAAAGTATCCTTTACCTTTTTGGTCTGATCGACCTTTTATTTTTATAGAAATTGCCTGATGGTCTGTATGAGTTATAATAGCTGGCCTAATATCAGTAGATTCTATTTTAGTTCTTATTTCAGGACAGGTTAAGAAAAAATCTATTCTAGATGCTTCATTTAAATTATTTTTACGTCGCCAAGTGAATTGTATTTCCTTGCCATGAATCTCTCTCCAAATATCACTTAGCTTTTGAGTTTTAATTAAAGATTTAAGGCTATTAACTGATTTTGTTTGTTTTAATTTTTGTGTTGACACTTTATTTTTTTTATCTATTTTTGTATCATTCATATCTCCTCCAATTATAACCATTCCTAAACTATTTTTTGTAATTACTTCTTTAACTTTTTTGAAAAAAAATATTTCTGTTTTTAGGTATATTTGGTGCATAGACATTTACTAAAGTGTAAATACTGTCTTCGATTTCAATATTTATTAAGAGTAGCCTGCCCTCTTGGTCTTTGAATATATTTATAAATTTGCATTCTAAATCATTATTAATAAAAATTGAAACTCCTCTGGACTGTGCGGTTCCAAAGCTATGATATTGTTGACCTTTAATTTCAGAATTTAAGTCTTTCTCTAAATCTTCAGTGAAATGACTTTCCTGAACAAACAAAATATTACATTTTTGATATTTCATCCACAAGTATAATCTATGTCTTTTATCTTTTACTCTGAGACCTTGACAATTTAAAGAACATATGTGAATTGTTTTTGTCATAAGTCTTTTGTTTTTAGAATTTTATTTACTTGAATGTTTATTGAGCCTACCCACTAAACACATAACATTTTCACAATGTTACGGATTGGTCCCCAGAATGTTATGCTGGGATGTAACATTCTCACAACGTTAACAGAACGTTAAAAGGCAATGTAACGATGAAACGTTGTCAAAACGTTTCTGTAAAATGTCGTATGAATGTTTCATTTTCGTTATGTTTTGTCAATAACGTTGTGTGAACGTAAGTACTTAACGTTTTTGGACTGTAATCCGCAAAACATTGTCAGAATGTCATCAAATGTTCCGACAAAAATAGTTAGAAAATATAAATGACTTAATTCAAGCATTCAAGTTAATTCTCAAAAACAACCCCGGGCCACAATCTAAAAAAAAACAATAAGATTAACAACTTGGCTTAATAAAAAGAATTTTCAATCCGACTCATTTATTGATTTCAGTTAACAAGGATTTTTAACAATAGTAAAAAAACTGTACAATTCCTTGTTTTAAAAAGCCCCCCTTTTTTGGTCCGTATTTATATCAGATAAGTTTCCGGCAAAATGCAGCATCAAAATATATGATTTATGATATGCTTCGCGTTGTATGAATTACATGATCACAATAAAACATGCAAGGTTTTATAAACGTTAACAAAAACGACTGTTTTTTAAAAGTGTTTGAATTTTCGCGGCAAAAAAGTAACGCATGCGCGATAGAACGGAAAATCTGAATTTATTTTCGAATATATTTTTTTAATATATTTTATCTTTGTTATAGTGTGAAAGCGTTTCCATGCAAAGAATATGAATGTAATGAATTAATTCATACACATTCGTTTGCAATATATTTTGGTTCGGGACATGTTTTATCGAGTACGAATCTTTCTGAAAGCTAGCTCCGGTTATTTTAATAAAGGCGGCTAGCTGGCGTTATCCAAATAAAAACCCACTTCATCTTGATTCCTTGTTTTAAAAAGATCCACCACAGCAAACATATTATACATATACCAGTCTAAGCAAGAATACTTCAAAACAAAGAAAAGGTAATTATTAAAGCATGGTATATCTTCAGACTTGATTATTTACAGAAAAATATTCCCCCCAACATATTGTAGTCCAAAAAAATGTGACGTCTGGCAAGACTTAGTTTTTTTTTCTGGGTCGCCCTCCTTCCCAGACGTCATTATTATTTGGACTTATTGTCATTGAGAATGAATGATTCAGTTTGTCATTGAACACTTCTATGCATTTATAAAAAAGGGGGGGGGGGGGGTGTCTCAACATGTTTTTTTTTGTGTACAGATGACGAGATGTGCAGCTGGCATGGCTGGGATTTCAAAAACACATCCCATTCATTTATTCAAATTAATGTAGTCTTTACTCTAAGGAAAATCTGACCCATAAACATATATATATTTCATGGCAAATTCATAACTCGTTCACCTTATTGCTAAAGCTATAATCCCGGTAGTCCAAATAATTATGATTTTCTTTGACGCCTTACTTCGATGCGAAGTAAGTAAGGCGTCAAAGAAAAAAATTATACTAGCCTTTCAAGACGTCATAATTATTTGGACTATAATCCCGGCTGACCTGAGAATCTGACGCTCTTGAACTATTGACGTCATATAACAATAACATTTCCAGTAATGGCAGACAAATAGCGATAAGGTGTATTCCTCAGTCATCACATATTAAAGTTTGTACATCTTGACTTGATTTTAATGATTAAAAAGCATTTATACGAAAATATAATAAAAAGATGATAATAATTGACCCGTTGACTTATTACCTTGTTGAAATCGCAACTCATTAACATATTTGATGTGTCTTAAAAGGGACCATTCCAGCTGCATATCTGTATATATATACAAACATATCGGAAGAGACATCCCTCGTGGTAGCACTGCACAACATAACATGCATGTATTTTGTTCCCATCGCCATTCAGATTACTTCTGATAATGGTATGTCTAACATATAAAGTAAACAATCCAATAACGACAAAAAACATAATAATTTGCTATAGTATAAGTATAAACCTGATAGATTAATAAATGATGTATCGTTTATCAGACAACACACATCATTGTATGGTCTGTTGTATAATATACAACTACAGCCTTTGTATGAGGTTGATACAAGGATATATTGACCTGAAATAAGTACATGTATGTGGACTGAGAACGCAGTCTGAGGTCGATATAGCTCTTTGGGTGGATATATCCTGTATTGACCTTGTACATAGGCTATGATAGTTATATTATTCATTTCCGACCATATTGTCATTTGATTTTGTTGGAAACTTGTAAGAAACTGACATTTTGTCCTCTTAATGCATGTTCACACTCCAACATCACACTTTATCAAATTCATTTCTTCAAAATAATTCTCAGGACATGCAGTCATTCTGAGTACATTTTTGTAAAAGAACCTTTTTAGAATGGCACTTAATTTTAAAATAATTGAAACAAATCGGGTTCCCAAAATCGATTTTTGACCCATCGTCGTGAAATCTAGAAAGCCAGATTATTTGACTGTCTTACCAAATTTTACCAAGTCCTAATTTCCTAAAACTTCTGTCAATTTGATACTGAAATAAAAATAATAGCATATTTTATCGAAAAATAACTTTATTAACATTACAGTTTTATTCATAGCCATGGACAAAATAACAATAAAGGACCATTTCTGTTCTTTTGATTGTTCTTATTTAATGTCATCTTTGCTACCCATTTCATCATCTGAATCACTGTCTCAGAATTTGTTATCCCCATCGAAGGTTCAATCGCCAATTGTTTCCGGGATAGTTACATGAACAAATTTAACAAGCGTGTAGACAGCCACTTTAGTTTCAGTTTGTTTATATTAGGAAACCAGTACTGGAAATTAGCAGCAGGTTCATCTGATGACCGATGTAATCACGTACTGGAATCAGTTGCGGTACAACTAATTACTAAGAAAATAAGCACTGCAACAGTTGTTTACATCTGTCATCGGGACCGGCACTAGCTTTCAAAATACTGGTCTGAGCCTAGTTTTGACCGACAGGACCGACCATTTTCTTGAACTCTGAAAACATATAATCTTTGTTTTAAAGCAATACACTAACTGAAAAACTATCAAAAACATTATTTAACAGATATGTATTTTTTAAAAGGCTGTGAACATGAAGGGTGCAAACATGATTTTAGGCGAAAACAGTTGCATATTCTCAGAAAGTGGAGGCCGAACATTTAATTAAAGCAGAAAAATTCAGCATACAATTTAGCAAATGCACAAGAATAAACACAATGTAACAATATAATCTAAATTAATTATTTCTTTTTATACAAGATATCACAGGCATTTGTACATGTATATGCAGTACATGTGTACGTCTTTGTAACAATATGAAGTTCTTATTTTTTCTTTTGATTGCATCTTTGAACATAACATGCATGTACAAAATGTAGATGTAGTAATAACACTATTTTTCAGATTGCATGTACTCTTAAGGATCAGTAGTAAAATGAATGATAAAAGAAAAACTTATAAAAGAAAATGGCAACAAGCTGCACGTGCTTTACAAAAACAAAAATATTATGGATCTATACCAGATCAGGATGACAGTCCAGAATCATCTTTACATAATTATGCTGAACAAAGTTACATAACAAATTATGAAAGTTGCAACGAAAATGCTGCAGTTGAACAAATAAATAACCTGGAATTGAGTTTAAATTTAGAGAGTGAGTCAGAATGGGATTTAATTGATCAACACATTATTATTGAGTCAGATTTTGAAGATGAAATAGAAAATATAGATTGTGAGGCATCGATATGTGAAGATTTAGTAAAATGGATAAATGAAAATAACATATCTCATAACGCTACTGACCAGCTTCTCAAGATATTGAAAAGTCATGGAATGACAAAGATACCAGCAACAGCTAGATCTTTGTTGAAAACAAAACGCAATATTGAACTCGTCACAAAAGCAGGGATGGAATATTTTTATTTTGGGCTTGAGAAAGGTTTCTTGAATACTCTGAATAAATATCCAGACAAAACACTTGAAACTATGGGTGAAATAGTTGTGAGTTTTAATATAGACGGTCTACCTCTTTTTTAAAAGCACAAAAACTTCACTCTGGCCAATCTTATGTGGAATACATGCTGAATCATTTCCAGTTGAGGTTTTTCCAGTATCGATATGCTTAGGTGGTAGCAAACCAGATAATTTAAACTTTATGGATGAATTTATTGAAGAACTTGTTAGGCTAGTGCAGCATGGTTTTTTATTCCAAGGCAGAAACATGGAGTACAGATTTGTTCTTTTATCTGTGATGCACCAGCTAAAGCCATGATTAAAGGCATAAAACTGTATTCCGGGTACTTTGGCTGTGACAAATGTGCTCAAACTGGCGTATGGGTTGGTAGAATGACATACCAAGAAATTGATAATGTTGTTCTTCGCACTGATGAATCATTTAGAAATCAGTGCCAGCTTGGACATCATCATAGGATAACACCACTTATGAATCTTCCAATAGACATGATCAAATCATTTCCAGTCGATTACATGCACCAAGTATGCCTTGGCGTAATGAAGAGATTGCTACTCCTCTGGTTAAAAGGTAAAAGGGACTTCAAAATTTCAGCCCAGCATAAAGATGAGATCAGTAGGAATCTAATGCAACTTAGACGATCCATTCCAGCTCTTTTTGCACGAAAACCACGTTCTCTAAATGATGTTGATAGATGGAAGGCCACAGAATATAGACAGTTTTCTTCTTTATACAGGAAAAATCGTGTTGAAAAATGTTTTAAGACCAGACTTTTATTCACATTTTATGGTGTTCAGTGTAGCTATTTCCATTCTCATTTCTCCTCAATTATCAAAAACTCATCTTGCTTATGCTAAAGATTTATTAAAATACTTCATATCACAAGGTCATCGTTTGTATGGTGCGGAATTTTTAGTATATAATGTACACAGTCTGATGCATATTGCTGATGATGTTTCTGAGCTTGGACATTTAGACAAATTTAGTGCCTTTCCATATGAAAATTTTATGCAAAAACTGAAGAAAATGGTGCATTCTGGAAAGAGTCCACTAACTCAAATTGTCAAAAGGGTCTATGAGATGGAAAACACTACAAAAACTTGTCAACTTACTAATTTTGCCAGAAAAGTGACACATTCTTGCATTCTCATAGTTATTATTTTTTTAAAAGTATACACATATTTCAAAAATATACAATATTCATTTTTCATTAATACACAAGTTAAAAATAATAATACAAGCCAGAGATTTACAAATGAATTTGTTACAGAACATTTTATCAAAATCAAATACACCTCATCAGAGAAATATGTGTCTCTAAAAATCATGCTGTGACATGTCAATGACAATATAATAAACAGTTGATTTCTTTCATTTTGTAACACCTGTTGTTTTCTATTTTTAGACACCAGACAACGTCGGTGTATGCATGGTTGGAGATACAAGAGTGATTGGATCTTATCGTGTGAATATTGGAATAGTGATTTCGTAAAACTTAGTGTTCTATTAAAGGAAATTGAGTAGTGCGTATAAAGAATTGAAATGTACTGAACATGAAAAAATAGAAGGATGTAATATCATAGTACTGAATAAAAGGAAAATGGACATTGACAACTGTACGAATAAAACGATGTGAGCTTTTTTGTGTAATAAATTGTTGAGTTCAATATCTGGGACATAAACAAGAATTTACCTGTTTGAAACAGAATAGGTACTATTAATAGATTTATTTTTTCCAAGATTTCTATTCTCTTTTTCTTGTGAATAATGTTTGTAAAATGTTCAAATATCTGCATAAATATTATATTTTCTTTTCTATTGAAAAAAATATTGTACAAGCTACAACTGTTTCGTATTTGATTAGTACAATTATAATTAAAGTGATTTAAATTGACATACTTTTGTTTTTTTATTATACATCATTTTGTTTGTTTCAGATTTGTCTGAATTACTTTCATACACATGTGAATGTATGTAATCCTTAATTACATCACATTCATTTTTATTTTTATTTATTTTGTTATATAAAAACAGGCTAAATATTACAAATATATACAAATATTTACACTTGGATTTCATTGATTATTTTGTGTTCGGTTTATTGGTATGAATACATTTCCGTTTACAACTGACCCTAAGTTTTAGTCTTTTGAATAGGGACAGCTTCTTTGTGTTTATCTTCTGTTGGCGTGCTGGCATTTCTTTTTCCATTTTTTTTTTTGCTTCGGGGGTATTGGTATTAACGGTCTGTCCCTTGAAATATTGTTCAATATTGCCACCGGGTTCCGTATTTTTCTTCTTTTTTTTTATGCTTCGGCATTAGCTATTTTTTTACTGAAAGTACTTGACGACAGTCTTACAAGTTGGATGATGAAAATGCATATCTTCGAAAAATTCTAATTTTGTGTGTGTGATAACTAGGGTTTATAGTCTTCAACCACTAAAAAAAATCTAGTCTGCCCTTCCACGAAATATTTAATTAGATTTTTTTAAATGTTTATGATTTTTCGAAAATTCCACCTAACAACCGATTAGACAATAGTTTTAAGTTGAATCAATGCAGACAAGATCATTAACTGATGCTCATTAGCTAGTTGATACATTTGTCTTTTAAAATATAACTGACATATAAGGATCGTATTGGTGCAATGTGGATAAATTTATCGGTTTCCAAGAGCAAAATTGGTAGCGCGTCATCGCTACAATGGCTTCCATGTTTACGATTGTGAAAATGAACTGGCGTAATGGGAAGATAATTTTGACGAAGTAGGATCCTGACTAAAATAAAGTCTCATGTTACCCCACTTCCATAATGAGCAAGCGGTAACGTAGATATTTAGTTTTGCGTAACTGTTCAATTTCGGTCTTCCTCGCGGTCTGCGTTTAAACTTTGTCGATTTAAAAAAAAAATTAGAGGCAATGATTTAAATTTTAACAACTAAAGTTCCAAGTTACGGGTGTAAATTGTAGGATTGATTGCTTTGATTATTGGTTGGTTAACGTCCAGTAGAAAATATTTCATGCATGTTCAGGACGAGAACAAGTTAACAATAAATACAATAGGTAACAATTGTATCGAAAAGAGAAAATCGAGTGCACCTTTTTATGTTAGGGCGTGTTTGAGTTCAAAGTAAGAATATTCCATACATCGTCTCGCTTCATATTCTATCATTTTTATATATTAAAGCTACAGGTTGACTTTATAACACAAAAAAATAACAGTACTAAAAGATGAAATATATGGGTCAAGTGAAATACCTATCTAATGAGTCACAAAAACAGGGAAGGTGTGTTCGAATAGCTATTTTTTTTTTTTTTTTTTTTTTTATTCAACAACAATATATCACATGCTGTTAACAGATTTCTTCACTGGTACAGCTATTTCAGTAAAGATCCCTGTGTGTTAGTACCTTAAGACCAGGGTATCTTCAGGTAGTATTTTTATAATTTTGTTAGTTTATATATTATTTGTCATTATACATTGTTTATCATTAAATACATTAATTCTCTATAATTTTACAATTATAACTTTGAATATGAACTTTATATATATATATATATTGTAACTATCTGATAGATGTTGGGGATAAAAACAGAATCACGGGTTATTTAAGCGTGTTCCGAATTTGATTTGTGGTTTAATGTATTTCTCTGTTGTCCGGTATAACGGTAAATTCATTTGTTATTTTTTGTGTGGATTATAATTACTTTCACCACGTGCTTGCCAAATTTAAATGAATTAGCCACGGAAGGTAGGTTTACATAATAATCTTGTTCTCACAATGTATTAAGCATAATTTGCATATCTTATGTATAATATAAAGTTACAGTATATAGATTTAAGGAAAAAGTACATTTGTACTTTCACTTTCAAAACTCATTGAAAAAAAAAAACATCTATCAAACAATTGAAGTACAAGGAGCTCTGTAAAATACATAAACTATTGCAATACTGACAATAATGCTGTCAAATATAAGAATATATCTTTTCTAGTATCCCTTTACCTTCAATATTAATATATTTTTTTTGTAATAATAATCCTATTTTAAATTCTGACCTAAAAACATTATATATGTTGATATTTTGTGTTCTATATTCTGACAAATAATGTATTTTGTGAATAGTAAATACAATAACTGTAAGTAGAAAGTTTATTTCATAATAATGTTCATCATTAATTTTATATCCCCAGATTAAATTTTTTTCAGTGAGAATGTGTCTACCAATCTTAACTAATTCAAGTATCTTATATATTTCTCCCCAAAACTCATCTAAAAAGTGGCATGTTACAAAAAAATGTTTATAGTCTTCTGTAACGTTACAAAAATTACAAGTAGAGTTATGGCTTATTTTCCATTGTTTTAATAAGACTTTGTTTGGAAGAATAAAGTGTAATAATTTCCATCTGCACATTTTCAGTTTATTATCTTTTAAGTAATTATGAATAAATTTTTGCACATATTGAGCTTCAATTTGTATGTTTTCACATTTCAAAATTCTATTCCACTTATGATATCCTATTGGAACTTCTTTATCATATTCTATTAAAATAGAATAAATTTTCTTTGAATCTAATTTTTCTAGTTTATGTTGGCAATTATTTTTTTCACTTATATATAGCGAGTTATTTATTAAAACACTAGTTTTTATTGAACATTCTTCATTTAATATTTTTAACCATTCTTTTGGAATTGCTTTTCTCAATCTTGAGAATTCAGCTATCCAGTTTGATTTATTTTTTAACTTTAAACTTTTTTCTGAAAAAACTCCATTTTCATCAATGATATCATTTATATGAATGATATTACTGTCTATCCAATTTTGAAAAAGGAGTGTTTTCTTTTGAAATTTAATTAATTGATTTCCCCAAATAACTTTTTGACGGATAAGTCTGTAATTATTTGGATTTTTAGTTTTATTATTTTTATTTTTTAACCATACTTTAATCATATCAAGATAAAATTCTGGTAGCTCTTTAGTACCCGGTATAGAATATATATTATTAGTATTCATCCTTAAGATAAGTAGATTGCTACCAAATTTATTAAGATAAAACTTTGGTATAACCATCCAATTAAGAAATCTATCAGCAGTTAATCTTTTTATCCAACCTATCTTTATAGATTCTATATATTTATCTATATTTACCATTTTTAATCCACCAGCTAGTTGGTTATAGCTTAATACGGTGCGTTTAACTTTTTCTGTCTTATTGTTCCATTAAAAAATTCATATATAATTTTTTTTAAATTTGTCCAAGTATTCTTTGCTTAAGGTTGACACTGTAGCCAAATAAGTGATTATAGGAATAATTAAAGATTTAATAACTGTTATTCTTCCTATCATGGTTAAGTTTCTTTTTTTCCAGTTTGATATAATTTTTACAGTCTTTTCTAGCTGTTTATCAAAATTTAGTTTTTGACACTCTTTTTTATTATGCCCAAAATATATCCCGAGACTCTTAATTGGTTTTTCTGTAAAGTTAATATTTTCATATTTTTCTTTACAATGTTTTTGCTTCCCTAGCCAAATACCCTCTGTTTTAGATCTGTTAAGATTTAATCCTGAAAGTGATCCAAATTTTTCAATCATGTTAAGAGCTTTTGAAATATCTTGTTTTGATTTGAGAAAAAGAGTAGTGTCATCTGCTAATTGACTTATTTTTAAAGTGTGGGTTTTTCCATCTATCTTGATTTCAAATCCTTTTAGGTTATGGTCTTGCCTAATTTTACAAGCAAGAATCTCAACAGCAATAACAAAAATTATCGCACTGCAAGGGCAGCCTTGACGTATACCACGATATATACTCATGGGTTTAGAGATCCACCCATTGTTTAAAACTGAACTTTTTATGTCAGTGTATAAAAGTTTTATCCATCTCATCATAGAATTTTTAAATCCAACTTTTTTTAAAGCAAAGAACATAAAGTCCCATTCTAATGAATCAAATGCTTTCGAAAAATCTAAAAATAATAAGGCACCCTCTATATTAAATTTGTCTGCATAATCTATGACATCTTGAATTTGTCTAATATTATATCCTATGTATCTGTTTTTAACATACCCATTTTGGTCTCCATGAATAATTTGTGGTAATACTTTAATTATCCTTTGAGCAAGTGAATAAGCAACTAATTTTGTGTCAACATTCAATAATGTTATAGGTCTATAATTGTCTAAACTGAGAGGATCATTTTTTTTTATGTAAAAGGGAAATAACTCCTAATTTTTGTGAATTTGTTAACTCCCCTTTATCAAATGAAAGATTAAAAGTTTTGACTGCAAACTCTTTAAGATGTTCCCAAAAAGTTCTATAAAATTCGACACTTAGCCCATCAATTCCAGGGGCTTTATTAAGTTTCATTTTAAATAAAGAATCTGTGCATTCTTGAGTGCTTAATAAACCTTCCATACTATCGCTTTCTTTATCTGTTAGGACATTATCACATTCTGTATTCATAACATAATCTTTAATAGAATTTTTATCGGGATTTGAACTTTTATAGACTTCTTCATAAAACTCTTTTTCAATATTAAGTATTTCTGTAGGATGTGTATGTATCACCCCTTCTTTGTCTCTGAGCGCTGTAATGGTTTTTCTTGTTTGCCTAGCTTTTTCTAGTCCCAAGAAGAATTTAGTGTTTTTTTCACCTTCTTCTACCCATTTAATTCTGGATCTTATTTGTGCTCCTTTTGTTTTTGAATCATATAATTTACCAAGTTTTTCTTCTATAATATTAATTTCCTCTTTAAGAGAGTTAATATCATCTATTTTACATTTTTTGTTTATACCCTCATTTAATTTCTTCAATTTGTTTTCTAAGATATGTATATCTTTAACATTATTTTGTGCTTTTCTTTTACAGAATGATATGGTATGGTCTCTTACCTCGGTTTTAAAAAGATCCCACTTGACCCCAATATCATTGGTGAGTAAAATTTTCTTTTCATATTGTTTGATCAGAATTTTAATAAGGTTTTGATATTCTTCATTTTCTAAAATACTATTATTAATTTTAAAGTATCCTTTACCTTTTTGGTCTGATCGACCTTTTATTTTTATAGAAATTGCCTGATGGTCTGTATGAGTTATAATAGCTGGCCTAATATCAGTAGATTCTATTTTAGTTCTTATTTCAGGACAGGTTAAGAAAAAATCTATTCTAGATGCTTCATTTAAATTATTTTTACGTCGCCAAGTGAATTGTATTTCCTTGCCATGAATCTCTCTCCAAATATCACTTAGCTTTTGAGTTTTAATTAAAGATTTAAGGCTATTAACTGATTTTGTTTGTTTTAATTTTTGTGTTGACACTTTATTTTTTTTATCTATTTTTGTATCATTCATATCTCCTCCAATTATAACCATTCCTAAACTATTTTTTGTAATTACTTCTTTAACTTTTTTGAAAAAAAATATTTCTGTTTTTAGGTATATTTGGTGCATAGACATTTACTAAAGTGTAAATACTGTCTTCGATTTCAATATTTATTAAGAGTAGCCTGCCCTCTTGGTCTTTGAATATATTTATAAATTTGCATTCTAAATCATTATTAATAAAAATTGAAACTCCTCTGGACTGTGCGGTTCCAAAGCTATGATATTGTTGACCTTTAATTTCAGAATTTAAGTCTTTCTCTAAATCTTCAGTGAAATGACTTTCCTGAACAAACAAAATATTACATTTTTGATATTTCATCCACAAGTATAATCTATGTCTTTTATCTTTTACTCTGAGACCTTGACAATTTAAAGAACATATGTGAATTGTTTTTGTCATAAGTCTTTTGTTTTTAGAATTTTATTTACTTGAATGTTTATTGAGCCTACCCACTAAACACATAACATTTTCACAATGTTACGGATTGGTCCCCAGAATGTTATGCTGGGATGTAACATTCTCACAACGTTAACAGAACGTTAAAAGGCAATGTAACGATGAAACGTTGTCAAAACGTTTCTGTAAAATGTCGTATGAATGTTTCATTTTCGTTATGTTTTGTCAATAACGTTGTGTGAACGTAAGTACTTAACGTTTTTGGACTGTAATCCGCAAAACATTGTCAGAATGTCATCAAATGTTCCGACAAAAATAGTTAGAAAAATAAATGACTTAATTCAAGCATTCAAGTTAATTCTCAAAAACAACCCCGGGCCACAATCTAAAAAAAACAATAAGATTAACAACTTGGCTTAATAAAAAGAATTTTCAATCCGACTCATTTATTGATTTCAGTTAACAAGGATTTTTAACAATAGTAAAAAAACTGTACAATTCCTTGTTTTAAAAAGCCCCCCTTTTTTGGTCCGTATTTATATCAGATAAGTTTCCGGCAAAATGCAGCATCAAAATATATGATTTATGATATGCTTCGCGTTGTATGAATTACATGATCACAATAAAACATGCAAGGTTTTATAAACGTTAACAAAAACGACTGTTTTTTAAAAGTGTTTGAATTTTCGCGGCAAAAAAGTAACGCATGCGCGATAGAACGGAAAATCTGAATTTATTTTCGAATATATTTTTTTAATATATTTTATCTTTGTTATAGTGTGAAAGCGTTTCCATGCAAAGAATATGAATGTAATGAATTAATTCATACACATTCGTTTGCAATATATTTTGGTTCGGGACATGTTTTATCGAGTACGAATCTTTCTGAAAGCTAGCTCCGGTTATTTTAATAAAGGCGGCTAGCTGGCGTTATCCAAATAAAAACCCACTTCATCTTGATTCCTTGTTTTAAAAAGATCCACCACAGCAAACATTTATACATATACCAGTCTAAGCAAGAATACTTCAAAACAAAGAAAAGGTAATTATTAAAGCATGGTATATCTTCAGACTTGATTATTTACAGAAAAATATTCCCCCCAACATATTGTAGTCCAAAAAAATGTGACGTCTGGCAAGACTTAGTTTTTTTTTCTGGGTCGCCCTCCTTCCCAGACGTCATTATTATTTGGACTTATTGTCATTGAGAATGAATGATTCAGTTTGTCATTGAACACTTCTATGCATTTATAAAAAAGGGGGGGGGGGGGGTGTCTCAACATGTTTTTTTTGTGTACAGATGACGAGATGTGCAGCTGGCATGGCTGGGATTTCAAAAACACATCCCATTCATTTATTCAAATTAATGTAGTCTTTACTCTAAGGAAAATCTGACCCATAAACATATATATATTTCATGGCAAATTCATAACTCGTTCACCTTATTGCTAAAGCTATAATCCCGGTAGTCCAAATAATTATGATTTTCTTTGACGCCTTACTTCGATGCGAAGTAAGTAAGGCGTCAAAGAAAAAAATTATACTAGCCTTTCAAGACGTCATAATTATTTGGACTATAATCCCGGCTGACCTGAGAATCTGACGCTCTTGAACTATTGACGTCATATAACAATAACATTTCCAGTAATGGCAGACAAATAGCGATAAGGTGTATTCCTCAGTCATCACATATTAAAGTTTGTACATCTTGACTTGATTTTAATGATTAAAAAGCATTTATACGAAAATATAATAAAAAGATGATAATAATTGACCCGTTGACTTATTACCTTGTTGAAATCGCAACTCATTAACATATTTGATGTGTCTTAAAAGGGACCATTCCAGCTGCATATCTGTATATATATACAAACATATCGGAAGAGACATCCCTCGTGGTAGCACTGCACAACATAACATGCATGTATTTTGTTCCCATCGCCATTCAGATTACTTCTGATAATGGTATGTCTAACATATAAAGTAAACAATCCAATAACGACAAAAAACATAATAATTTGCTATAGTATAAGTATAAACCTGATAGATTAATAAATGATGTATCGTTTATCAGACAACACACATCATTGTATGGTCTGTTGTATAATATACAACTACAGCCTTTGTATGAGGTTGATACAAGGATATATTGACCTGAAATAAGTACATGTATGTGGACTGAGAACGCAGTCTGAGGTCGATATAGCTCTTTGGGTGGATATATCCTGTATTGACCTTGTACATAGGCTATGATAGTTATATTATTCATTTCCGACCATATTGTCATTTGATTTTGTTGGAAACTTGTAAGAAACTGACATTTTGTCCTCTTAATGCATGTTCACACTCCAACATCACACTTTATCAAATTCATTTCTTCAAAATAATTCTCAGGACATGCAGTCATTCTGAGTACATTTTTGTAAAAGAACCTTTTTAGAATGGCACTTAATTTTAAAATAATTGAAACAAATCGGGGTTCCCAAAATCGATTTTTGACCCATCGTCGTGAAATCTAGAAAGCCAGATTATTTGACTGTCTTACCAAATTTTACCAAGTCCTAATTTCCTAAAACTTCTGTCAATTTGATACTGAAATAAAAATAATAGCATATTTTATCGAAAAATAACTTTATTAACATTACAGTTTTATTCATAGCCATGGACAAAATAACAATAAAGGACCATTTCTGTTCTTTTGATTGTTCTTATTTAATGTCATCTTTGCTACCCATTTCATCATCTGAATCACTGTCTCAGAATTTGTTATCCCCATCGAAGGTTCAATCGCCAATTGTTTCCGGGATAGTTACATGAACAAATTTAACAAGCGTGTAGACAGCCACTTTAGTTTCAGTTTGTTTATATTAGGAAACCAGTACTGGAAATTAGCAGCAGGTTCATCTGATGACCGATGTAATCACGTACTGGAATCAGTTGCGGTACAACTAATTACTAAGAAAATAAGCACTGCAACAGTTGTTTACATCTGTCATCGGGACCGGCACTAGCTTTCAAAATACTGGTCTGAGCCTAGTTTTGACCGACAGGACCGACCATTTTCTTGAACTCTGAAAACATATAATCTTTGTTTTAAAGCAATACACTAACTGAAAAACTATCAAAAACATTATTTAACAGATATGTATTTTTTAAAAGGCTGTGAACATGAAGGGTGCAAACATGATTTTAGGCGAAAACAGTTGCATATTCTCAGAAAGTGGAGGCCGAACATTTAATTAAAGCAGAAAAATTCAGCATACAATTTAGCAAATGCACAAGAATAAACACAATGTAACAATATAATCTAAATTAATTATTTCTTTTTATACAAGATATCACAGGCATTTGTACATGTATATGCAGTACATGTGTACGTCTTTGTAACAATATGAAGTTCTTATTTTTTCTTTTGATTGCATCTTTGAACATAACATGCATGTACAAAATGTAGATGTAGTAATAACACTATTTTTCAGATTGCATGTACTCTTAAGGATCAGTAGTAAAATGAATGATAAAAGAAAAACTTATAAAAGAAAATGGCAACAAGCTGCACGTGCTTTACAAAAACAAAAATATTATGGATCTATACCAGATCAGGATGACAGTCCAGAATCATCTTTACATAATTATGCTGAACAAAGTTACATAACAAATTATGAAAGTTGCAACGAAAATGCTGCAGTTGAACAAATAAATAACCTGGAATTGAGTTTAAATTTAGAGAGTGAGTCAGAATGGGATTTAATTGATCAACACATTATTATTGAGTCAGATTTTGAAGATGAAATAGAAAATATAGATTGTGAGGCATCGATATGTGAAGATTTAGTAAAATGGATAAATGAAAATAACATATCTCATAACGCTACTGACCAGCTTCTCAAGATATTGAAAAGTCATGGAATGACAAAGATACCAGCAACAGCTAGATCTTTGTTGAAAACAAAACGCAATATTGAACTCGTCACAAAAGCAGGGATGGAATATTTTTATTTTGGGCTTGAGAAAGGTTTCTTGAATACTCTGAATAAATATCCAGACAAAACACTTGAAACTATGGGTGAAATAGTTGTGAGTTTTAATATAGACGGTCTACCTCTTTTTAAAAGCACAAAAACTTCACTCTGGCCAATCTTATGTGGAATACATGCTGAATCATTTCCAGTTGAGGTTTTTCCAGTATCGATATGCTTAGGTGGTAGCAAACCAGATAATTTAAACTTTATGGATGAATTTATTGAAGAACTTGTTAGGCTAGTGCAGCATGGTTTTTTATTCCAAGGCAGAAACATGGGAGTACAGATTTGTTCTTTTATCTGTGATGCACCAGCTAAAGCCATGATTAAAGGCATAAAACTGTATTCCGGGTACTTTGGCTGTGACAAATGTGCTCAAACTGGCGTATGGGTTGGTAGAATGACATACCAAGAAATTGATAATGTTGTTCTTCGCACTGATGAATCATTTAGAAATCAGTGCCAGCTTGGACATCATCATAGGATAACACCACTTATGAATCTTCCAATAGACATGATCAAATCATTTCCAGTCGATTACATGCACCAAGTATGCCTTGGCGTAATGAAGAGATTGCTACTCCTCTGGTTAAAAGGTAAAAGGGACTTCAAAATTTCAGCCCAGCATAAAGATGAGATCAGTAGGAATCTAATGCAACTTAGACGATCCATTCCAGCTCTTTTTGCACGAAAACCACGTTCTCTAAATGATGTTGATAGATGGAAGGCCACAGAATATAGACAGTTTTCTTCTTTATACAGGAAAAATCGTGTTGAAAAATGTTTTAAGACCAGACTTTTATTCACATTTTATGGTGTTCAGTGTAGCTATTTCCATTCTCATTTCTCCTCAATTATCAAAAACTCATCTTGCTTATGCTAAAGATTTATTAAAATACTTCATATCACAAGGTCATCGTTTGTATGGTGCGGAATTTTTAGTATATAATGTACACAGTCTGATGCATATTGCTGATGATGTTTCTGAGCTTGGACATTTAGACAAATTTAGTGCCTTTCCATATGAAAATTTTATGCAAAAACTGAAGAAAATGGTGCATTCTGGAAAGAGTCCACTAACTCAAATTGTCAAAAGGGTCTATGAGATGGAAAACACTACAAAAACTTGTCAACTTACTAATTTTGCCAGAAAAGTGACACATTCTTGCATTCTCATAGTTATTATTTTTTTAAAAGTATACACATATTTCAAAAATATACAATATTCATTTTTCATTAATACACAAGTTAAAAATAATAATACAAGCCAGAGATTTACAAATGAATTTGTTACAGAACATTTTATCAAAATCAAATACACCTCATCAGAGAAATATGTGTCTCTAAAAATCATGCTGTGACATGTCAATGACAATATAATAAACAGTTGATTTCTTTCATTTTGTAACACCTGTTGTTTTCTATTTTTAGACACCAGACAACGTCGGTGTATGCATGGTTGGAGATACAAGAGTGATTGGATCTTATCGTGTGAATATTGGAATAGTGATTTCGTAAAACTTAGTGTTCTATTAAAGGAAATTGAGTAGTGCGTATAAAGAATTGAAATGTACTGAACATGAAAAAATAGAAGGATGTAATATCATAGTACTGAATAAAAGGAAAATGGACATTGACAACTGTACGAATAAAACGATGTGAGCTTTTTTGTGTAATAAATTGTTGAGTTCAATATCTGGGACATAAACAAGAATTTACCTGTTTGAAACAGAATAGGTACTATTAATAGATTTATTTTTTCCAAGATTTCTATTCTCTTTTTCTTGTGAATAATGTTTGTAAAATGTTCAAATATCTGCATAAATATTATATTTTCTTTTCTATTGAAAAAAATATTGTACAAGCTACAACTGTTTCGTATTTGATTAGTACAATTATAATTAAAGTGATTTAAATTGACATACTTTTGTTTTTTTATTATACATCATTTTGTTTGTTTCAGATTTGTCTGAATTACTTTCATACACATGTGAATGTATGTAATCCTTAATTACATCACATTCATTTTTATTTTTATTTATTTTGTTATATAAAAACAGGCTAAATATTACAAATATATACAAATATTTACACTTGGATTTCATTGATTATTTTGTGTTCGGTTTATTGGTATGAATACATTTCCGTTTACAACTGACCCTAAGTTTTAGTCTTTTGAATAGGGACAGCTTCTTTGTGTTTATCTTCTGTTGGCGTGCTGGCATTTCTTTTTCCATTTTTTTTTTTTGCTTCGGGGGTATTGGTATTAACGGTCTGTCCCTTGAAATATTGTTCAATATTGCCACCGGGTTCCGTATTTTTCTTCTTTTTTTTTATGCTTCGGCATTAGCTATTTTTTTACTGAAAGTACTTGACGACAGTCTTACAAGTTGGATGATGAAAATGCATTCTTCGAAAAATTCTAATTTTGTGTGTGTGATAACTAGGGTTTATAGTCTTCAACCACTAAAAAAAATCTAGTCTGCCCTTCCACGAAATATTTAATTAGATTTTTTTTAAATGTTTATGATTTTTCGAAAATTCCACCTAACAACCGATTAGACAATAGTTTTAAGTTGAATCAATGCAGACAAGATCATTAACTGATGCTCATTAGCTAGTTGATACATTTGTCTTTTAAAATATAACTGACATATAAGGATCGTATTGGTGCAATGTGGATAAATTTATCGGTTTCCAAGAGCAAAATTGGTAGCGCGTCATCGCTACAATGGCTTCCATGTTTACGATTGTGAAAATGAACTGGCGTAATGGGAAGATAATTTTGACGAAGTAGGATCCTGACTAAAATAAAGTCTCATGTTACCCCACTTCCATAATGAGCAAGCGGTAACGTAGATATTTAGTTTTGCGTAACTGTTCAATTTCGGTCTTCCTCGCGGTCTGCGTTTAAACTTTGTCGATTTAAAAAAAAAATTAGAGGCAATGATTTAAATTTTAACAACTAAAGTTCCAAGTTACGGGTGTAAATTGTAGGATTGATTGCTTTGATTATTGGTTGGTTAACGTCCAGTAGAAAATATTTCATGCATGTTCAGGACGAGAACAAGTTAACAATAAATACAATAGGTAGGTTTTGCAATAGAAGCAGGGCATCCGCGATGATGGTCGGTAAAATTGTAAACGACGCTATACCCATGCAAGCGTAAATTAACACGAATATAAAATCTAAATGATTTCAAGATCTAGCTTTTTTTACAGTCTCTTGCCGTTTGAATAATAAAAAGTCAGTCGTTTGCATGTAAATTTCTAGAAAAAAATTATAACGGAATCAGGGAACACGGAACCGGTCTGACTACAGCCAGCCCCAACTATCAACTTGCGTTTGTAGACGCAAGTGGATACTCGGGGCTGGCTTTATTCAGGCTGTAACGGAACCTGAATTTTGTTATTTTATTTCTGCCGAATCAAGTGCCCATGTATTTTTCAGCCTTCGTTAACTTTCTAATGTTTCATTCCGATGTTGCTGTCCGTCCTGAGTAGACCTGGTTTATACGATTACAAAGCTGGCACTGTATTTTAAAATATTTCCAAAACTATATCGAATTTACTCTGTACAGACCAATGAATTTCAGAGACTGTTTACACATGGAACAAGGAAAAGTTATTCGGCTAAATAACCACTTTTTTACATTCCATACAAACAAACTATTTTCTGTATGATTTTCAACGTCTGCTTGTATTGTGCTCTTCCCCCTAATTATATCCGTATTCTCATCCAAATAAATTTCAATTTTGTCCGAGCGGTGTTTTTAATGACCATTTTAAAACGAATTAATAGTTGTAAAATTCCCCGTTTTTTTCACACATCATCCTAAGCTTCTATAAATTAAATTTCTACTTTCAAAACAAAATTTCATGGGGATACGGCGTGAATCATGAATAAGTACTTATTGCAAAAATAAACCAAGGTTTACTTTTATAAATTGTTATTTGGATGGAGAGTTGTCTCATTGGCACTCACACCACATCTTCCTATATCTATACCAAGAATAAAAATAAAGTAAGGTGATAAAACTGTGTCTGTTATGCATAAGAACATATATAGATAAAGCGTGCAGATGCTTAAATATCAAAGAAACCGAATATTTAAAAAGTAAAGTAATACTTTGTAAAGATTAACAATGATCAGAATGATTGCCGGAAAACGATAAAACAATCTATGTCAAATAACCGCTACGTATTGCATCAAAACTCGGCACTCTGCATCTAGGGAAAGTTACCGTTAAAAATGTCACACAAAACCCGCTGCATTGGCTATAAATATGTGTGAACGTTATTCGATAACGTCAGGAACGATAACTCATGGCGTAACGTCATTCGGTATCGTGTTACCTTAAAACATGTTTTGTGATTGTTGCTTTTTGTTGAAGAACCGTCTGTGGCAATTTTAATCTTTACATTTTGTTATGTAATTAACATCTTATCGATGTATATCTGATATCTTTTAACTGTATATATACCATTCAAAAAAGACGGCTCTTTACATAATTATCAAGAAAATACATTTCGACCTAGACTATTGACAGAGTATTCAACCTTGAATTTTTCGAAAAACTAAGTATTTTCTTGTTCCAGGAATAGATTACCTAAGCCGTATTTGGCACAACTTTTTGGAATTTTGGATCCTCAATGCTCTTCAACTTTGTACTTATTTGGCTTTATAAATATTTTGATATGAGCGTCACTGATGAGTCTTATGTAGACGAAACGCGCGTCTGGCGCACTTAATTAAAATCCTGGTACTTTTGATAACTATTCACCTACTGGTATATGATTTGAAATGACGTCTGTACCTGCTCCCTGTTCTATCCATCATTAAACCAATGAACATGCAAATTGGCCCCTTACCTTATGATCAGCTACACACGTCTATTATTATTATTTTTTTTTTTTGATAAAATATCGACTTTTAGTATTTAAGTCCTGTAACACACTGCACCAAAGAGCTTAATTATGAAACACTGTCCATATGCTATGAATAAATCATACAAAAATTCCTATATAAATAGTAATCAAAGGTACTAGGATTATAATTTAATACGCCAGACGCGCGTTTCGTCTACATAAAATTCATAAGTGACGCTCAGATAAAAAAAAGTTATAAAGCCAAATAAGTACAAAGTTGTGTAAAAATTCATCGAAAATCCCAGGCAATGATTTTGTACTCCAGACACGCGTTTCATGTACCACAGACTCATCAGAGACGTTCGAATCAAAATGTTATACATGTTATAAGGACATTCTACCCAGGAAATACATAATTTTAGCTGTATTTTCACAACCTTTATGAATTGGGTTCTCTGCTCTTCTGTTTTGTAATTTGGTATTTTTGTATATATTTTTTATTCGGCACTCATGTGGGTTACTCTTTAAATAAAGCGACTGTGTGACGTACAAAATTTAATCTTGGAAGCCAGGATAAATTCAATTGGCTTTGAAATAGCTTCAAGTAACTGTGAGTACTGGTAATCTTATTTCGTTGCTTTCTGACTATTATTTTTATGTTAGTTAAAACCAGTTGTTGTTGGCTCATGTCTGTCATATTTGTTTCTCGTGAATCGTTTTATTATAAATTAGACCTTCTGTTTTCTAAATTGAGTTTGTTTATTTTTTTATGTCGGGACATTTTATTGTCGACTCTACGATAGAGTTGTTGTCATTGTTGAAGGCCGAACGGTTGTTTTTAATTGCTTTCATTCACTTCATTTGAGCTTTGGTGGATTGTTTTCTCATTATCAGACATTATTTTTAAACTATAAACCCTACCGATGCACCATGTCTCCTCTCCTGAGATTTCATTTGACATCCTGCTTTTTTCTTGATTTTTCTCTTACAAATTTTGTAACGTGATCTACAGGAAAAGAAGCATTTTATTGCAGGGCTATACATAATACATGTACATAGGCCTCGACCGATTAAGAACTTATTATAAACACGGTATAGGAACAAATACTAACTTGGTCTATAACTTGTAATGGTGTAAACTATATAACAAATATCAAGTCAATATCTTCAAGTTTGACGAAAACAAGTGTGGGAAACTAACTATTTAAGTGAAGGATAATTACTTTGAACAAAACCATCACACTGGAACAAAACTCGAAATTTATGATACTTGTCATGATAACACTTTATACAAAGTTTCAAATACACATTTTCAAGCATGTCGAAAAACAGTGCAAATTGACAGTGATAATTTGAGTAAATTTTCTAAGTCGAAGGACCCTAATTCATCACAAAATCATCAAACTGTAACAAAATTCAAACTGTAACTTGTCATGATACAACAATCACCAAATACCAAATCAGTATCTTCAAGCATGACGAAAAAACGTATGGAAAAATAATCTGCTAGACTAACGGATGAACAGAGAGTCATAATGACGGACAGACATACAGACATACGGAGTGCAAACCTTAAGTCCCTCCACTTCGTCGTTAGGGAACTAATTAGTACCATTTATGTTATTGATCATCGATAAACTACCGTGGCCTTATTTTATATAATCCGTTGAAGAAGCAGACAATTAAAAATCTAAATCCACCATAAAAATTCCTTTAATTTAAACGAATAAAAGACATTTAAGACCATTTAACATACACTTCACATAAAACCAAAGACGGAGTAATACGAGCTCCATCCAAAAGCACGACTGGTTGAATTTGATGATATATCATATCTCACTTTTGCTAATTTGAAAACCAAAGCACATGCGCTTGTTAGTCCATCCTGATTTATCAGCAAAATTAATATGTTGGGTGTTTTAAACCATATATGATAATGTACTTTTCAATTTGTCAAATGATCAATACAACTAGGTTCAAAAGGACACGCACTTTTTTTCTTTTTTTTTAAGTACATAATAGCTACTTTTACATTTACATGTGTCCTGATATTTGACGTCTGTTTCTAGAATGTAATTATCAATGTGCGTCAAAGTTCAAAAACCTTTAATATGTAAAGGCTTCCTGCTGTATTCAATGGTATAGTCAATTTTCATTTTAAAATGAATTATTTTATCTGAACTGTTTTGTTTGTCTTAGTCTTTTTCCGAATATGGAAGAGGTTGTTGTTTTTGGTGCACGGTCAACGCTTTTACAACCCTATAAAGTTACAAAAAGAAGCATTCAATACTTATAATTACATTTATTTAGCTAGAATCATGAAAACACGATTTTTATCAAGTTTTCATTTAATTTACCTGTGCACTTTATTGTGGGACCTCGTGTCATCATGAATGATAAATGTTATTGTCTAATACAATTGTTTCAGGAATAGCACGAGATGTGCAGTTGGCCAATCAGAATAACGTATTATAATGAAACATACATCTAATGTAATAATTTGCGTATAAATAACAAAATATTGGGTACGATTTGGGTAAGGTACTATTTGACATAGATCTACAGCGACATCGTGCGCAATATTGTGGCACTACTTCATTCTTGATATGTAAAACTTCTTGATTTGTAACTTGTTGGTTTTTAACTTGAAGTTTAAGAAATTGCATTTTAATATTAAGAAGTTGCGTTTCACAAATCAAGAAATGTAGAAATGCATGTAACGGAGGTAGAGAATACTTGCTACAAATTAAGAATTTACGTTTACAAATTAATAAATTGCATTATACAAATTCAGATAATGTCGGATATTCCCTTCCATAAATAAATAGTTAAAGATCCAAGGTAGGAAAACATGCACTTGGATGTAATTGCCTTATCGATTTTACATTTCAAACAATACTTAATAGATAACGATTTGTAAAGAATTGTGGATTCCCTTTTCAAGAATTTTACATGCTTTAGCTATATCAAAATATTGTTTTAGATTATCTACACTTCATTTAAATTACCTAGTTTTTGGAAAGTAAACTTCTTTTCTTAAGAACAGTAACACAAAAAAGGTAAGTCCTTTCCTTTGCCACTGAATGTAAAAAGAATAACGATTTGTCTAAAGTAAATAGATAACGAGGGTAAAATTTACATAACTAAAACATGACATCATAATGACTTAAAACAAAACGACACGATATTTCACAATAGACCTTATCGCTATTTATTCAAATACGAATTTAGTTCTGAAATAACAGTTTGTTTCACTAGTTGACGCTAACTGGGACCGTGTTATGGTTAAATTATCGTCAATACTACAAACAAACATTTTTATGACTTAAATGTGCATTAAAAAAAACTTTCATCAAACTTTCACAAAACACGTTTAGAAATTTTATCTTTCTACGTGTCGTATTCCCTCAGCTCATAACTGACACTTTACACCAACATAAGTTGAAGTTGTCTCAGTAATTTTTTCCGGATTAAACTAAATTTGCAGTACGATGCATGGAACTGTTTCGTGTATTTAAGTTCCATTTGTCTTCTAGTTTTGAAAAAAAAGTTAATGGACGATGATAATGATACAAAAGACGAAATCAATAATACAGAAGAAAATGTAAGGAAGAGAAAATGATGAAACAAATGAAGTTGAACAATTCAAATTAAAACTGTGTAGATGAGCTTTTTGAAGGAAAAAAACGTACGATGCCGGTTGCTCAATAAAAATAGTTGTTTAAAAATTTTTGGCTTGGGAATATTTATCCAACGTTTTAAATGTCTAAAAATTAAAAAAAAGAAGTTTTTTATTGGAACTTTAACTATGGCTGGAGATATAGAAAAAAAATGTAAAGGAAAAGGAAAAAGGATCAGATATTCGTACTCTTTTGAGTCCCAACCTATATGGGGGAATGTTTTATAGTTTGTCATGGGCATGATGATATTGGCGAGAAACATTTTTCAGACCTGAAATCGCATCTTGATCAAATTGAATTTTAAAGGGATCATGGGAATAAGGGGAAAATCCCCAAAATGCTTTAATATGTATGATACTAAACGAGTCGTTGACTTTATTTAAGAAATAATTCTTTCTTACCATGCTCTATGCTCATTTTAACATGTGTCGGCATTATATTTGTTAGTATCTTAATACCGAGCGTTAGCGAGGTATTAAATGTTTACAAATATAATGCCTACCCATGTTAAAATGAGCATAGAGCATAGAGCATGGCATGATAGGATTATTTCGATTCTAATAAGAATATTTTGAACTTTTGTACTTCGAAGCGGACCTACAGTGAACGCTCGAAATGTCGCCATTTTGATTTGATGAACAAAAACATTATAGAAAAATCAACAGTTTATCAATAAGAAAAAGATCAGAAACATTTAAACTTACTTTTAGAATGTTTTTATTTAATTTCCTAGCGAGCAACACCAACAAAAATGTCAATTTTGATCTCTGGCGTTGTTCAAAATTCATCTGACGTTGCTATTTCAATTGTGACGTCAAATACGTGCAGCCCTTGTTCTATTCGAATTAGAACATGGCTTTGTACCCAAAGCTAAAGAAGAACGTCATTTTAGAATGTTGGTTGCGTCATTGAAGTTGGATTACCTCAACCTGATGCATCAAGAGGAAAAGATGATAAAGCACCCATTCTACATCAGAAGAGAATAAACTTTATTGGTCTTCTGAAGTTCAACAACATATCGAAGCTTGCAAAATTAAACGAGACGTATAAAAATATATATTGGCTTCAAAAAAGCACTAATGAGCTATCTGTCGTTAATCGGCTTCCATTACCGATCAGTCATCTTTATCATAATTACCGCTACATATATGGAACGCCACAGCTGCCTTATGATAACAATAACCATATAATTACGGATAAAGATATATCATGAAGCAAATGTTCTATACTATAACGACATTTAACTATAATACTCTATCAATTTTCTATATCACTCAGATAAATGTATATACTATAAAGACACTTTGATACAACACGGAGCTACCTTTTCATACTATTCTGTCATTTCACTTTGTTATGAAGATAATATTTCATACTATGACGACATCTTGATATAACATGGAGCTACATTTTCATACTGACTTGTCATTTAACTAGACTATTATGTGATATTGTTATGTCATAAAGATACATTTTATACTATAAAGATATCTTAAAGTAACATGAAGCAACTTTTTTCTTACTACTTTGTCACCACAGGATATTATAACGATAAATTTGTATACTATACAATCATCTCGATATTACATGGAACAATTTTGTTATACTATTATGTCATATAACTATCTTATAAAGACATATTTTAATATTAAGCTAACAATTCTTATATCACGAGGTGTCATCTATATACCAGTAGACTATTTTATACATTATAACACCATTTCATCATACCATAATACCATTTCACAATATCATAAGACCAATTCATCATACCATAAGACAAATCTATAAATAGCGGCGAAAATTCCCCGAGAAATGAATCCGCAACATCGATTGTAATGAAGAAGAAAAAAGGCCGTGAGGGAAATCTTTTTGCGGGCGTTAGGGAATTGCTTTCAAGATGAATGAATTTATCGACTCTAATTTTGCATTTGCCCTCAGCCAGTTGTTTTATAAAAAGACCATAAACCCACTTTTTCATGGTATGGTATCAATATTTCTGACCTGACACTACGTACCTTTTATTGCTTAATTCTTTAGAATTTTATATGCAATGTTTCGGGTTCTTTTGGGAATATTCCAAGGTAAACCCTCATCAGAGAGGCCGATCTTTATGTATTTATTTCGTATCTAGTATTGTAGATAGATGTGTGTCTATTTCATAACAGTTTTGTTCAATTTATTTACTACACGTGCATATAGGTCTACGTTGTGGCATGGAAGTCAATATAATACTTCCATGGTTGTATCTTGTCTTTTTACAGACTGTCGAAACTGACCAAGTTGATCAACACTATTGTTTAATTATTTATATATATAATGAAATGACTTATTGTCTTTATTTTTAACACTAATTCAACATAGGTCTACACGGGATCCAGTAGAGATAGTATAATCAATGTTATATTGTTGAACTCAGGGTAGACTGGCGTGTTTGTTTTACCATCTATATGATAATATACAAAAGTCTCCATGCTTAGCATTTGAAGAAGTTTGTGTAAGTACCCTGCCGGGTAAAAACATGGATATATAAGAAACCGTCAGTTATCTCAGATACATGATCTATTTAAATGAATCGGCAACATGCATATGTCTTTATTACATCTGTGTCACAGTATAAACTGTATTATAAATCCTCCTGTGGAGGGGTTCTTCGACTTAATGATTAATTATCATGTCGCTAATATTTTCATTGTGTAACAAAAAGCAAAACGGACCAAAATAGTTATCAAAGCCAAAGCAACAGACAAAAAACAAAAGTGTCGGACAAAAAGTAAAACTAGCGGACACAAGGCAAAAGCGGACAAGAAGCAAATCCCGGACTTAAAGCACCGTACCAAGCGCGTCGGGGTCAATCATTCTATATACTAAAATCGATATATGTCAAAACAACGCAACAAATCATTTTCTAGTATATCGATATATCGTAATATAAGAAACATATAGCGGTATTGTTTTCAAATTATTGAGTTAATAGATATAGGAAGATGTGGTATGAGTGCCAATGAGACAACTCTCCATCCAAGTAACAATCTATTAGAGTAAACCATTATAGGTCAAGGTACGGCCTTCAACACGGAGTCTAGCTTGGTTCACACAGAAACGCAAGCTATAAAGGGCCCCAAAAATAACTTAGCTAGTGTAAAACCATTCAAACGGGAAAACCAATGGTCTAATCTATATAAAAACGAGAAACGCGAAACACGTATGAACTACATAAACAGACGACAACTACTGTACATCAGATTCCTGACTTAGGACAGATAAATATATTTGCAAAATTGATTGTCACTTTTAACTGATATAATTAAATTTGATTATAATTTGTATCGACATAAATATATCGACATCTACTTCAAGTCAATATTTTTTATATCGGATTGTTTTGATATTACACACTATTTCGCAATATTTTTCATAACTAATTGCGGTATTGCCACACAAGTCGACATAAGATATAATGTTACGTATGATATAACGCAACAACTTGAACAAGTCAATAGCAACAACAACAAAATCAGATACATATACGCTTCCGTACTTTATGGATCTGATATAATTGATTTCATTTATGTTCAAGATTTATGAAAGTCAGCAATTTTAAGGTGATCTCCAACTTATATTATTGTTAATCAGACTGTTTCCTCATATAACCAGGTCCAATCTAAATAGTTCATCAAAGAATAAACCAGAAACAGATCTTTTACTGTAGTAGCCATCATTTAACTATGTTTATATTTAGAAAAGAAAATACTTAAAATATGCAAGTTTGTCCATATTGTCTATGATTATAAATCTAATGATTTTATTTAAAAGACCGTGAGTTAATGAGGAACAGATTCTGTCTTTTTCAACTGTAAATGTTTATTTGTCAAGGGAAATTTCAGCAGCTGTTTAACGCATGTTGAAGATTAGGAAAAGCTACATTTTTTTGTATTTGTATAGATTTCCAAACAGACTGCATTGTAAAAGAAATTAAATAAAAAAAAACTCATTAGACATCATGCTTATAATTTGCGCTTTTCATCTAGAAATTACTCAAATCAAAATGGTAATATGCCAAATACATTACCTAGCTGAAGAGCATTGGGGACCTGTAATTCGGAAATGTTTTGTCAAATACAGCCTAGGTGAACTACTTTTGCACTCTAGTGACAATGTTTCTTTTGGGATACCCATCAGAACACACCAGAAAATAAAATAAGTAGAGGAATATCCTAGGCGCACAATTTGTATTTTATTGTGCAATCTAGTTTTTAAGAAGTTGTATGTTTATAGTATGGCTTCATGTTCCACTGTTGTAGAACTACCGTGGTATCCAAAATAGCAAAAACTCATGTAGAATAATTCTAGATACATTGTGTTTAAATATGCGAGACATATTATTAGGAAAAGCTTTTTTTATGTTTATCTCATAGTTTTATTTCAAAACTGTGTCTAGTGGTGTTAGACATCTTGAATTTGGAGAGGCTACATACACAAAATTAGTATCAGGCTATTTTAGGGCAAGTATAAGATACGATAAGATATTGTATTTGTTTAAAATCCAAAATGACAAGATTGATACCAAGACAATACACATTGGTTATACAAAAACATACAAACATATATATATGACCACATTTATAAACATTGTATATATATATATATGAAGAGGTGGTACCACAAAGTAATTTAGTACTCAATAAAGCATTTCTAGCATTGTCGCTTATGAATTTATTTTATTTTATTTTAAATAATGATACACAATGTACAGTGTATCATAAGCCTATTTGGCTGGCTGAAAATTACTTGTTTATATGAATGTAATTGTTAGTTATAATTCAGGTTGCACTTTAATATCAAAATATTCATTCATTCCTATACGAAAAGGGTAGCGTACAAGAACCCCAGCGGTACCCCCTTCTGTCGATAAATTCATTCATCTTGAAAGCGATTCCCTAAGGACGGCAAAAAAAGATTTCCTTCACGGCCTTTTTTCCCATTACAATCGATGTTGCGTATGAATGTCGCGGGGAATTTTCGCCGCTATTTATAGATTTGTCTTATGGTATATGAAATGGTCTTATGGTATGGTGAAATGGTATTACGGTAAGATGAAATGATTTTATACTGTAATCAAATAGTCTACTGGTATATAGATGACACCTCGTGATATAAGAATTGTTAGCTTGATATTAAAATATGTCTTTATAAGATAGTTATATGACATAATAGTATGACAAAATTGTTCCATGTTGTTTCGAGATGATTGTATAGTTATACAAATTTATCGTTATAATATACTGTGGCAAAAAGTATGAAAAAGTTGCTTCATGTTATATTAAGATATCTTTATAGTATAAAATGTATCTTTATGACATAGCAATATCACATAATAGTCTAGTTAAATGACAAATCAGTATGAAAATGTAGCTCCATGTTATATCAAGATGTCTTCATAGTATGAAATATTATCTTCATAACAAAGTGAAATGACAGAAAAGTATGAAAAGGTAGCTCCATGTTGTATCAAAGTGTATATAAACTTATCTTAGAGATATAGCAAATTGACAGAGTATTATAGTAAAATGTCGTTATAGTATAGAACATTTGCTTAATGATATTTTACCCGTAATTATATGGTTATTGTTATCATAAGGCAGCTTTGGCGTTCCATATACATACATTGTTTTTCCAGCATTTAACGCTTCCACATTGATGAAGACAAATTGGTCAAATGTACTTTGTGACAGCTCGGAAAATCCGTATGTTCGGAGTTAAAGTTCATCGTCATTCGATCTATGAGTTTAAATGTCCCTCTGGTATGTTTCGCCCCTCTTTTTGAAGTCCAATCAACTTGAATCTGAGTTCACATGTTCCATATGATATGATCATTCTAATAGGTTCCAATTGTAGTAATTATAATTCTTTCCACGAATGTGACATTCCGAACTTTACTTATCACCCGGCTTTGTAGTAGCATGTGGAAAAAGACGGATGCTACATCTGGAGTAGGATTTATTTTCCCATACTGAGCCTCTGGTTGATGGATCTGTGTTGCCCTTTCCTAGTTTCCTTTGTTGTGATTTGTGAAATGTTGTTAGTATTTTCCTTTTTTTTTGGCCATGGCATTGTCAGTTTATTTTTGACTTATGATAAAATTGAGAATGGAAATGGAGAATGTGCCAAAGAGACAACAAACCGACCATAGAAAAAAACAACAGCAGAAGGTCACCAACAGGTCTTCAATGTAGCGAAAAATCCCCGCACCGGAGGCGTCCTTCAGCTGGCCTTTATAACTCTTTGTTATCTTTTCAGTTCTCTAAAGAAATATTGCTACGATCTATCAGTAACGCGATAGATGCCTCTTTCAGAGCAGGATCTGCTCACCCTTCCGATGCAGTCAACATTGATGTTATCAAAACCAGCATGAGATATGGAAATTAATAATTTTGTGATGGTTTAATATTTTGAATAAAGAGGACATGCTGGCATTCTTAATTGATGTGGAAAACATGTTTTAGTCATTGTGTTTCTATAATACTGTCTTCCGTTTTATGCAATCATCCCTAAGTTAAAAGAGTTACTGAATTTTTTTATTGCTGTATAATTTTCACAATAAACATCAAATATTGTAAGGTTGATGCGTCCACTTATTTTTTTATACGAACCAGTCTGAGATATGAAAACTCCTGAATTTTGATGACAATGCAATATTTTAATTAAAAACATTGATGCAGTAGAAATGTACACTGACCGCTAAATTTAAAACCACACCAGAACGTAAATATTTTGTTTTAATTTTCCTTGGGGGTATGATGATTTCAGCTTCCAAATTGTGAACTTTTCTTGTTTATCATCCTAGCAGCGCTTTTAGGCGGAGTATATACCCAGTTGATACGATATTTTGAAATTTATCTTTCCTATCGTGATTTTCTTATAAAAAGGTAGCCACTTATGTGGAAGCCAAATCACCAACGATACCAAGTGGTTATGTTGAATTCACAGCTTCCAAACGCCAATACGAGACGGTTGACCGCGAGGGAATATCTGGATCACAGATAACAACGGGTATATTCAAATTGTCGTAACCAAGGATCTGTTTACCTTCAGGAGCACCAGAGATCATCCTGACTTTTGATAGAGTTTCTGTGGATCAGTCTATATTATCTTTTGTTAACTTACCTTTGTGTTTTCCATCGTTTTTGCAATAGGGTTTTCAGTTTGTTTTCAATTTATGATTATGGATATCCCTTTGATATCTTTCGACTGTCTTTTGAATTTATAGAAGGGATAACGAAGATACCAAAAAGAACCCTCAAACCCATCAATCGAACTAGTGTCCCTTTGCTATCATATGAATCTTTGATATACATGGACGTTCCGAAAAGTAACAAGTTTTTGTCGCGATAACCATAAGTTGATATTGGCGTGCACTCTATACTAGTCGGTTAACATTTATACATAAAACCATATTTAACAGGTCGAAAAAGGTTATGCAACTTTTATCTGTAATCCTTTGTATATAAATATATCATTACAGCTAAGTGTGTCAAGAACCAGGATGTCTGCCAGGCTGCACAAAACTCCAAAGATAATCCAGCAAATTGATAAGTTGAATAATGTGATCATTAAACAAAGCTGTAAATAACTTTAGCATGTTTAAGGTGTAAGCTATTTTGATGAAAAAATGCAAAAGATATTTATAGATAAATGCTAACCAGCACTTTTACTTTCTCTTTTCTCTATTTAAAATTAAAGGATTTAAATAATACTTTATATCAACTAACAGAGGAGTGAGGAGTGATTTATTTAGATAAGGGTCAAAAGAGCTTTCTGCATTTACATTCAATCGGAATACTAAAGAAGTAGAAAGCAAATATGTAAAAATACCTTAATAGTGGGGAGCTTTATTACCTAGAAAGTTTAATTTTAATACAAATGAAAGGAGCTATGTAGATAAGACAGCAACCACAAAAAAACACAAATATTTAAACATTTAAGGACAACGAACAGTCTTGTCTAAAACAAAATTGCAAGCTCTACATAGTCATTGGACTATATAAACAATGCTGTCATACAAAGTTAATTAAAAACACAGTAGTGTACCCCTCACTTTGCCTATTCAATTTTATTTTATTTGAACCTCATTGACGAGTCGTTTGTCTGGCTTACAAAACTTATAGCCCGATATCTATTATGAAGTTACTGACCTATAATCAAACAAAAACTGAAATAATCGGGGCGTCGACAGGGTTGAGTGTCTCATGTTATGTTGATTTCATTTGTTCTGTCTCTTGGCTCCGTTGTAGCAGTACTCTGTGTATAGTTATTCAAGAAACGCATGCTGGTTTGCTAAGACATTGATATATTATTATCTAATTAGTACTTTTTGTACAAATGTTTGATTTTTTTCTTCTCCATTTCAGTAACCTTAGAAAATAAGGAGACACTAGGTACGTACCTGAAGGATAAATGATTTAATAACATTTTGTTAGCATATTTGGTTTATTGTACGAAAGCCCTTTCATTTAACACTTTCGAATATAATTGTCGTATTTTCTAATTTTTTTATTGCGTGCAAGTCCCTAAGAATGAGAGTAGTGTTCATTAGAATCACTGAATCTTTAACAGATACAGTATTTGTACGTTGTTCCGATTGCTTAATTGGTGTTTGGTGTTTATTAGTTTTATCGCCATGATCTAGCATTTTTTGCGCAGATACGGCGTGATTTATTAGATTGATGTTGTTACATGTAAGTTGCTTCACATACACTTTTAAAATAAAATTAAAAAATTACTTTCAACTTCTTTTAGGTACATATATACTTAGATACGATGGTACCGACACAGAAGATGTCATTAGTGTTATTGGAAGTGAGCACACAATTTTTATAAGTTTGTACCTATTTTAAGCCAACTGATGCTAATGGTATCTGTAATAGCACACAATCACACTGATATAAGTACTTTATTTCTGCACTTAGTTAGCTATACGCATCTGGAAAGAAATATATAAAAACACAATTGTGCATATATAAAAAGTTTAGTTTTTGAAAACGAGTGATTGATGATTGTGTAATTTTATCATTGTAGAATTATCGGTCGCAAATAAATAACAACAATATAATTGTAGAATATTTTTTATAATTCTTTACAAGCATTGATGTTATTTTAGTTTGTTCAAACATGTACGTCTTCAATCAAAAGAGAACTCTAAAACCAGTTAATAGACGGAAAATGCAAACATTTTACTACAAGCTGAACTGATTTCAGATCAAAGTTGGTTATTGGTCAAATGTAGGATATGGCTACTTTTTTTATTTGAATTATGGACCCGATTGAACCTACTCCTAATTCCTATTTTGACTTGGATACCTTTTCAACTTTGATCTACAATGTTCCTTCTTGTATAAGCTGGCTGCATGACCTGTTGAACATTTATCAACTCTTCTAACAGACAAAGTAAAGAAATGGGACTATTGTGGATCAAATCAAAATCAGGTTTTTTAAATATAAATTAATTTTCAGGTCACCTGTTTTTAAAGGCCAAGTGATCTTTTTTCATCACTTCGCGTTCGTCGTCGTCGTCGTCGTCGTTAACTTTTACAAAAATCTTCTCTTCCGAAACTACTGGACCAAATTTAACTAAACTTGGCCACAATCATTATTGGGGTATCTAGTTTCAAAGATATATCCGACGACCCTTCCTGACATCTAACATGGCCGCTATGACTGAAAATCGACCAAAGGGGGGTAAATGGAGTATTTTGGCTTATATCTCTGAAACTGAAGCATTTAGAGTAAATTTGACATGGAGAAAAATGTTATCAGGTTTAGGTCTATCTGCCCTCGACGAATCAGACAACCAGTTGTTGGGTTACTGCCCCTGAAGTAGTAATTTAAAGGATTTTTTTCAGTTTTTGGTTAATTATCTTAAATATTATTATAGATAGAGATAAACTGTAAGCAGCCAAATGTTAAGCAAAGTAAGATCAACAAAAAAGTCAGCATCACCAAAATAATCCACTAATCCTTAAGGAGTAAATGCCCTTTATAGTCAATTGTTAACAATTTTTCGTAAGATTTTGTCATCTTTAACCAAAATCATCTCCTCTGAAAACATATAGACAAATTTAACCAAACATGGCAACAATCATCACAGGGTATCTAGTTTTTAAAATGTGCCCGATGACCCCATTTGCCTATCAACATGGCCGACGTTGCTTAGTAGATGCAGGTGAGCGACACAGGCTCTTGAGAGCCTCTAGTTATAAATTAATTTATTTCGGGTAATTGTACGTTCACATCAGGCGAGTTCATGTGTTTACAAGCTGACGATGGAATGATCCTGCTAGAGGCAGAGCGTAAAAGTTCGAGGTGTGTCGGAGATATTGTAAAATTCCGTAGTCCTGCTGGATTGGAGATAGGGAGCATGAGAAAAAGGTATTCATTTAAATAGGAAATTTCCTTTTGTATGTCTTTTCTCAACAAAACCTTCAATTCAGTTTCATATTGTTTTAAGGCTTAATATTTTGTAAAGATAGCATTCTTACTGTTCATCTATTAATCCATAAATTGAGTTAATTGATTGATTGATTGATTGTGTTTGTGTTACGACCATTGGTGAATTGCACATGCAAGTTACCAAGTATTACAGTAGATAGGTTATGTTCTAGGACCGGAAGGGCAGAAAATCTGGACTGCCACTTAAAGACAAAATTTGGACAGGGCAGACATTTAACCTTAGAACAAGGGTACCTATGACCCTTAAAGAGGTTTGCAATAATTCTATAACATGCATCCTCTCTCTTCACGATGCAAGAAAATAAATTCATCCTGCACAATAAAAAGGAGGCCGCAGTCTGGACAGGGGTTTACCACTGGCCGGAGAAACAAATAAAGACAATATTTTTTACCGAGTCAACCCATTCAAGAACAAGTAACAACACTTGAGTGTATATTTTGGCAGATTATGTTTTGATATAAGCGCCGATATTTTTTGAAATTAATCCTTATTTACCTATAATTGGCAGTGCATTATACTAATTCATTCCTGATTGACCGGAGTTCTTTTTTCTTCTTCTTTTATAATCAGATTTGATAGACCGGTGAATCGTATCCTTGTTATGATATGTCGATAAATATATATCGTCTTGTGTAAACAACTTCTAGATATTTAAACTAAATCTTATATTGTACTGTTACACCACTGTTCCAGGTTTTCCGTTTATTTTTTTGTACATTTATTAGTCAGTTAGTTTTCTCGTTTGAATTGTTTTACATTTGTGATTTCGTGGGCCTGTTATAGCTAACTACACGGTATGAGCTTTGCTCATTGTTGAAAGTCATACAGTGACCTATAGCTGTTAATTTGTGTGTCTCTTTTGGAGATTTGTCTCATTGGCTATCAATTGGGCATAAAAACGTCGTATATACCCGGCAGTTTCCTGAATATATACTAACATCTCTGTGTTGTTATCCAAACACAAAACTAAACCCATTTGTAATCCGTAATATATTCTCTTATGGTTGTTGCCTGTTATCTATTTCTTGCATGAGTAGATATTTCTCCTAACTCACTGCACGGAATTTGATACGAAAAAGTGATACGAAAATCGGCTTTAATTTTATTGGCTTATCGAGTATTTCCATTGGCTATTGGTTAGGTCATCGATGACTTTCAAAGGTTAAGACAATGTACATTTAGTCCATCGCAACATACATCTTTGTGATTTCTTCAATAATATACAAAATACTCACACATTTCACCTCACAATCTTCTTTTTGTCAAACTGTATTACATTCTGAAGCGGACAAAAGTCTTAAATTGTCTGATGTTAAAGTTTGACACTGGAAAAGGACATATGACGTCGTACTGGAATGTGGAAAAGACCAGATCAACATTTTGCGGAATTTTTAAATTAGCACATTGAGAGTGTTGACCATAAGAAGTAAATCCCAAAAATACTGAACTCCGAGGAAGAGAAATAGGTTTAACAACTCGCGAAACTTGGATGTCGTTTGATATCAACTCTCGTTATTAAATCTAAATAGTTGCCGAAGGCTCGTTTATTATTATATTTAAATTAAATAACTCCAATTGATATCAAGCGATATCCCATTCTCACTCGTTATATGAAACCATAAATCTACATCACTTTTCCATGTATATTTAGACATATTCAATCTTATACGTTATGTTAAAAGGGACATTTATGTATATTTTATTAATCGATATGAAACGGGTCTGATCAAAATATTAACTTCAGCTTTGAGTAAACCAGACCAAAAGTGTAGTTTAGCACATATTATGTTCTATTAAAGCAGCCAAGGTCGAAATTAAATGGTGTGCAGTACAAGTTTTAAAGTTAGATTCATCCTACGCTGACTCAAGCAGCGAACATGTCAATATTTAACTTATCGCGAGTGAAATGTCTAGTGAAAATATCTGGTTTTTTTTGCATCTTTTTCTAGTCTATACGGTGGGGTAATAATACTTTTCGCAAACTCGCTTTGAACAATCAAAATGTTTTGTTGATAAGCTAACTATCGTAATGTCTACGTCTATTTGTTATCCTTTTATATAATTGATCATGGTCTTTCTCTTTTGTTTAGGAGATTTACCTTAAACTCTCAGTATGATATCTTTGGCGGTAATATGAATATGTTATTTCACTTCAAATCTGATTCCTCCGGAACAGCAATCAAGGTAAGTCCAGTATCATATTATGAAATTCATTGGGTCTGTTACATTAGTTAATGACCTCTTTAAATGCCAAACGGAAGTGATCTTGAGAAGACCATAATTAGTAATTTTGCATTTCTTCAAAGAAAAATACCTTGAAATCATTAAATCTATAAACATAAATTAACTTACGATCAAAGACCGTGAGTAACCTTCTGTAAACCAGAAATAGTAAATTATATCTTTTATTTCGGGTAAAAGTTATAGAGACAATATATATATGGCATCAGTGTGAATGTAGTTATCATATGATAACGGGAGTAACTTCTTAGTCAGCAGCAGCAAACAATTTCCTTTATTAAAGGAAAAAGTATATAAAAACATGATTATGGAATCTCTCATTTGATGGTAGTAGCAAATTTTAGTAGCCCGAAGTATGTTCTTATCAATGTTTTAAAAAGTTAATGGTGGAAAGATCTTCAAAATTGTTCCCTGACCAATTGGTTAAGAAACATTCGATTTTTTTTTTAAATTCTCATGCTAAAGTTTTTTCTTCCATCAAATATAAAAAAGAAGATGTGATAGGATTGCCAATGATACAACTCTCCACAACAGACCAAATGACACAAATTAACAACTTGAGGTCTAAATGTATGTTTAGCTACTTTTTTTGTTCCTACAGTGTATGCACTGAATTTTAAATTTGGCCCTACTCATCCGAACAATTTTCATTGAAAGAGTTATCTCCCAGTACACTATTTATTTTGCGTGTGTGTCCTCCGTAATAATAGAAAAGCGACAACATTATTTTTCTAAAGTGTTCGTTGTATGCTCATCAAGCTTTGGTCAGTGATCTGGTGACATTTTGTATGAGTTATCTACCCTTCACTATTTATTCTATCGGTGTGTTATCATAACTCATAAACCATAAACCATAAATACCTTAATTATTTTGATTTGAGATCCTTAAGTCATGACCTGAAATTTCTTAATGTTGCTATTTGTTAGTGTGTGTGTCTTGTATGGAACTATGAGAGCTAAAAACTAAACAACTATTGCAATAACTTTAGTTAGTTGGGAGGAAGAAATTGTTTTGTAAACTATATATATTTTCCAAAGATATATGTTGACATCTATGGAAGTAATTGATCCTGAAATGGTTAAATTTAAGATAATTCATTATAACTTGATAATTAAACATGATTCGAAATCAATTGATTACCCCTATAATATAAATTAATTTCTTTGAATGATATTACAGACTGTGAGGGATGACGTAGTAGCAACAGTTAGTAATAACACAGAAAATACATCTGTTCATATAAACTGTAAGTAAATACAATGATCATAACACTAATAATATTCAACCAAAACGATAAACAGCCTTATAATCTTTAAATTGACTTTTGATTTCTGATGGGTTTTTTTTTTTATCTAACTAGCAAAGCCCTGTTTGCATTTGACCCTATCATTTTGCGGTGGCATTCCAAATTACCTGCCTGTCAACTCGGAAACTTCTTATTGGATTTATATGGAAAGCTGTTTTTATATTTATTCAATTTCAAGATATCTTAGAAAGTAGATAAGATATCTTATTTAATATATAAGATATCTTGTATCCTATATGAGATATCTTATTTAATTTGAAGGTAACAAAATATATTGTATACCTTATAAGATATCTTATTGACTTATAAAGATATGTTTTAAACTAAATAATATATCTTGTATAGTTTATAAACTGAATAATATATCTTGTATATATATATATAGTTTATAAACTAAATAATGTATCTTGTATACATGTAGTTTATAAACTAAATAATATATCTTGTATAGTTTATAAACTAAATAATATATCTTGTATAGTTTATAAGATATCTTACATGTCTTGTATCGTTTTAAATATATATTTTAAACAAATACTTTATAAGGTATCTTTAAAAATATATAAGATATCTTATATAATTTATTTATTAGATATCTTATTTGGTTTATAAGATATCTCATATTTAGTTTTAAAGATATCTTATTTGGTTATAAAGATATCTTATTTAGTTATAAATCTATCTTAATTAGTTTTAAAGATATCTCTATTAATTAAAAAAGATATCTTATTTGAAATGTAAAATTTTTTATTTGAAATGTAAAAAATCTTATAAAGTATGTAAGATATCCTAATTAATTTAACTAGATAATATATCTAATAATCATGAAACATTACTGAAATTGAGAATGGAAATGGGGAAAGTGTAGCTCTTATAAAAAACAAATGATAAGCAGAACTCCTGCTTTAAAATTAAAGATGTCGTTAAATATGGCTTCAACTATGTATGGTTAAGTCAAAAAGATAGATATTGTAGATTTTTTCTGAAACAATTAAAGGAGAGATTAGTTGATACATTTATATGCGAAGCAAATAAACAAATGCTTTCTTTGAATTCTGATACATTTGTCAATTATATAAATATATTTTTTGTCCACATACTTTACAATTTTTTGAATTGTATTTATAAACCTTATAATTTTAAATGCCGTATTTGTGCACATAATTTGTAAATAGACAGGACGATATTATAATATTAACAGGAAAGATAAATTATGTACTTATTCTGATACAAGTTCCATTGAAGACGATTTTTTTTTATATTGGAATGTAATGAATATGTTGAAATTAGGGGAACATATACCAAACAATAGTATCGGAGACACCCCTCTACTCATAAAATTCATTATTGATAAATTGGTATATGTACAAAATATTGAAAAAACTAAACAATCCTAAATACCTAAAATTACAAATGTTGCTGAGAAACTACACTTCTAGTTTGAACATTTCTGTGTTTGACAAACTCTGTGATTGTATGTCGGATATAGTGCAAGAATAAATAATTTGTCAAAGATAGTATATATCCTATAAGCTTTACTTGCTTTTGAAATAAAGCATTATTATAAAGAATACAAGACATCTTATATACTTTACAAGATAGTTTATTTATCTAAAAAGATATATTATTTATCTGAAAAGATATCTTATTCATCTAAAAATATATCTTATTTAGCTTATAAAATATCTTATTTGGTTTATAAGATATCTTTAATAGAAAAAATAAATATGATATCTTACAGATCTTTTTTTAATTAAGAAGATATCCTTAAACCTAAATAAGATATCTGTATAGACTTTTTTATAAGATGTTTTATTTAATATATAAAATATCTTATTTGATTTATAAGATATCTAGTTTGATTTATAAGATGTCTAAATTACTTAATAGGATATCTTATTTAGTTTTTACTTCATAGGATATCTTGTAAATGGAATAAATATAGATACGGCTTGCCATAGATTTATTGTTAATTTGTTTTTAATTAAATGATGCAATTAATGGTCTATCTAGATCAATGTTTTCTCCTGTCAGGTGTGTCGAACTACCTGTACAAGTGATTTATAGGCTGATATCCCGCAGGTCCGGATTTAAAACAGTAAACAGAGGGAAGTTATGAATTTAGAATATAGCAAAGTGCTCTCGATGAATACCTGTGATAAAAATGATCATAAGATACACCTAGACAACAGATGCCAGTGATATGCATTATGTAGCACTCATATACATGTAAATCATTTGATCTTTCTTATTAAAAACTAAATCATAAATCAAACATTGAATACAGTCAAATTTGTAACACTTTTTCTGCAAAAACATCACTTGTTGTTACTGTCTTTTCATAAAATTTTCCAAAAGTCGTTGAACTTGACCAACCGGCTTTAGCTAAAATATCACTAACAGGCACATTATTTTGCTTTGCCTTCGAAGTTGATGCAGATCGTGTAATGTGTGCTTTAAATATACTTGTGTCAATTCCTACACTTTTTTGTGTGGTTTAATATAATTTAATATTAATGAATCTTCTTTTGATTTTATATCAACAGTACGTTTCAAATATTCCTTCAGCACTTAATACACACATAATCTTCTGTCTGGAGGAAAACTTTTTAAAATAACTTCTGGATTCTTATATCCAGGTCTGCTTTGTTTCAGCAAATCAAATATCTTAAATCGAAAACAATCCTTCTGTTTTTGCATATTTCTGAGTTATAATAAATGAATACTCTGTGATCTAGTAGCATTCTTCAATGCAATTAACATAACTAGTTTTAAATTTAAGTCTTTCATTGATATATCATCAACTGGTGATAAACGTGTCAATAATCTCAAAACAATAGAAATATCCCAAATATTTACATTAATATGTACAGTTGGTCTCAAATGATATACTCCTTTGAGAAATCTTATCACAAGTGGATGCTTTCCAACAGGCACATTATCAAAAGTCAAGCCAAACGCAGATAGTGCTGACCTAACACTATTCAATGCTGAATAACTCAATCCACATTCAAACAAATAAGTCAGAAATTCTAGCACAATTTCTACAGACGTGTGAAATTTATCCTCTTTCCGTTCAAGACAGAAAATAAACCATTTCTTGATATATGTTATATATTGTTTTTGAGTCCCTGACTCCATGATTCCATGATAATAGCGTAAGTTTTCTTATACTAAAAAAAAACAATATCAAAGTTTTAAAACAAAAAATAACCTAAATCTTTAGCTTTCCAAAACTCTTGATTACTGAACCAGCAGTTGGGAAGAATAGTGTTATTTCCAATATTTCTATAAAATAGAAAAATAAAAACAACAGGAATTTGAATATATTCAAAACTTTTAAAGGCATTTTATAAGAATATTTCCTAAACATAATGAAATAGTATTGAAATTTAAAAAATTCAAAATATGTGAAATAAAATTAGTTGTAACTCAAATGCATTTTTTTTTATCTAAACTGTATATAGAAAAAGGATAATTCCTAACTAAAATATTACATGATTTTAATTTTACATTCATACTCAAAATCAAGAGACATATTAAATCCCTACCTTTTCTCTTTACTGTTGTGTCACCTAATGTCTATAACGCTTTTTTTTTAAAGTATTTCCCAAATTATAAAAATGTCCTTACATCACTAAAACTAACCAATAAATGAAATGCTAAAAATGAAGTCATGCATCAATTATAAAGATTTAATTTACACTGACCATGCTGACAATGAAACTAATTCTTGAACAAAACCAATCAAGGGATCATTTGAGCCTTGAGCACTTTACAATATTCTAAGTTTGTAAGAGGATGATAATCCCTTACTTCATGATAAGAACTCGCTAACGCTCGTACTTAATCATGAAGAAAGGGATTGTCATTCTCTTACATTCCAGCTCCTTTGTTCTACCAGGGGTGATCTGAGCCGGATCATCACAGCTTAAATTTCTTTGTTTTGCATGCTTTCCTTTGTTTTGAAACATTTTGGCGGGAATGCCTAACCCACACTAAAACTTCGAATAATTTTTGAGAAAAGACACACTTTCAAAATTTATGTAGAAAAAATCCATTGTCTATGCTGGAACGAGTTGGCAGACCTTTATTCAGTGGGATTTTAGTCTTTTTCATAAATAAGGCCAGTTGTCAGACAGCTGTTTGTTCAATGGAATTTTATCCTTTTTCATAAGTGGGGCGAGTTCGTCATTAAGAGTAGAGCGATTTTTTAGAAAGTGGCGATTTAGTGTGGGCCGATTGGCCAGTGGGGAGAGTTGACATGGTTTTATATTTAGACATCGTGTTCGGGGGTCATACAGGGTATAAATTATGTATTAATATATAAAGTATATGCTAATAATTGTGTGGCGTTCTAAACTAAATTTTATGAATTGTAAATGGTTTTTCGTCTAATCTAAAACAGCTTCGATGTAAAATAGTTATCCCATTCGGAATTGGTGTGTCAGTGTTAGATCTTACACTGACACATCACGTCCTCATGGAATAACTATTACTTATATATTCATAATGCCTGTTCTTTATTTGGCCTTTTTAACATTTTTTTATTCGAGCGTGACTAATGAATCTTTTGTAGACGAAACGCGCGTTCTGGCGCAAATATAAAATTTCAATCCTGGTATCTATGATAAGTTTATTTAAAGGGGTACTAGCTGTCAAATTTATGTTCACCGATTTGACTCAAATTCTCATATTTGATTTATAACATTGTAAATCATTTATCCAATTATAAAAAGTCTAAAATAAACAATAAAACGGGCATAATATTTAGCTTAGTTTCGTGTGATTTTTAGTCTAGACGCCATCTATTTAACTGTCGAGTTGACCTCTCGAAAACCTCTGTTTGGAATATTAGCGATATAAACATAAATATTGATATAAATAGATATCAGACTCGTGCATTTGAATTTTTCTAGGTCTGTTTAATTTAATATGATAGATTAAAAATATATTTTAATCATCGTTTTTACCTGTAGAAGAATGTTTTCTTGTGGATAGAATCAGTCAATTAAAGGATTTACCTTTGTTTCACTTTCAATATTGACATTCTTTTCCTTTAAATATTTGAACCCGCACAATGCATGCGCTTTTCAACTCTAGCTAAGGGGTTAAATTGAAGTTCAAATGAATACGGATTCAATGAGGTAGAATAATTCGCTTGCGATTGAAAAATTAACCATCAATGTTTCTTAGATTATTTTGACAAAAATGAACCATACTGGCTGCCTAAAGCGATATATTATTTCACTACTTCACTTTCATTTATGAAGAGGGGTAAAACAAGGGAATTCCATAAGCCCCAACCTTTTAACATCTTTATTAATGACCTAAGCCCAAGCTTTAATACCGAAGAGTGTAGACCTGTAAATTTATTAAACCCTTATATTGGTTCACTTTCTTTTGCAGATGACCTTCTAATTATGTCTGAAAGTAGGGAAGGCCTACACAATAGTCTTGATAAACTTATCAATTTTTGTGATGATTGGCAACTAACCTTAAATATTAAAAAGACAAAAACTATGGTTTTCCAACAACACACTAGTAAAGTTCCCCCTTTTATAAAACTTACAGATAACATGATACAGAATGTAACTGAATATACATTTTTAGGTTGCCTATTAAAGTATAATGGTAACCTCAAACATAGTCTCGAAGAACTGGTAATGAAGGTCAGGAAAGTTTTATTTTCCCTTAGAAAGACATCTTCTCTGGGCTCTTTACCTATTTCTGTGTCAAAAAAATAAATTGGTCAAACCCATTTGACTTACAGCTCTGAAATATCCTTTATGGAAATTTTCCTTGTGTACCATAGGGCAAAGCATAGTGCCGCCCAAAGAAATTGTGACATTGACCATCTCAACTTTATTGATAAAACACCTTTTGAAAAAATCCATCTAACATTTTGTAAATACCTTCTTGGAACCAAGAAGACATCATTAAATATAGAAGTGAGACTGGAACTAGGTAGACTTCCAGTTGAAAATAATTTTATTACAACCCATCTTTTATATACCTTACTAAACTAAATATTGATAATTTAAACCCATTATTGATTTACAAGGTGTACATTCTTGGTATACATATGTTAAAAATGTTTTACTAGACAATAGCTTCAAAGACAAAGCGGCCAATTGTAAGAATATTACAGATGTAAGCCATTTAAAATCAGAAATTAAAAATGAAATAAATGACTATCATAAAGATTTATATAAAAGTAAAATAAAAAAAATTGACGAAAGTAGCAAACTGATTCTGTATAAAAACTTAAAACCTTCACATGAAGCAAATTTTTACTTATTGTTCAAAGATTTTTCTATCAGGAATATTTTTACTAAACTTCGGAAGAAGTGACCATGGCCTTAAAATAGAAAACGGGCGTTACATTAAAATTCATCGAGAACAAAAACTGTGTAAAACCTGAAAAGTCATCGAAGATTTATTTCATTTTATTGTCAATTGCATAATTGCGAAAATATCAGACACAATTTATATAATGATATACAATTAGATAATGAACATTTTATTCGTTTCCCTGATGATCCAACATTATATATATATTAAACCCCACTTCCTTTGGACATGTTATAATTATTGGCTTCTTTATTAAAAGGTCATTAGAACTGAGGACAGAGGTCTTACGGTAACATGGATATTGAATAATGTAATATTGTAAATTTATCACTTATATTTTTGTGTCTTTTTGATTGTTTATTGTTTGTTTAAACTTGTATTGCCACAGACATTGTAAATGTTTAATGACAGTTAATAAAATTAGTAAATTATTATTAATGATTTGATAAAAAAAAATCATATTTTATATTTTTTATATATCTCGTAGCCAGTGCCCCTTTAAGGACTATGCAATTTTTATGCAATTTATTATAATTGCTTACACAAATGGCTGCGGCTAGCGAAACGAAAACAAATTGTGAATACACCTTTCGATCATAGCGTAGTTACGATTGCGAAAGATAATTTAACAGGTCGGGAAATCACTTCAACTTATATTTGCATAGTAATTTCTCAAATAGAAGGTAAACGTGGCCTTGAAAAACTGACCAATCGACTAAATGAACTACAATACATTGTGGGCTACTACGAGTTTATTACCACTTAAAACAAGTTGAATTCGTGGAAACTTATTTAGTGTCTGGGACTTTAATAAAGGTTTTCGTTCAGTGAATTCGCTTAATGTAAAAGATATAACATAATCTTCAATTTGCATGCTCAGATTAAAAAAATAGTGTTTACTAGTTTTACTATTCAACTGTCATTTTCGCCTTGTAAAAGTATTTGAACAGGTTTTGTCCATTGATGCCTTAATTTCACGTGAAACATTAAAATTTGTAATGAATTGACCACTTTCCAGTATGTATTCATTTGAGCTCTTTAAAACCTGTATAATGCCATTCGAAAAACATTGGTGCTTCGAAAAACACAATGATCATGACACTGCAAACACTGCTTTATTGCAAGCATGTTCCCATTGTGGAGTTGCTGGCTGCCTTGCGATAATTATGGATATCACAACAGACGCAGACTTATCTGAACTGGAAGTGTAAACTTTTTATCCGGACCTGATCTAAAAAATAAGTACAGTAACTGTAACATCATATTCATTATTCTCAAAAAATGTGTTATTAAAAGCTGGACGGTAAATAGCTTAACATTTTGTGTATTCTTTTGTTCATCAATGAAGTCTATACTGTAAGAACGAATTTGAGGTTACTTAACTATTTTTTATCAATTCAGCTGTTTGCTGTCCTTTTGACTTAAGTGCAATGTCTTCAATCATTTAAATCCTCCGGATCATAGTATGTGCCATATTGCCTGTTTAGGTTTTCTAAAACGTACCTTGTATGTAGAAATTAGAAGATGAGGTATGAGTACCAAATGAGACATCTCTCCATCCTAGACACAATCTAGTAAAGGAAGCAATCATAGGTTTCAGACCGATCTTCAACGCTGAAAAGAAAGCTGTAAACGGACAAAAAATGACTAGTATAAAATAATTCAAACATAAAAAAACAACCTAATTTATATTCAAAACGAGATAAGATAGTCTCCAAATAAATAAGAGAAATATATTATGTTTAGGTCCAACGCTGCAATTTTCACAAAACATATCAAAGTTTACGTCCATGTCGCACATAAAATTAATAAGGATAGCATCATAAATGATTTTATCAAGATTTGCAAATATTCGAGTCTCTTAAATTACAAAAACTTCAATATATACATCAGAAGAAAACGAAATTTGCTAAGATGAAAACAAAACGAAACTATAGCTGCTTGTAAATAATTGAGGAAAACATTGCTTTATTACCTTCAGAAAAAAACAGACTCAAGCTAGCGAACAATAAGCCAGCGAACAATAAGATGCATCAAGCTAGCGAACACTAAGCCAGCGAACAATAAGGAAAATGTGCCAAACTGATCATGCCTAAAAACCGAAGACTAGCAATAACCCGAAACGTCCTTTTAAATCTGATAACTATAATTTCAAGTAAGAAGACGAAATGCAACTCCATTGTAATACAACATAGTTAATAAGTTATTCGTGTATTTATTTTTTTTGTTTTTTTGTCATTATAATAATGAAGCAATCAATTAATAACAAAATTCACACTAAACTAGTGTAACGATACAATTGAATCTTCTAGCTTTTTATCAAAGAACTAGTTCATTTTTCTAATTACTAAAAGTGTGTCGTCACTCTGGTACTTATTTATTATACTGTATTACAATAGGAAGAGTGATGAATGTAAGAGTGACAAACAAATAGAACGAAAATGAATTGACATAAAGGTTTAAGTTAATCTAAACGACAAAAGATTTGAATCCAAAACTATGTAAAATCTGGCCGTAACCTAACCCCTCCATACTTTTATCCGTAAAAAAAATCCCTATGGCAAAACTTTTAACCGCTCTAGAAACGAATGATAGGCAATTGCCCAAGGTTGCCTGGACCCAAAGACCCAGGTGGGTAAAGTTACGGAATTTTGATCGAGGTCCAAAGTTGGGGTAGGGTGACCCTACCATCCCCCTTCTTTGATCCATAAAAAATCCCCTATGGCAAAGCTTTTGTCCACACTAGGTACAAATGATAGGCTATAAGACATCTATGCCAAACTCAACATACCAGGGTCGTGTTCAATATCTATGTAGAAACTAGACTAGCTACACGTTCATTAGTCATAAATCTACGTAGCATCACGTAGCCGCTACGATTTTGAACGCAGCCCTGATGTCGATATCGTTTGATATCGATGATATCGACATAGTCGAATTGATTTCGATTTGATATTTACGCTATCTCTATAAATCATCCATTACTATATTTCGATGTTGCAAGAATGCTAGATATTTGAAGATCCATCAAAATGGAATGAAAATATGGCCCACCACATTCTGGCAATCAACACACAGAGATATCTGGTCAGACCATTTAGGAAGCAAACCACAGTGATCATAACCTCCATGCGAACTAGGGTTAGGATAGCACAGAGATCAGCTTACATAGATACAACACCTCACGGAAGGAGAAGAGATAAATCTGATAAAACCAACAGTCAGAAAAGAAATGTTACCGCCAAAGAAGGAAAAGCAGCCAACTAGTGCAGACGAAGTGATATGGAAAGCTTTCGATGTGATCTCGAAAACATCTTAGAAGTAACTTTTGCAGGAAGAGTTGAGAACAATGACGTCCATTATGTACTTCGTAAGAAAGGAGAGATTTGGGTTGATAACATCTGGGAAAAGAGAAAGAACACAAGGTCAGAGCAAACACAGACAGAGGAAGAACAAGGAACTGAGAGTATTAATGGACCTCAGAAGATTAAAGAACAGGTATATATATATATGTTATGGAGTAGGAAAGGTAACATCTACAACAGTTAAGGAAAGAAACCTGGAGAAAATTTAAAACACTAACAAGAGCAATAACACATATAAGATACAGAACGAAAGGGGCAAAGGAAAGAGTTCCTTTCACAGCACAACCTTGCCTGTATATGAAGAGATTATTTGGAACAAGAGGATCTGGTTTATTTGGAAACTCAAAGGAAGAAGTCGAAGAACATCAAAGAAAGACACATAGTCATGAAGGGCAAGAGGAAAACATGGAGGAATGTGAGAAACTTGCAACACCAGAGGAACCAATATGACTATTTGCAATTGATGAGTCAGAATTTAAGTTTAACGAAGTGCAGGATGTTCTGGAGAAAGTAAGATCAGCATCAGTACCAGGGCCAATGGTATTCAGTATTGGGTATACAAGAAATGACCCAAGCTAACCAGCCGATTGTGGAAGCTTTTGAGAGTAGTTTGAAGAAGAAGAAAGATGAAAGATGCATGGTCTAAAACAGATAGATGTTTTATCCGAAGGAAGAGAAATCCAGGAAAGTTTAGCTGTTTAGAACCATCTCTATACTGAACATCGAGGGTAAAATCCTAGCAGTTTTAGCAAAGAACAACAAGGTTTCTGATAAGTAATGAATGCATAGATTTATCGGTTGAGGAACGAGGCATGCCAGAGGTATCCGGATGTATTGAACAGATTAGTGTTTTGACACAGATCGAAAGAGAATTAAAGGAGAAGAAAAGTGACTTTGGCTAGATCTTGCTTATGCTTACGGATCCATTTCTCACAAACTGGTAGATTTGACATTGCAGAGGTACTTTGTTCCAACCACAACAGGACAATGCTGCAGGAATACTTTGATCACAATGAGATGGTATTTACAGAAGGTGATTTCATCACAGCTTGGCCGAGACTATAAGAAGGAATATTAACGGGATGTACATTACCAGGAGTATTGTTTGCAGCAGCTGTGAACCTCATTATGAAGTCAGTCGAAAAACCAAGAAGAGGACCATTAATGTCATCAGGTAGAAGACAACCACCTATAAGAGCATTTATAGATTACATGACTGTTACAGCAAACACAGTAATAGAGGGAAGATGGACCTTAGAGGAGTTGAAAGGAATGATAAGTTGGGCAACAATGAAATTCAAACCCAGTAAATTCAAGAAGTTTAGTTGAGAGAAAAGGCAAAGTGAGACATGAAACTTTTGAATTAGCAGGGGAATTCTACCAACAGTTTGAGATAAACCAGTTAAATGCTTTTGGGAAAAGTTTGACTCTTCACCAGTAGACAGTAAAAACACCAAAGAAATACAAACGCAACTGGTATAGATAGATTGGCTGTCGAAGATAGACCAAAGCGGTGTGCCAGGAAGATACAAAGCTTGGATGTATCAACATGGTGTCTTGTCAAGAAAACTATGGCCGTTATTGGTATATGAGTTTTCCGTGTCCAAAGTTGAGGTTTTAGAGAAAAAAAATAGTGACGTCAGTTCGGCGTACCAAGATGTTTCAACAGCATTGACTTATACAATACAGTGACTAAACAGCAATTACCACTCACTTAATGCGTTGACTGAAGAGTTTAAATATATAAATACACCATAGGTTATGATGTTGAGGGACAGCAAAGATGTCAAAGTTAGAAGAGCCAAAGTGAAGATCCGGACAAGAAGAAAGCGGAAAGCAGAGAAAGCAGGAAGCAGGAAGTTCGACAGATAAAAGAATAGAGCAGGAATATTAAGAGTATGCAGGGATACTGTTTCAGATTCCATCTGAGATCAGTGTATGATGTACTACCAAGTCCATCAAATCTCTATGCATAGGGGTTGATAGAAGATCCAATGTGCAACTTATGCAAAGACAAACCAGCATCTCTTCAACATGTGTTGTAATCATCTTGTCAATATGTTTCCCGTTGATGAGGAATTTTCGAATGCTAATGTTGAGAGATGAACTAGACAAAATCTATACTTGCATAAAATGTTTGTGAAGTGAGCATATTAAGGACGTTCGCTTGTCATGTTTGGAATTTTTGTCAAATTTTCGAAATTCTCTGGTTTTACCCATTTCAATGCCTAAACAAATTTTGCCCATTGACCCCATTTTTCTTTTTATAAATCTTTCCATTTATCATTATAAGCCATCTGTAAAAGTCTTTTTCCCGTCACAATTTCAATGTCTTATATCTCGAAAACCAGCACATTGACCTATATTTTATTTTTATTTGTTTGGTTCCTTTATCAATCCCTTTATCAATATATACTAGTGTTATGAAAAGCTTGTTATTTTGAAACTGAGAAACGAACCTCCTTAAGAGGAAAAACCTATAACGAGAATTCTTTTAACATAAATGTATGAACTTAGCAAAACAAACATTCTGATTTTAAATTAATGTTGTTTATATTAACAGTTGTTTTATTCTTTGCATTGCCAAACATTATGTTGCCAATTTGAAAATATAAAACAGAAGATGTGGAATGATTGCCAATGAGACAACTCTCCACCAGAGACCAAATGACATAGGAATTCACAACTATAGGTCACCGTACGGCCTTCAACAATGAGCAAATCACATTACGCATAGTCAGCTTTGAAATGCCCCGAAATGACAATGTAAAACAATTCAAAAGGAAAAACTAACGGCCTAATGTATGTACAAGAAATGAACGAAAAACAAATATTGTAACACATAATCGAACGACGACCACTGAATTACAGGCTCCTGACATGGGACAGGTACATACATACAGAATATGGCGGGGTTAAACATGTAAGCGGGATCCAAACCCTCCCTAACCTGGGACAGTGGTATAACAGTACAATATAAGAACGAATCAGTTGAAAAAGGCTTAACTCATCAGATGGATAAAAAATACAAATACTATAAATACAATTGGACGTTGCCTGGTACTTGTATATCCCAAAAACGAAAAACAAAAAGACACTGGGTACAGATCTTAGAGTTCTCGCAGTCAATGAGAGCTAGTTCAAAGCCACTAACAACTAGTAAAAAAAATCATGCATCTATAAAGACTAAATTATCAATCAGTACACATCCAACATCCAATGAATTTAGTGTAAAGACGTCATAAACAATCAGAGAAAAGCATGACCTTGTGCAATGTCGATACAGGTATCGACTGATTGTAAATCTATGAATTGGTATTATGTATATAACATATTAGTAATATTTAGTTTGCTTTTAATTTACTGATAAACTATATATAAATCGATATCGATACCAATAAAAACAATATACAATGATCTTATTACAGTGTTGATTTTGTACTTTTTAGAAAAAAATTATCTAACGGATCGATAAGTTTACCAGGATCGTTTCTAAATTTCCAGACACGGTAAACAATATTTCCGTAAAAATGAGGATGTGTTATCCCGTTTGTAATCCGTAGTCGTCCGCCGTCGACATTCGTATACTTTTACAAAAACTTTCCTCAAAAATGAATCGCTCATTAAGATCTACTTAGTATTTATTGTCGTCAAGTCACTGTTAATATTGTGTTGATACATTTCTGTGTTATGCTAAATCAACTTTAAAAGTGTAAACAGTGTTCCTATTATTCTATCAACTCTTCAACTAGAAATTATGTGTTGTCTGAAATGGCTTTCCATACTTTCGGCATGTCAAATAGTACCTAAAATAACATTTTCTGTAGATTAAACGTATAGACAATGTATAAACTATTTAGACGATAACCTTTCAAAACAAAATCGTTTGAGAACATTTACCTGTGTTGAAAAAGCAGATTTCGTCCCTCTTTTTCGTAAAATGACTGAGAACTATATTATATATCAATGTAGGGACCGCAACTTTGTTTTTCACCTTACCCCAACTTTGGACCTCAATTAAAAAAGTTCCGTAACTTTACCCACCTTGGTCTTTGGATCCAGGCAAGCTTAGACAGGTGGCTACCCTTTGTTCCTAGGTTCGGATCTAAATAAATTTTTGTTTAGATTATCCAAAATCTGTATGCCAAATCGTTTTTCATTCTATTTGTATGCAACTTTTACACTTATCACTCTTCTTATCGAAATGTAATAAATAAATGACCAGAGTGACTATTTTCTTTTGAATAATTAGGTAAACTGGCTGGTTCTTTGACGAAAAGTGAATATAATGGTTACTAGAACCAGTATCAGCTTTTCTTTGTTTTCAGTCGTATATATAATCTTGAAGATCTAATTGTATCGCTACACTAGTTTAGTGTAACCTGTTGTTATCAATTGTTATTATTATTATATAGACAATTAACCCGTGTGTTATCAGAGAGATAGAAGAAAGGGTTAGCTAAAAAGAATTTTAGATGCCGGCTTTAAATCAAGTTGTATTAAATACACGAATAAATAATTAATTTTGTTTGTGTTAGAATGAAATTGCATTTCATTTTCCTACTGGAAATTATTTGTCATCAGATTATAATAACGTTTCGTGTTATTGCAAGTCTTCGGTTTTTAGGCGTAATCAGTTTGGCGCGCTTTCCTTATTGTTCGCTGGCTTATTGTTCGCTAGCTTGATGCATCTTATTGTTCGCTGGCTTATTGTTCGTTAGCTTGAGTCTGGTTCAGAAAAAAAGGAAAAGTTTGAAAAAGAAAAAAAAAGAAAAAAAGAAAAAAAGTCAATAATTTTGTCAGCACTAAAAAATTTCTTCAGCAGTTTTGATGAAATATGATAGATGCTATAGGGTTTATACATGTGCTGTACCTGTCAAATTCTGAACACAATATCCCCTAGTTAATATCTCTTTTTAAGATTATGGAAAACCAAACTTTTTGAAGGGTGTTTGTATATAAAAATAAGGAGATGTGGTATGATTGATAATGAGCCAATTATCCACCAAATTTCAAATAAAGTGGATGTAAGCAATCATAGGAAACCGTAATGTCTTAAACATTGAGAACCTACAAAATGTACATACCGTATGGTCGGCTACACAAGGCTTCGATTGGTGATACACATGTTTGTTTCTTAAAGACAAATTTATAAATGCATACCCTTCCTCGATTTAAATGACTTAATCATAAAAGAAGGTACAATATCATAACATCAATTTTGAGAAAAGATGGGAAAATTTAGAGAGCCCAACAGACATTTGTCACACTCTATGTGTCTGTCTCTTTTTTACGTACCCATAATTCAAGGATTCCTTATTTTCTTAGCTATCTAAATGAGATTTTGTCTTATGGGTAATTGTGGTTTTTACTGTTGTTTCGTTACTGTCTTGAGGACAAATACCTCAAATCTTCCTGTAATCATTCATCATATTATTGGCTATATTCCGGGTAATTCAAGCACTCGTGTCTTCGCATAGAAACAACTCTTCGTTAATCAGAGCATGGAACGAATACTTTATATTACGGACAATAAATGTGGATACAAAAAATGAAAAAAACTAAGCGAAATTGTTTATCACGCAATGCATGAAAAATGTTGCATTTCAGTAAATAACATGTGTTCTCGGTTGATCGTAAACACGTAGTAGTCCATGCATAGTTACTCATTTAGTGGATTGGTAAAAAAAACAGGTAAAAAAAATGCGTCATTCGTAAATAAACAATTACATGTGCGATGACATAAGTATGCTTATATATGCATAGCCATATAAGGTAGTGTTCCCGACCTGTTTAACGATGGCGGAGATCGTTTAGTGATGGCGGTGCGCCATCATGAAACATGTTATGGATATCTCTGTAAATGGTAATTATTACCTGTGTTAATATGACATACATTTTCGATGATAGTCTCATTCATTTAATAACTATAAATATGTACGTATTTTTATGGCAAATGAAAAGAAACTGGATACTTAATTGTGCATGTATTTTGTTCTTGCAGATAAGTCGAAAACAAGCGTAATTGAAAAAATGTTGATACTAACAAGCGTATTGGCGTGGAGAAAGAATGAACATCTTTACCGTGGAAAACTTAGTGGTTGTTGTCAATTTTGTCTAAAACAATTAACAGTACTTTTGATTTTCTGTCTGTTGTGTCCTATCGTCGTACCATTTTATGTGCTTGGTGTTTTGTGTTGGATCTCGATGTTTCCCATTTTGCTTACAACGGATAAGGATAAGGCAAAAAGTGAGATGATCATTGCCTTGATCTGGCCCTGGACTTGTTTTTGTGTTTGTAGTTGCTGTAGAGGTGTACAAGATTACAACGAATGCGATTGCTTTCATCAAATGTGGGACGACAATTCATCCTGAAATTAGTCGTTCGTAGGGTGCAGTGCTAGTTTCTATTCTAGTATACTTTTTGTTGTTGGTTATTTAACATTATATTTTAGTATTAATATAACTTTAGCATTGTACATTGTTGGAAAATATCAAATTTATTTGTATAAACTTTAGAAAAAGGACGAAAAGAGAGGCTCGCCGAGCTTTTCTCCTATTTCGTAGCGAGATACAACGATATACATGTCAATGATAGAATTAAACCACGCAATTAAAATATGTAAAAGATACACAATTTAATGAAAAGCGAAAAATAACAAATCGACATTCAAACTCATATAGTCGAAAGTAAACTGAAAAAAATTATATATACTGTTACCTATATTCCTAATATGTAAAGTTGTTTAAATATACAATGTATTAACGTAAACAGTCTTGGTGTATCGACATTGTACGTAATTTAGTTAGTTGGTTTAACTCAACCACATCAATGCATGCCATGTACCAAACTACAGATGAAGTAAATTAGATTTTCATTCAGAATAGCCTTGCATATAAATCAACAAATTTTACCAAACAGGTTATAAAGCAGCATACCGTTTAATTTTGGTTGTCAAATGAAGTCCTTATCGTAAGAATCCTTCAAAGTCATTTGATTGACATAATCTTTTGTGAGACACCGTTCTTTTAAAAGGCTAAAGTATTTTCGTATTTGAAATTTATAGTTTTCTTTTATTTCTCTTTCTCTCATATATAGCAAATATTGTAGCATAAATGGTCAATTAACCTCAAAACAACTACTAGAAGTTTGTTTCTTGACCGTGCTCATTGTTTTAAGTATATTCATTTTTTGATATTAGATATTATTGTTTTACGTGTATTCACAACTATTCTATATATCATAGCTAATGGTAGGATTAAAAACTTTAAATATTGTAATGACATGTCCATTGTAGAAACCGTAGGTTGAATTTTAGAAGTAAATTGTTTTGTTTGTTTTAATTGGGTTGCTGCCTAAATTAATTACGTATACTTCATATCTCCTTTAAAATCATTCATAGAAATTAAGCACTGTTGACATATGATAGTATACATGTATAATTAATTTCATCGTCTGAGAGTAGTTTTTTTTTTATCTTCTGTTCTTCGTAGTCAGCTATTTCTATAGGAAGAGCTAGGAGAGCTAGACAACGTTCAACCCAGCCAAAAACCCTGTCCTAAAGATCGGGGAGTGCATTTATCATACTTATCATTTGTATTGAGAGGTAGAATAGGTCTTTATTTAAGCTTCATGATGTTTGATGAAGTCGAGAAATTTAGGTGATTAAACACGGGTTTGGGGATTGAATCTGAAACTGATTAGATGTTGATATTTTTTACAGATGCAATTAAAATCATGGTTGTAAATGCTTTACATATTTGTCATACAATTTATTCTCCCATCATGATGTGTGAAATATCATAACCATGATAGCTATGTGTAGGCATACTTATTGTAAAAAAGTATTTGATCTCTAGGGTACTATGTTCTTTTACCAGATAATATATATGTGTTTCCCTTGGTCTCGGCTTTTACCATGAAAAGGTTGCATTCCACCCTTTTCCGAGATACAGATCCCAGTTAGATTAATATTTAATCGAAAATAACTGATTTGGATATCTCCCCTTTTTTTTGTTTCTTTGGATTATCTCACTAAGTATAATCTGAAAAAGCACGATGTTTTCCTAAGTTTGCTTTCATATATAAGATGTACGTAACCGAGTGAGCGACCACAGTGACTCGGTTTATCCGTTAGCTTTTTAAAATTTTGTTTATCAATGTTTTCAAATCTTTTTCGTATTTCCTATCTTTTGTATATTTATACGTCGTATACGGATATGGATAGTCGATCATAGTAAACTGCACATTGCTAGAAAACAAAGAAATGTTTATATAAATGCCAACGTTAAAAACGTTAATAATTTGGGAACAGTATATCTAATATGTCAATATATATGTTCCTGTAAAAATGTAGTACAAATAGACAGCAAATACGAAAAAGATTTGAAAAACATTGATAAACAAAATGTTATTCTGCTAACCGAGTCCCCGTGTTAGCGACTGGGCAGAATGTTAAATAATCACATGTGCGTTTACAAGTTTTCAGGAGGTTCGGTTATTTATAGATAAGTGTAAATTATGTACTGTGTACCTATATGCATGATTGGTAACCAGGCAAAATAGAGAGTTCAAACCCGACACTCTATGGGATTGAAAGACATTTACTAGATTTGGATTGTCCCAACCAATCAACAAACTTCAATTATTAACGTCTCAGTAATAATTTCCAATCAGGTAGAAAGAAGCACACGCCGCAGAATGGAACGCCGTAACTGCCTTATGGTACTTCCTATCATGATGAGGTTTTTCGCTATTATGATGAGGTTTTTTCTCTATTATGATGAGGTTTTTCTCTATTATGATGAGGTTTTTCATTATTATGATAGCTTTTCTCTATAGATGAGCTTTTTCTCTATTATGATGAGGTTTTTCTCTATTATAATGAGGTTTTTCTTTATTATGATGAGGTTTTTCTATATTATGATGAGGTTTTTCTTTAAAATGATGAGGTTTTTCTCTATTGTGATGAGGTTTTTCTCTATTATGATGAGGCTTTTCTTTGTGAGCATTTTTTTATTATGATAAGCTATTAGAAGGGAATCATGGGAAATTTAAGAGAATTAAGATAAAAAAAAAAAATGGCAGAATCAGAAATGTTAAAAAGTTTTCGGAAAGTTGGCTAGCTCCATGTACGGGAAATGTTTGAGAAGAAAAAATCACACCAAATATTGACAGCATCTTTTCAAAACATGGAATATTTAGGAGTTACTATTCAAGCGCATATGATGACACTGAGAATGGAATGCATCAAGTATGGAAACAGGAAACCTGTGAAAACTGATGGTTTGGATGGTCATCCAAAATACCATGTTAACAAAAATGTACTGGAATCGTTGTTGGATTGTGTCTTCAAGATATCGGACATTGGAAATCTCTTACAACTCTCAGAGAGAACAATCTATCGACGGATGGCTCATTTTGGACTACAAAAAAGAGATGTAGTGGACATTCCTCGTTGTGGCGAACGCATGTTGCGTGAAATACTGAAATGAAAAGGAATTAAAGTACAAGATGGATGTAAAGAGATGCCATTTATAGAATAAACTAAGCTGGTGCCCAAGAGAGAAAGACCGGTCGACTGCCCAGCCGTGTATACAACGTGATGGGGTTGAACCACTTATGGCACATAGACAGTAACCATAAATTAACAAGATGGAGATTCATTATACTGGATGGGATTGATGGGTTCAGTAGGCTAATTATGTATCTACATTGTCGTGACAACAACACAGCCGCACCGTATTGAAGAAGCTTCCTCTCTGGAATAGCAAATTTTCGTATACCCTTAAGGGTTCGGTCAGATTAGAGACTAGAAAATGTATCTGTGGCGCATTTCATGTTGACAAAACATGGTGACGGCAGTATGATTACAGGCCAAAGCACGCACAAATAGCGAATAGAGAGATTGTGGAGGAACGTTTACGAGGGTGTTTTGTGCTATTTTCTACAACTTCTTCTATCATATAGAAGAACCGGGTATTCTCGATCCACTAAATGAACTGCATTTAGAAGCCCTGCACTACATTTACATGGATAAAATTAACAGAAGACTTGATATTTGGACTCAAGTTTTGGCAAGCCATAGAATGAGAACAACAAACTCATCTCCCGTCAATATTTGGATCGCCGGTCAAATACAGAATCCAGTTGGTACACAACTCAGTGAAAGAGATTTAGTTGATTATGGATTAGAGGGAAACATTGATGAGGCTAATCTTATGGACGTTGGAAGGCCAATTTTTGAGCCAATGAACATTGTAATTAATGACCAACTAATGACAGCAGATTGCAATAGGACAGGTTCCAACTTTGGCATTGATAATTTTGTGAACTGTGTCGAAATCCTTTCTACACAAGCCTGATTGAACTGTTCAGTGACTTTTTGCGAACAATAACAATGTTTTAAATGTTCATTGTTTTATTTCTTGTCCTCTTTTGTGTCCCAGTATTAGTCTTGTTTTATGTCGAGCCTGCGACTTTTGTTGCAGAAAGCTCGACATAGGCATAGTGATCAGGGCGGTGCGCGGCGCGGTGGCTAACTTCTCAAAAGCTTTATATTTTAGAAGGTGGAAGACTTAATTGCTTCTTACGTTGTACATAGATGCCTCATGTTTCGAAGTTTCCGTCTGTCAAATGTCCATTGTCCTTGATCTCATTTTCATGGTTCAGTGACTACTTGCAAAAAAGTAAGATGTTTTGTAATGTTAATTTCTCTTTGTTATGAGTAATAGTATCAAAATATTAGGAATGTGCGTACCCTGAAAGGTCCTCCTGCCCGCTAGACAGTTTTTCAGTTGACCTCGACATCATTAATGGATCAGTGAACAAGGTTAAGTTTTGGTGGTCTGGTCCATATCTCAGATACTATAAGCAATATGTCTAGTATATTCGGTGTACGGAATGACTGTAAGGTGTTCATGTTCAACTGGCAGGTGTCATATGACCTTGACCTCATTTTCATGGTTTAGTGGTTGTAGTTAGTTTAGGTGTTTTGATCTGTTATCGTATACTGTATGCAATAGGTCTAATATATTTGGTGTATGGAATGATTGTAATGTGTACATGTCTAGCTGACAGATGGCATCTGACCTTCACCTCATTTTCATGGTTCAGTGGTCAAAGTTAATTTTTGAGTTTTGGTCTTTTTATCTGATACTATATGCAATAGGTCAACTGTATTCGGTGTATGGAAATAGGTTATGATATGCATGTCAGTCTCGAGGTTGTTTTTTTACGTTAAACTCATTTTCACTTTGCAATGCCTAGTGTTAAGTTTTTGTGTTTTGGTCTGATTTTCTTAAACTGTAAGCTATAGGTTAACTTTATTTGTTCTTTGGAAGAATTGTAAGCTATACATGTCTGACTGGCATGGTTCATATGACTTTGACCTCATTTTCATGGTTCATTCGAGTTGTAACCGTCACATACTATTCATTCCCAAATTTATCCTGTCATCAAATGGTTAGCCTCTAATCACTGTCCTGGATATTCGTATCATTGTGGAAGTGTACCATGTGATATATATTGATTCATTATTGGTTGCTTAACGTCCAGTGGCAAATATTTCATGCATGTTCAGGATGATAACAAGTTAACAATAGATACAATAGGTAGGTCTTGTAATAGAGGCCATCTGGGATGATGGTCGGGGGAATTTGGACTGCCACTGGAAAATGAGGGTATATTGGATAGGGACAGAAATTTTGCCTTACAACAGGCAACCTACGGATCCCTCAAAGAGTTGTTGCAAGGGTTCGTAACGTGCATAGAGCGTGGCACTCTCTTTACACGAGACATCGGATTTAACGTCCCCATTCTGACCGGACGTGGTTGCGAACTTGATACATCCCGCACAGCCAAACGGACGCCATACTTTGGCAAGCGTTTTACTGCCGGTCGGGAGAAGACCAAGTGATCATACTTCGAATCCACAGATGTGATATATACATTTAGTCAGGAGCCTGTAATGCAATGGTTGTCGTTTGTTGCTGTGTTACATATTTGTTTTTCGCTCATTATTTTGTACATAAATTAGGTCGTTAGTTTTCTCGTTTGAATTGTTTTACATTTGTCATTTCGGGTTTTTTATAGCTGACAATGCGGAATTGGCTTTGCTCATTGTTGAATTCGTGAAAATTGTTGAGTTGCCATAAACTTTTGTTATTTAACCTGAGACTTAATATTCAAAGCTCTTATATCATCCAAATAATGAAACAATTAAAAAAAAAACGCACATAAATTCTGTTGGCTTTTAAAGAAAAGATGTTTGGCTTCACTTACGTAAAAATCGGAAGTTTAACTTAGAAAACAAAAGAAAAGATAACATCCATTGCACTCTGTGCGTAAAATGGTTTAAAATAATCGGAAGTGCAGTACAAAAATAAACTAATGTAATACAGATTTGACGCCATATAGCATAATTAAAGAAATATATTCAGCAAATGATCAATCTCGATTTGGTTTAATTTTTAGCTCACCTGGCCCAAAGTGCCAATTGAGCTTTTCTAATCACTTGGCGTTCGTCGTCCGTCGCTAACTTTTACAAAAATCTTCTTCTCTGAAACTAATGGGCCAAATTTAACCAAACTTGGCCACAATCATCATTGGGGTATCTAGTTTAAAAAAATGTGTAGCGTGACCCGGCCAACCAACGAAGATGGCCGCCATGGCTAAAAATAGAACATAGGGGTAAAATGTAGATTTTAGCTTATATCTCTGAAACCAAAGCATTTAGAGCAAATCTGACATGAGGGTTACATTGTTTATCAGGTCAAGATATACTGGTTATCATCTTGAATATTATTATAGATAGAGATAAACTGTAAACAGCAATAATGTTCAGCAAAGTAAGATCTACAAATAAGTCAACTGACCAAAATGGTCAAGTGACCCCTTAAGGAGTTATTGCCCTTTATAGTCAAATTTTTACAATTTGTCGCAAATTTTTGTAATCTTTTACAAAAATCTTCTCCTCTGAAACTACGAACATAAATTAAACCAAACTTGTCCACAATCAACATTAGGGTATCTCGTTTTAAAAATGTGTCTGATGACTCCGCCCGCGAACCAAGATGGCCGATATGGCTAAAAATAGTACATAGGGTAAAATGCAGTTTTTGGCTCATATCTCTGAAACCAAAGCATTTAGAGCAAATCAAAATAAAATTGTTCATAAGGTCAAAATCTATCTGCCCTGAAATTTTCAGACCAATCAGACAGCCTGTTGTTGGGTTGCTGCCCCTGAATTGGTAATTTTAAGAAAATTTTGCAGCTTTTGGTTATTATCTTGAAAATTATTACAGATAGAAATTAACTGTAAACTGCAATAATGTACAGCAAAGGAAGACCTACAAATAATTCAAATGACCAAATTGGTCAATTGACCTCTTAAGGAGCTATTGCCCTTTATAGTCAATTTTTGTAAATTTTTATAAATTTTGTAAATTTTTATAAATTTTGTAAATTTTTGTAAATTTTTACAAAATATTTCCCACTGTAACTCCTGAGCTAAGTTCATTATAGATAGAGATAATTGTAAACAGCAAGAATGTTCAGTATAGTAGTAAGATCTACAAACACATCACTATCACCAAAACACAATTTTGTCATGAATCCATATGTGTCCTTTGTTTAATAGGCACATGGACCAAGGTGAGTGACACAGGCTCTTTAGAGCCTTTAGTTTAATATACATTTGTAATTCTGCATTCCTCTTAATTATACGCTTTTACCAATTTTGCAAATCTATAAGAATTCTATCTATATATTCCTACCGATAAATTAACAGTAAAATCAATCTTTTCAAAAAAGGATTTTCAAATAACCCCATTATTCCTGGGCAAACTCAGTTAACATAAGTCTATTTTTAACAAACGTTGAACCAAATAAGCTGATCGATTATAAATGGATTATTTGTTTTATATAGATAAAAGTAAACGGATTCTCGAGTCAACTGTCATTTGTCTTCCTTAATGAATATAATAATATCTTTTTTGCAGAATGTAGGTCAGAATGGGTAAAACGTAAAATTTGATATACAGGAAATCGCCATTGTTTTTAAACAGGTGTTACAGGTGAGATTTGTGTACATCGCTTTTATTGCTTCAATCAATACATCGACGACTTTGTTATTGATGCATTTACTATAATTTAAATCAAATTAGCCACTTTTTATAGATAATTTCATTAGATGTAACTTTAAATTGGTCACTTTCTTTAATGATTATTTTACTATATTTAACAATAAACTTAACAACTTTTCTGTTATTGTATTAGATGTAACCTTATATCTTTCAATTTTTCTAGATAATTGTATCAAAAGTATTTTTGAATCGTCTACTTTCTTTGTTGAATTCTTTGATAATTTTACTACATTTGACAATAATAAATTCGACTACTTTTTATAGATATTTGTGTAAGGACATAACCTTAAATCAGTCACTTTTTTTTAATACTTTTACTACATTTTACAAGATCCGACCACTTGTATTAAATGTAACCTAAAATCGACTACATTTTTATAAATAATTGTAATAGATGTAATCTTAAACCGGCACTACTTGATTGACAATTTTACTACATTTTACAGTAAATTTGACTTCTTTTGTGTATTAAGTGTAACCCAAAATCGGTCACCTCTTCTAGATAATTGTATGAGATGAAACCTTAAAACGGCCACTTTCTTTATTGAGAAATCTATAAAATTTTACAAGGATCGACCACTTTTTAAAGATAATTGTTTTAGATGTAATCTGAAATCGGCCACTTTTTATAGACAATTGTATTAGATATAACCTTAAATCGACAACCACTTTTAATAGATAATTGTATAAATAGTCAACAAGTCACTTTTTGAAAACAATTGTATTAGATGTAGCCTTACATCAGCCACTTTATTTATAATTTTAGCACATTTTACAAGATTCGACTACTTTTCATAGATATATGATGTAACCTTAAATCGACCACATTTTATAGATAACTGTATTAGATGTTAAATCGGCCACTTTCTTCAACATGTTACGATTTTCGACCTGTTATAGCCAATTCAAGTTAAATGATAATAAATGTATCAATACAAAAGTGGTCGATTTTAAGTTAAATCGACCACAATTTATAGATAATTGTATTAAATGTAACCTTAAATCGATCATCTTTTCTATATAATTGATTAGATGTTTGTTACCTTAAATCGGTCACTTTTTTATTGATAATTCTGCTACATTTTATAAGATTACTAGTTCTCATATACGTAAATGTTAAGATTATAGAAATGAGTTTTCATCTTTTTAATTATGACATGTTAAATCATTTTGCTGTATTCATAGTAATAGTGTACTGAAGTATGACCCATTGCCAATAACTGTATTTGTGTTTGTGCCAATACAGTATATTTATTTGTATAATATGCGTAAATCAGTTTGTATAGAATTGAAAGAAAAAAAGAAGCAATGTATGTTGATCGTTGCTAAATACTTATGTATCTGGTTGTAAAATCGATTGTAAACGTTTACAAATCAATTCATATACACGACAATAAATAAGTTTTTAAAGTCCATATTGATAACGGAAGTCTTTACATATAGTGGAATTATATAACTTGTAATATTTAATAATTAAATTTCAAATTTGATTTATATAAGAGAAAAATTTAAACATCGTTTAAAACGCACATTAACAATACTTTGGAGAGATATTTTCTAAACCGTCATGAGAAAGTTAAAATAAATTGACAGTATAACGCCAAAACACACAACTATCTTACTGTTCATGATATTATTTTACGTCAAATTATAAGAAATTTCTAAAGTGTTAACTGTTTTTGTCAACAACCACGATTACACGATATATAGATAAAAGAACTGTTAGGGATGCGTTAACGTTTTACTTTACAACGTGTATTTTTAACTTTGAAGGGAATATACTGTTTGTATTCAGATTGAAACATTATTGGAAACCGAAATATTGGTTAGTATCATTATTCATTATCGGAGTTCAGTATTTTTGTGATTTTACTATTCAGTTTTCAAAAGAATAAAACAAATAAGTGATTTCAAGTAAACTTCCAATATAATACAATTTGAATGTAAGGAACTTAAAGAGAACAACTTATGGTTAATGGTATAAAAGAATACATATATCATATTGTATATATAAATCGAATAAACAACAGCCCAACAATGTTAGTTCTGTAAATTTGCGGAGGCAAATTTTTTGTTCTTCCCTGGCCGGGGTTCGAACTCATGCTACAATGTGCTACTGAGATATAGTGGCACCAAATCGCCTAGCACTATGCCCGACGAGCTACTCCACTCGACCAACTCGGCTTGATAAAAATAAAGCTTTCGGTGGCCGGATGTTACCTTTCCTCGTCAGTTTTAATCTAGCGTCGTAACACAGAACATGATATTATATATCTGTAAATAACCTTTCGCAAATTTTTTGTTCTTCCCTCGCCGGGATTCGAACCAATGTGGTCTAGCGGGATGGCTATAGTGCAGGCGATTTGGTGTCACGATATTTCAGTAGAATGGGTTCGAATCCCGGCGAGGGAAGAACAAAAAATTTGCGAAAGCAAATTTACAGATCTAACATTTTTGGGTTGATGTTTACACGAGTTGTATATACATAATGTACACAGCCATGTATCACCATCTTTGCTGGTGATCCGGTGGATTAGTCTGTTGTAGAGTTGTCAGTGACTCAGACGTACTTATAAATATAATTATTTTCTGTGACTGTATCTTACATTAATTTGTAGGATCCTTTACTATAGATAATTGAGCTTATCTTTAACAATAACATCTCTATGCCTTATATATCATGTACTGTAGTACGACGCTAGATTACAACTGACGAGAAAAGGTAACACACGGCAACCGAAAGCTTTATTATTGTGAAGCCCAGGTGGCCGTGTGGTCTAACGGGACGGCTATAGTGCAGGCGATTTGGTGTCACGATATCTCAGTAGCATGGGTTCGAATCCCGGCGAGGAAAGAACAAAAAATTTGCGAAAGCATATTTACAGATCTAACATTGTTGGGTTGATGTTTAGACGAGTTGTATATATATATATCGGTAATCCGAAATATTTATAGATAATTACATTCAATGTTTCCTTTTTTTTGTAATTGGTGTTGTTTTGTACGTATTACATCAGCAATATATCTGAATGTGAAATTAAATGATCTTGCTTCTTCGATCTTCAGAATAAATCCAAAGGATCATATATATGTTACCTAAAATTGAGTGATCACAATCTTGCAATATAATACATTTAAGTTAACCCACTAATGCACGAGTTTGCAATGAATGTAAATCTAGTGAGGTAGAATGATAAAACCACTTATCACTGAAGTTTGACAAATATCTAAATATAGAATAAGCTTTTAAATTATTATTTGAAATACCATATACTTTAAAGTCAGAATCAAGTAAATATGAAATGCTGCCTGTAATTTATTAAAAGTCATGAAAGTCACTCATTCTTATAAACAAAAGTTTTCAGATTTTGGAAATGAGATTTTATCTTTTGAATTATAACATGTTTTATCATTTTGGTGTTTGTTTTTTTTTATAATATACTGAAATATGACCCATTGCCAATAATTGAAAGGCGTTTGTAAAATAAAATATATGTATTTGCCTAATCTGCGTAGATCAGTTTGTATAGAATTTTAAAAAAGTAATTTTAAGTTGATCGTCACTAAATACTTATTTATCTTGTTGTCATATGGATGGTAAATAAAATCTAATAAAATCATGAACACGACAATAAATAACCTTGGAAAGGTGAAAGTATTCTTTTTACTATTCAAATTCCATACATTCAAATATATGTCAATTGATTTATATAAGTAAGAAAGGTAAACATCCTTTAAAACGCACATTAACAATAAGTTTGAACAGATATTTTCTAAACAGTCGTGTGAACTCAAATATATCGAAAGTATAACGCCAAAAACACATAACTCTCTTACTGTTCGTGATAGTAATTTTACGTCTAATTATTAGAAATATTATGAGGTGTTTGCTTTCTTATCAACCAAAATATTTTTGAAGAGATTATACTATTCAGATCTCAACATTATTGGAAATCGAAATATTGGTAAGTATGATTATTCAGTATTCGAAAGAATAAAACATATAAATTATTTCAAGTAAACTTCCGATATGATACAACCGCAGTGTAATTTTTGTTTTGTTCTCTAATTTATGTGTTATTTTCACATTTCTTGATCGATGTGTGAAAAATATTTCTCCTTATTAGTGAAATATCTGTTCTCCTCAAATGATTGGTCAAAAATAAATTATGACGTCAGCTTTTCTTTAGTTTCTTCTGAATGTCCTATTGTGACGTCATGAAAAAAGGCGACCATGCCTGATGACATCGAATATCAGGAACACAACTTTTTGCAAATCATTGAAAAGGAAGTATAAAAATCATTATAGAGAAACTGATTTCACCACTATAACTCGTGTATTACGATATTTCTAAACTCTCATCAGTTAAATTTTAATTCTTTAAAAAGTTTGGCAAGCCTCGCGCTCTAAATATTAAAATGTTAACTGTCTCGAGTGAAGAAATATCGTAACATGTGTTGCTGTTGTGAATTCTGTATTTCAACGTTTGATGACTTAAAGAGTAAAAGGTATGGTATATGGAAAAAATATTAATGGTTATAAAAGAATCTTTCCTGATGATAAGATAATGTAACATCTGAACATAACAGATACAAGTCTATGGCTGGTAAATGAAATTTACGACGTCAGCTTTTCTTTGGTTTCTTCTGAATGTCCTATTGTGACGTCATGAAAAAAGGCGACCATGCCTGATGACGTCGAATACCAGGAACACAACTTTTTGCAAATCATTGAAAAGGAAGTATAAAAATCATTATAGAGAAACTGATTTCACCACTATAACTCGTGTATTACGATATTTCTAAACTCTCATCAGTTAAATTTTAATTCTTTAAAAAGTTTGGCAATCCTCGCGCTTTAAATATTAAAATTTTAACTGTCTCGAGTGGAGAAATATCGTAACACGTGTTGCAGTTGTGAATTCTATATTTCAACGTTTGATGCCTTAAGGAGTAAAACGTATGGTATATGGAAAAAAATATTAATGGTTATAAAAGAATCTTTCCTGATGATAAGATAGTGTAACATCTGAACATAACAGATACAAGTCTATGGCTGGTAAATGAAATTATTGTCTTGCACCGATTAGCGATAAATGTGAAAATCAATGTTTCTTTTATTTCGGAAACTTATTGTGTATCTGAATTATTTAAACACAATTGAACTTTTACTGAAAGTCATTTGTAAAAGCCTTTTACCCTGAACTATGATAAAATGTCATTGGTAATGATTAGCTTTACAAGTTCCATGTTTGTATTTCAAATAATTGTTGCTTTTCAAATGTTTACTGACAAGATTGCGAAGAAACATCACATCGCTAGTTTATTTTATTTTTTTTCGAGATATTGGATTTCTTTTCTTGTCCATGAACGTTTTGCAATGAGTTTCAAAACATGTATGCGCAACTAAGCCAAACTAAAATGTTCCTTATATTTTACAAATAAGGCACAATGGATATCTGTCTTAATTCAGAAGAAAAAGCTTAATATAAATCCGTGCAAAACAAAGTCTTATTGTTCATTTCATTCAATGTGGTTTTATTGTGAAAAGGGCAATGAAGGAGAGTGATTGATTTAGACTTTTTTGATAATTCGACACTTGTTTTGATTTATATAATATCTCGACAGTTTCTCAGTTTGTTATAAGTAAACGGAACATAGCTTCAGGTATATTTTGGAATAAATCTCAAATCCATAGATCTATACTTATTCTTGTTTTTATAATGGTTTGTTCCGGATGCATTGACGTTAATTTACTTTGCATCGTTTAGTTTTTATTTAGAATATCTTCAATATTTACACAGCAACAATATTGGAAGATCGAAATATAGGTTAGTATCATTAAGTATCACAGTACTGAAATGAATTAACATATAAGTGAGTTTAAGTTAACTTCCGATTTGACACAATTGCTGTGTAACTATTGTTTTATCATATGTTTATGAGATGCTTTTCAAAACCAGGGTTAATCCACCATTTTCTACACAAGCAAATGCCTGTACCAAGTCGAAATGTGAGAGTTGTTATTCATTCGTTTGATGTGTGTGCGCTTTTAATATTGCCATTTGATCAGGGACTTTCCGTTTTGAATTTTGCTCGGAGTTCGGTACTTTTGTTATTTTACTTTTTTCATGGTGGAAGGCGAATACTGGATATCAAATACATTTCATCTAACTAAGTATAAGTTATCTTTCATATGCTTTCTATAACGGTTTTCCTTAATATCGTATGTTACTGCTTGAATGTTTTACAGCGATCGACCTTACGCCTTTGTATTGTTTAATTTACGTAAGAGAATACATATAAACAATAACTGATGTTACAAATGTCATAACACTCATTTACAATTTGATGGTAACTGTACACCTCGAGGCATTTAAACTATTATACATGTCAATGAAAATGGTTTGAAAGTTTTCTATATATAATTCTTTTTTCACAAGGCCATTATGGAATATGCAAATTACTTCAAGATAAAAGCAAACCATTGCATATTTTCTACTATGTTCTATTTTCAGCCATGTCGTCCATTTTAATCGGCAGGCGATGTCATCAGACACATTTCTGATCTTTTCAGATTTTCTCTTTTTATAACAATATATAAAAGGCAGAAATTGCATTTGACACTTATGTAGACGATGACTGTCGACGACATAAGCATAATTGAATTTATTGTCAATAATAGAAAAATGATCAATGGGATAAATCTACAAATACGTGAACATATATGTTAAAAATGCAGGTGAGCGACTCATGCTCTTCAAAGCCGCTAGTAATAATTCACACAAATTAGAAAAAAATGGTATTTCGTCACAAAAACGAAGGCCCAAGTGAGGTTTTGTCATCATTTGGCGTCCGTAGTAGTTAATTGTATCAAAGGCTTTCCTCTGAAGCTACTGGGCCAAAATGTAGTCAAACTTGACCACAATCATTTGGTTGCTGATAAAAATGTATTTAATTATTTACCACACTAGGCTATGTTTACTGGGGAGAATTTACGGCCATGGTGAACTATTACCACAATGATATCCGAAACACCAGGTGCAGTATGTTTAAGTTTTAATCAACTCTGAGGTTGCTACTTGCAATCCTCATACCATAACTGTTGACAAATCATTGCTTAAATGATATGAGTAAAATCAGATATACTCGAACCTTTAAAACACAAGATATGGCTTACCTGTATATGTTTTCCTAAAATTGGTTTATGGACATTGCTATTTATAAAACCAAAAAAGAATATTCCAAAACTAGTTATGTTTTCGTCAACATAATATCTGCAGACTTTGGTAGATAAATATGTGTACAAGAGGTCAGTATTCCTGTTTTAAAACCGGCAGTAAAACGCTTGGCAAAGTGGGGCGTCCGATTGACTTTGCAGGATATAATAGTATGCAGCCATGTCCGGTCAGAATGGGGACGTTACATTCGATGCCTCGTGTGAAGAGAGTGACTAAGAACCCTTGCAACAACTCTCTGAGGGTCCGTAGGTGGCTTGTTGCAAGGCAAAAAAATACCTGTCCAACATACCCTCATTTTCCAGTGGCAGTCCAAATTTCCCCGACCATCATTCCGGATTGACTCTATTACAAGACCTTCCTATTGTATTTATTGTTAACTTATTCCTGAACATGCAGGAAATATTTGCCACTGGATGTTAAACAACCAACAAGCCATCAAACAAATCGACACGAATGTTCACATTAAAATTTATAGATGGAAAGTTAGTTGCGGCTCGTTGAGGGTTACGGGTAAGTTTACCTTTCTGAAAAAAAAACCATTTTTAATGTGTGTTGTTTTTAGTTTCGTTGTAAAAATCATTCAAGTAATATACAACATGCTACGACACGCAACGGGCTACAACAGATTTAAATGCAGACGAAAAGTTAAATTTGATCGAAGGCTGCGATCATGAGTATTCTGACACCCTGTACAATCCGACACAATTCTTTGGCCCCTTAGTGTGTCGGATTAGACAGGTTGCACTGTATAATTTTAATATTGGACGACTGACTGAAGACAGTTAAGTTTAATGTAAGGCATCTAAATCAATATTGGAGTTTATTACTTTACTATTAATATTTTTAAAACTATTTGAAAGCATTCTAAGAAAATTTATACTTTTTCTGAGCTTACTATTTGAAGCATCATTCCAGTCAGCTATGAGGTTTTTAAAAACAATAATTCTATGTTGCTTTGTTATTGAATGTAACATATTGTACCTTGTATTATGTAGAGGTCTTACATAGGCTTTGCCTGTTGTCTAATCAATTTCAATCTATTTGAATAAAAAAACGTTTAAACTAACTTAACGAATCACTCAACTAGTGTTTATATGAAGAGACCGATGAGTCTTCGTTCTCCCATCGTTTGAAGTTTGGACTTCATTTTGTTGTCAAGCTAAAGACATACCCTGCCTTCAATTGTGTTTTCAATCCCATTGATGAAGATATTTTTAAAAAACAAGAAAAACATATTTTCCTTTAGGAATTAATTTAAACCAACATTTAAATACCTTTGATTTGAAATCTGTTGCTCTTTTTCAAACTTGTAAATGCACGTCCATGGGAACTTCCTTAAACCAAAAGTGATTTTCTATCTCCGTTCACACTTGCACAATAAGGCTGAACAAAAAAATCCTGTTTTAATTCAGCAATATTATGCTGAAATATTTGATAACTAAAATCAGCAAAGACCCATCAAAACAACATCTGATACAAGAATGTAATGAGAACTTAAGATATTTTCATGATGTATTGGCTCTCAATAATAGCTACTTCAGTATGAACACTAAATATATTTCTGCAGCTAAACTGACTTTATAAAGCTACATTTTTTGTAATACTAACAATGAACACTGCCGTTTCCTGGATCCTGTGATTAAATTATTTAACTTAAAGATATAGATATGCAACCTTTTATTACATTGGGTTTTCTATCTTGTCATAGAATACTCTTTCAACATGTTTTTTTTTTCTTTTTTAATAAAAGGATGGGCAATACAAGCGGAAAACATGCAGAAAGAGGACCTATCGATTCTCAGGAAGGTGAATAGACTAATAGATTATGTATTTTTCTTTTGATTAAAACAGCTTAAAATTATATATTCCCCTTTTTGATTTACCTTGGAGTTTGTTGTTGTTGTAAACATTTTCTTATTGAATTATAGAAGTAAAGATCAATTAATTTAATTATTAGCGTTACAAATGTAATATAATACCATTAGACGTATGTTTCATTATAATACGTTATTTTGATTGGCTAACATCAATCTCGAGTCATTCTGAAAACAACAATCATTTAAAAATGAATTGTAACATTCATGATGACACACGTTTTCACAATAGATTGCACAGGTAAATAAAAGAAGAACTTGATAATGATCGTGTTTTCGTTACAATAGCAAACAAATGTAATTATAAGTATTAATTGCTTCTTTCAGTAATTTCATAGGGTTGTAAAAGCGTTGACCGTGCGCTTCATACAAAATGTACTTCGGTCAACGCTTTTACACCCCAATGAATTTACAAAAAGAAGCATTAAATTCTTAAATGAAAAACATTTTAAGTCTCCTAGCATAAAAGACTTTATCCTTATTTCGGGTAATTTCTTACAACTTGATTGGCTGATTTTGTCCTAATAAATGTCAGTGCACTTTTTTATTAAGTCAATTTGAATTATATATGTAATACCATTGACTTCATAAAGAAATGCTATGTTTTTTTACTGGAATTTATCATGGAAAACCAGTAAATGAGTGGTGTGATAACAACATCAGGGTAAATTCGTTACATAGTGTGCAATGGACCACTTTAGAGTTTCTTGCAAATCAAAAAAGTTGGTTTTAGTGAACATCATTCGTGCGTTTCGGCACATCTTCACTTCCTGCTCATGTTGAGCGAGCGGTTGAAAAAATAACCTTCTTTATTACACGAATTATTCGTCAAATTAAATTCTTATAATTAATTATCAGCACTGATTTCATTAGGGAATAGTTTTTAAGTACCTACGGAACAAACATTATTTATAGTTTATCATGAATATTGACGAACACGAAGACGCTTTAACATTAATAGTGCAGGGATACAGGCGATCCCCTCTATCTGATCTATGACGTCATAATGGCGCGCATCATTGACGAAATTTTCCTGTGAAGGACATAACTCGAAAGTGGTCTATTGTCCCAATACGGAATTTATCACGTAAACAGAATATATAAGTGGTGTGATAGCAAAATCAAATTGTTTACATGAATTTTAGTAACAACAAACAAAGAGCTGTGTCAATTGGACATACTTTGAAATTAAATTTTTACTAGATAACATTTTTTTTTGCTTTGGAGATTCTGCATATCGTCAGTTTATCGGAATTCAAACGGGAACTAACTGTGCACCACTTATTGCGGACCTTTTTTCGTATTGTTATGAGTTACAATTTATGACTAAAATCAGCAAAGACCCATCGAAACAACATGCTGATACAACAATTTAAGAATACTTTTCGATATTTGGATGAGATATTGGCTATCAATAATGACAACTGCAGTAGGTACACTTAAGAGAATTATCCCGTTGAACTAACTTTAAATAAAGCTAATACTTACAATGAACACTGCCCTTTCTTGGATCTTGATATCTATATCATTAACGGGAAGCTTAATATCAAAATTAATGATAAAAGAAAACAAAATCATTTCCTATTGTTAATTGTCAATTATTAGATGGTGACATTCCCCTGGCGCCATCTTATGGTGTTTATACATCTCAACTTGTACGATTCGCTCGTGTATGTAACAATGTATTTTATTTTAGCGAAAGAAATCTATGTTTTACTGAAACATTATTACACCAGGATTTTCGATATCACAAACTAGTCAAAACATTTTCTTAAAGTTATCATCGGTACAAGGACATCATTCGTAAGCATAAATCAACATGCAGACATCTTATACGTTCAGGTATTTCACATCCAATCTTTTATTGTAATATTTTTTACAAAGCACAAAAATGTCGGCATTCACCTCAAATCCTAACAAAACAAAATAATGACATATTTTTACAGGTGAGGGATTCAGGTTCTTTGAAAGTTCTTAATTTTTCTAATATAACGTACGGAACATCTGCTTGGGATTTCAAGCTACTATACAACAGGTAACCAAGCGATTAGTAAAAACAATGATCATGACTAAAAACCGAAGACTTGAAATAATATGTCCTTCAAATAGTTATGACATTTCTTTTCACAAAGAATTTTCAAAAAAGTCTATTAACAGATTTTTCTAATTGTTTGCTCTTTCATAAAAGTAAATGAGATGTTATTGACAACCGAGCATTGCATTTTTTTTATATATAAACTATTCATTTTTTATAATGACATAAGTATAATACAGCTTTTATTTGCTCGGTAGAATGAAATGCATCAATGCACGTTTGATCTTTAAAACATAGATTTTGGTATCGTCAGATATTCCACCAGTAAATTAACGAAACAAATATGATAGTTAAGATCTATAAACCACAGAATTCAAATTGTCTTCATTTTTATGTTTTGTTATTGTGTGAAACTTGTTTATAAGATTAGTTGTAGAGTATTTTAGTTATACAGATGCATATTGATTGTTTATTGGTTGTTTTACATCCAGAATTTAGAAATTTCACTTGGATATACTAAGCTAGGCTCTTCAAAATCAATTTCAAAATCATCTAAGCAGGTAGATGTCACTCTATCTTTACATTAGTTACGTACTATCTATTTTCATTACGTATTGCATTAATATTTATGGATAACGCTTTGATTAAAAAAATATAAATATAAAAATAAACAGCTGCACCATGAGCTCATGATATGTCAGTCACGTTTTTAAAGAATAAAGTTCAATAATTTTTCAATGTTATATAAGAAATTTATAAAAATAAATAATGGAAGGTTATGTTAATAGATATTATTCAGTCACCAAAGTTTTATGGAAACTGCTCAAAGCACTTTAAGGATATCGTTTGAAAACTTGAAAAATCACCACTTTTTATGAATAAAATCCCATAACTCGGAAACGTAAAATCTTAAATTTATAAAAATCAAATGATATAAACAATTTGCTTAAATTTCATGAAAACTGACGAAAGCGTTCTTGAGTAATTGTCAGAAAACTGGATAATCCTCTTTATTGTAATGAATAAAACACCAAAACTCGGAAACATATAATTTAAAATTTTTAAAAATCGAAAGGGAGCTCACGTCCATAGTTATAAACAAATCACCAAAGTTTAATTCAAATTATTTCAAGCACTTATGAGTTAATGACCGATATGTTGACGACGGATAGACGGTCAACGGTATACTATAATACGTCCCGTAAACGGGCGTATACAAAGGGTGATATGACGCAAAGTATTCTGTTCAAAAAGATGCAAATTATTACATTGGTTTTTCACATGAATAATTTTATGTTGTCTTATTATGTGAAAAATTAATAGATTTCGTCATTCTACTGAAAATGATTGTTATCAGATTTCAAACGTTTAATAATGATATTGAAAGTCTTCGGTTGATAGATATCATCAGTTTGACTCGTTCCTATATTGTTCGATAGTTTGGTACTACCTTGGTGTTCGTTAGCTTGGTTTTAAATAAAATAATAATACCGTATGGTCGTAAGAAATCATCAACGTGTATATCTAGGATATGTTTTAATCAAAAGATCTAAGATATTTCCGAATCAAAAGAGGCAAGATAAGATACAAAATGCTATTCGGTCCATAAAATTAAAAATATTGTTAACTGTATTGCTAATTTCAGTTATATAAATTTGATGATAAATATATAAATAGAAATTAAAACGCCATCTGCTGTCGACATATGTTAAATATATGTGATGTAAAGCATTATGCACAAATCGTAACCCTATTATTCAATGATCAATTTCCCTTTTTGTTTTTAATATCAGACCGTTTAGAACAAAGGAAGCTTAATATCGAAATGCATCTAGACATGTCTATGATAGATAGTGTCAAACAAATAACTTCTACCATATGAAAACATGACAATGTTCTACACAGTAGATAAATTATTTTTCATACAGTTCAATAAGAAAAGGGATATAAATTAAATTCCGTATTAAAATTTTATTGTCAGATATTTTCTCTTATATTAATGTAAAGTTTTCTCCCGTTCAACATGTACAGTAATACCAATTTTGTATATATATTAGTTTATATTGTGCATCATTGTGTTTTATATTTTATGCATCTACAAATCATCACTTACAAAGTAAAATTAAACCTATATCATGAATATATTGTATAGACAAATTTTGTCTTATAGGTTTATCAAAATATAGTTGTTAACATTTGTTTTAAGTAAAGGATTGATTTTATACACAAAAAACTTTAACAACTCCTTTTTCTGATATGTTAAAAAAAATCCGTTAACAAAAAACAACCAGCAAAGGTAAGTTTTATTCACAATTACAAATACAGATTTTTTTATTTTTATTTCTTAATACATTACAAACACAGTTAAATAATGTGAGGGTTGTTCTGTAACAAATCATTATCTCTTTCAAAGTTCTAGAGCGTAGAAAATTTAGATAGAGTTATTCCTCTTTAATGGTACTTTGCTTGAATAAGTTAAAAACCTTTTCATATTAATGCAATATATATATATATATATATATATGTATATTTTCAAACAAATGTATGATACTACTATATGTTTATAAATGTAGACTTACACATTATTATAATAATGATATATCACAAAGCTATAAAGCTGGTTTTTAGTCATTTATATCACTTTTGATTTATAGTGAATCATAACTTAATTAAACAACTTATTATACCTGCATGGAATATACATGGTATCGGTGACAAATCAAATGATGAGGTTTTTCGAAATAGTTTAAAAAGTGACATAAATATCTTATTAGAAACCTTAAAAGGATGAAGTATCCCTGGCTTTAATATTTTTTTGTAAAATAAGCAAAAAGAAGAAGAAAGCAAAAAAACAAAGAGGTAGGATACTAGTATACTATAAAATAACATATTCCAAAGTGATTTTTCATATTCAAGAAGGTACTAATTCACAAAACAGGCTATGGCTTAAGTTGGACAAAAATTTCTTTGGCTTTACATTAGACTTATACTTGCGCGCTGTTTATATCCCCCCTGTAAATTCCACTCATTATGAAAATGACTATACTTAACTAGAAAATGAAATAAGTACATATTCAAACAAAGGAAACATTACCTTAATAGGAGATTTCAACTCCTGCACTAGCAGTCATCCAGATTTTATAGAAAATGATGACGCAGATTTAGTTAATATACATTCGTAAAATATATTACCATAACATTATGTGGTGGATCAATATTTGAAAAGAAATAACCAAGATAAAATACTAAATGCACAAGGTAACAATATTTTAGAATTATGCTTGTCATCAAGACTACGTTTACTTAACGGCAGATACATTGGTTATTTTTTGGGATATTTTACATATTTTACGCCCAGTGATATGAGTTCATTGGATTATGCTATTGTAAGTATGAGTCTCCTGACCTCAATAATATACTTTAAAACTAATGTAATCAATTCGTTCAGATCTTACGAAATTATAAACTTTGAAACAAAGAAATATGTTGAAGTCAACATGGGATAGAACAGGCGTTAGTGAGCTCGATTTAATTTTATACAACTTACCAGAAAACAAACTTGTACAGTAAAACATGTAAGAGGTATACCAAACTTCAAAAGAAATTAAAAACTAGAGACTCTTAAGAATCTGTGTCGCTCACCTTGGTCTATGTGCATATTAAACAAAGGACATAGATGGATTCATGACAAAATTGTGTTTTGGTTATGGTGATGTGTTTGTATATCTTACTTTACTGAACATTCTTGCTTCTAACAATTATCTCAATTTATAATGAACTTGGACCATTAGTTATAGAGGAAAATATTTGGTTAAAACTTACAAAAATTTACAAAATTTACAACATTATTAAAAATTGACTATAAAAACAAACAATGATTTACAAACCAAAATTGAGCAAAATTTAAAAAATATTGAAGATATTATTACTTTTAACCAAGACACTGACAGTTCTATTATATGCTTTAAAATTAAATGCGCGTCTGGCGTACTAAATTATAATCCTGGTACCTTTGATAAATATTTACACCACTGGGTCGATGCCACTGCTGGTGGACGTTTCGTCCCCGAGGGTATCATCAGCCCAGTAGTTAACACTTCGGTGTTGACATGAATATCAATAATGTGGTCATTTTTACAAATTTCCTGTTGACAAAACTTTGAATTTTTGGAAAAACTAAGGATTTTCTTATCCTAGGCATAGATTACTTAAGCATTATTTCGCACAACGTTTTGGAATTTTTGATCCTAATGCTCTTCAGCCTTGTACTTGTTTGGCTTTATAAATATTTTGATATGAGCGTCACTAAAAAGTCTGATGTAGACGAAATGCGCGTCTGGCGTACTAAATTATAATCCTGGTACCTTTGATAACTATTATAAAAGCTTAAAAAATTAAAGACAAGATGTCCAGATAAGGTGTTGAATGATGTAATTAAAAGCATACGCTAAATTATTTGATCAGGTTACTATCCAACTTCATGGAATTCTGCATACATAACTTTAGTATATAAATCTGGTGACAAATGTAATCCAAGCAGTTGCCGCGGAATTTCTTTAATCGAATATATATCCAAATTATTCAACAGTATCTGAAATCAAAGAATGATTTAAACTATGGAATTTTTTTAACTAATTCCCAGTTTGGATTTAGAGTTAATCATAGAACTGCAGACAGTGTATTTATCCTTAAAACTTTAATTAATAAATATATTCATAAAAAGAAATGAAAACACAAATGATGCTGAGGACACTACTGTAGAAAAATGATACAACACAACAACCAAATCACACAGATGATCCATCTACAAATAGCGAACATGAATCAACGAGTGTATATGAAGAAGACATTTATATGTCCCAATCAGTAATATCTCTGGAGGCAGAAAAAAGAAAGAAATAAAGTAAAAAAAAGAGAGAAAAACAACACAAACTCAAATTACCTCATTTGTATCGGAGCAACAGGAGTCTGTATCAACTCCGGCTATACAAAAAAAAAACAACAGAAACGTGGAGCGGTCTCCAGTTACCCCGACCCATGTTTTGCATGACAATAAAGGTGATACCACAGCCAAATGGTCAAAAACTTTGGCAACTTGATAACAACCACTGAAACCAAATGGCATTTATCAGTACTGTATACGTACCAACAAATAGTTTACAGAACATTTATATGAAAACAAATAAATGTAAAACTAGTTTAATATTATACTGTAATACATGTTCAGTGATATTTATTTTGTGTATAATCATGATGACATGTGTAACAAAACTCATTCACAGTAGAGTTGAATTTAGTACCACTCGATATACATGCAGTCATAGGTACACTCAAATTTCACAATATATATCTTTGGTGAATTGCATATTTTATATAAAGTTAGCACTTTTCTCACCACAGTTCCAATTAATCCAGATGTGCCTCAAAATTCTTCTTCTTAGATCACAAAATTAACACGCATATCTTTTATTAATTCTGTACACAAATATGCAACAGACACACTTTTGCATACAAAAATTTATAAGTAAATTGACAACAGATGTTCCCATACAGATTCATACTTATAGCACCATATATGCTCATACTTCGTATCTAGATTATGTGCAAAGCTTTGAGTCCAAATTGGTAAACAGATATAATCCACTTCATAATGCAAACCATTATATATATCTCCTGGAAAAAATAATAATTTTTTTAGCATTCAACAGCTATAAAAAACAATTTAGCAAATTAAAAGCAAAGAAGCATGAGAATAATAAAACATTACGATTAAGACCTGAAAAAAGAAACACATATAGTACTGATAAAAAAAAATGTACATATTTACATAAAGAACTCATTATCTTTATCTAATGTAAACTATGTAAATATATCTTTTGTATAATATATTCATGTAAATATTTTTCTCTACATTAATTATTGTAAAATTTATATTATTTTTGTATTGAGTAAAATTTATTTCTCAATTATTGTCTTCACAAACTGTGTGTGGTATATGATTGTCACAGCTCAGTTTGTAAACAAAGTCACGTTGTTGGCCCAAATAATGACCCGTAAGGCGAGGTCATCATGTGTAAAAACTGTATGTATTGTCAATTTGAAAACAACATTGTGTAATATTCTTTTACATAATACCGTAAAGTTAAACATTATTGATACTGTGTATTTCATTATTGTGATAAAACTTGATCACTATTTAATATGTTTTTATGTAAGATCACTTCTTATAGTAAAACAATGTGCACTTTGTAGAAAGTATAAAGAATGTAATGCTAAAAGTACAGCAAAACTGCCGATAATTATTCACCTGTTGAATAAAGTAAATACTCGTGAACTGGTAACAGAAAGAATACAATTGATAATTGATATAAATAGATGGGGGTTCTCCAATCATAAACTTACCTTTTATATTAACAATTATGGCTGATCAAAAACTTCACATCTGTACAGTTAATGCTAAGGGATTACAGCAATCTGAAAAAAGAAAAAGACTAATTGAATGGACAAAACAACAAAAATGTGATATTCTCCTAATACAAGAAACATACTTTACTGACAACTTAGAATAATCTTTAAAAAAAAGAGTTTGAAGGTGAATTATTCTTCAGTAATGGTCAGAGCAATGCTAGAGGGGTATCTATATGGTTAAAAAGTAGGCTTAACTACAAATTTATTGACTTTTATAAAGATAAAGATGGAAGACTTCTTCTTGTAAATATAGAAATTGACGAAAGCTTACTTACAATTGCAAACGTTTATGCACCAAATAATACTAAGCTAAGAAACACTTTTTTTAAAATGGTTAAAACTTGTATAGATAAATATAGTCTTGGACAACTAATAATAGGAGGAGACTTTAACGATATTTTATCTGAAAAAGATACTAAAAATAAAAATAAAAGAATAAAATTTGATAAACCAGTCTGCGGACTTAAAACTTTAATTAAATCTTTAAAATTAACAGATATATGGCGTGAAAAAAAACAGAGATAAAACTCACTTCACATGGTGTAAAAGAAATAAAACAGAAGCCACTAGAATTGATTACTTCCTTGTTAGTACTGAAATTAAAAAAAAAAATGCTCCTCTTGTGATATAAGACCAATTGTTATTCAATACACTAACCATAATAGTGTACATTGTATCTTTAAAATTACAAATATCAAGAAATAATAAAGGACGCGGATACTGGAAATTAAATAGTAGCGTTTTAAACGATGAAATCTACCTAAAAACAAAATATACAATCTAATTTAAAACAACTATAAAATTAAAGCAAATGATTCAAAAAATCTAGCTACTTTATGGGACACTTTTAAAATAGATGTTCGAGATTGTACAATTCAATTCTGTAAATTAAAAGCCCTCAACAAAAAAGATTCAATTAATGTGTTAGAAAATCAACTTAAGCAACTTAATAATGAAATTCATACAACTAACATCAGAGTTAATGATTATGAAACAAATACCTCCCTGATTCAAAAAATAGAGAAAGTAGAACAAGAGTTAGGAAATCTTTATAATGAAACAATTAAAGGCAATCAAATAAGACCAAGAATGGAATGGATCGAAGAAGGAGAAAAAAATACTTCTTACTTCTTAGGTCTTGAAAAAGCCAGGCAGTGCAAAAAACCATAACCAGATTGTATGATGTAAACAATAATGTAATTACTGATCAAGAAAAAATACTTAACCTTGAAGTTAACTATTATAAAAAATTATATTCCTCAACTAAGCCTGATGTGGAAGATACTAAAATGTACTTTAACAATATTAAAAAATTAAGTGATAGTGAAAGTGATTTATGTGAAGGAAAAATAACAGTGCAGGAATGCACAGATGCAATATTCAAAATGAAACTAAATAAAGCCCCAGGTCTAGATGGACTTAATGTTGAATTTTACAGAAAATTTTGGGAAAAAATAAAAGATTTAATTGTATCAGTATTTAATTTTTGCTATAAAAAAGGAGAATTATCAACTTCACAAAAAAATGGAGCTATATCATTAATATATAAAAAAGAAGATCCACTTTCTTTAAATAATTATCGTCCAATAACCCTGTTAAATTATGATGTAAAATTGTTGGCTTATGCACTTGCTCAAAGATTAAAACAAGTATTACCAAAAATAATTCATACTGATCAAAAAGGTTATATAAAAAATAGATACATAGGCTTCAATATAAGGTAAATACAAGATATTATTGATTACTCAGAGAACTTTAAAGTAGATGGTGCTATACTTTTTGTTGATTTCTCTAAGGCATTTGACTCCCTTGAATGGAACTTTATGTCAGAAACCTTGGTAAAATTTGGCTTTAAAAGTAGTTTTATAAGATGGATTCAAACAATGTACACAGACATAAAAGGTTGTATACTCAACAACGGTTGAGTGTCCAGCAGTTTTAACATTTTTCGTGGAATTCGACAAGGATGTCCAATTTCTTCGTTAGCCTTTGTATTAGTAGTTGAAATTATGGCAATTAAACTAAGAGAAGATAATAATCTCAAAGGTTTAGAGGTGAAACTAGATGGTAAAAATTGCTCACTTAAAATATGTCAACTTGCAGATGGTACAACACTATTTCTTAAATCACCAAAAGATGTTAGTTTAGCAATGAATATAATTGAAACTTTTGGAAGTTCATCAGGATTACAACTAAACAGAAATAAAACAGAGGGATTTTGGTTGGGAAAACTTAAACATAGCAGAGACAAATTTGAAAACATAAATTTGAAAACAGATAATATTAAAAGTCTTGGCTTTTACTTTGGTTATAACAATCAAGACTGTCAAAAACTAAACAGTGATAAACAGCTTAAAAAATGTGAAAAACTTATATCAAACTGGATGAAAAGAAATTGAACATTAATAGGTAAAATAATAGTAGTAAAATCACTAATTCTTCCAAATGTAACTTATATCGCATCAAATATGTACATATCAAAGGAAATAATACAAAAGTTTAAAACTGTAGTATATAATTTCATATGGAATGGGAAAAAAGATAAAGTTAAACGTGCAACTCTTTGTAAAAACTATCTAGAAGGTGGGTTAAAAATGATCGACATAGACTTATATCTCAAAGCTCTTCAATTACGGTGGATTCTAAAACTTAAACAAAATTCTGGTGATAATTGGTCAATCATACCTCAAGCTTACTTGGTAAAAAACTCTTGATATTTCGAATGAATATTAAAAATGTTAATATGTTAGACCAACAAATATTTAAATCCCTTCCCGAGTTCTATCAGCAATTGATTAAAACTTGGATTAATGTTAAGGGAGGACAGACAAAGATCCCACAATCGTTTCTAGACATAAGAAAGCAGATTTTATGGGGCAATCATAACATACAAACAAAAGGAAAACACTTATTATTTACTAAATGGATTGAACATAATATTCTGTATGTAAATGACATACTTGATGAAAGAGGTCATATATCAGAAAATAAAATATTACTAAAATTAAAAGATAAACGGGATTGGATTAGAGAATTATCATTATTAAAGAAAGCTATTCCAAAACATTGGCAGAATATTTTAAAGCAAGAAAGCTCATTTAAAACAAAAGTAAATATAAAGAAAATAAAAAATCTGCAAATACTACTCAATAATAATATCTATCCAGAAATGGGTAATAAAGAAATATATTCAATACTAATTGCCCCTTATAAGCAAGAAAAACCTGTAGGTATTCTGAAGTGGGAAAGAATTTTTGAAGAAAATTTAAACACGAAATTTAAAAGCACTCTTAATCTTATATTTAATTGCCTAGAAAACAACAAATTTAAAATGTTTAAATGGAAATTACTCAACTGCATTCTTCCATGCAACGACTTATTAGCACAGTGGAAAGTATTAGAAAACAATTCTTGCAATTTTTGCAAAGAAATTGACAATTATAAACATTTTTTTATTACATGCCCTTATAATAATACTTACTGGCAAGAAATATACAAGTTAGTACTTTATCTTCAAATAGACAGACATATTTTAAGGCTAGAAAATTTAATAACTGGCTATAAAATAGCAGATGTAAAATATTTTATATAAACACCCTGATAACAGTTATATTTTTCTCCATATATAAGGCACATTTTGTTTCAAACAAAAAAGAAACAAAGATAGAAATCTTTAAAATCTTCAAAAAGGAAATATATGACATTATAAGATTAAATTCGATAAGAAATATTGAAACCGGGAATATGTTATAAAAGACATCAGCATATTTTAACCTGTAAGTAAAGGTATAGTTTGTTTTTAACAAATAAACATATGCTAACTTCCCTTGGTCTTGTATAAATATTTTACCACGAGGTGCCAAAATAAACCCGCATAGCAAATAACCTTTTGATTTGAATTTAAAATAATTTTTAAACTTACCTACTTATGTTTTACACTAGCATAGTCAAGCAAATAAGCTTAGACAAAATAAATCCTTCAAATCATAAAAGAATATGAAAGTAACTCAAATACACAGGTAACCGGTGAAAAAGTAAACATACATAATAATTATAAAACGATACGGTGTAGATCCGTTATTTTTCCCGACTTGTAAGCAGACAATTTTTTTCATTATTAATGACTGAATCAATGTATATTGATGTTAATTTAATTTATGTATTATGTCTAATTGTATAATACTAACATTTATATAATATTTTATTATATATTCTCCCTGGATGTATAATAACTGATATACAGGGATACTTAGACTAATGCCTGTAAGCTAGGTAAATTGTTAAACAGCATTTAGTGCAATAAAGATGATTTAATTGTTTCAAAAAAAAAAAAAAAAAAAAAGAAAAGAAAACTTTATGTATGTTTTGTTGATCTTAAAAAGGCTTTTGATTCGCTTTGGAGAATTGGAATGCTTTATTAATTAGCGGAAATGGGTGTGGAAAACAGATGTTTGAAATAATAAAACAGCAGTTTTTTCATACCGAAATATCTTTAAAATATAATGATAACATTCTAAATTCTTTTCCAATGACCGGGGAGTAAAGCAAGGGGGCAGTATTAGTCCTACACTCTTCAACTTATTTATAAATGACATGGTTGACAATAAAGATTCAAAACCCTTTAGAATATTTTAATATAAGAAGTCTTTTATTTGCTAATGACCTTATCATTTTATCTGAAAGTAAAGAAGGGTTTAGAATAATTTAAATAACTTATCAAATAACTGTGAAAAATGGCAGTTATGTCTAAATACTAAATAAAACCAAAAACATGATCATTGAACAAAGACTTACAAAATTGGAACCATACATTGTAAGGTTCAACAATGAAAACAATTATATCGTTACAGAATATAAATTTCTGGGCACTCTAATGAAAAATAATGGAAATGTAAATGCAAGTTTAATAGATTCAGCCAAGAAAACTAGGAAAGCTCTTTTCTCAATAAAATAACATGCAGCCTTTTGGGGGAAATTTCCCTGCTAATGTATCCTGTAATCTTTTTGATACTCTTATTAAACCTATGTTGACATATAATGCAGAAATATAATACATGGATACATATCAATCTTATTATAGAGCATAAGGCAGATTAAAATCCCAAATCAAAGATATAGATAATTTCCAATATTTGGATGAGACTCGTTTTGAAAATATTCATGTTTATCTCTGTGAATAAATTATAGGTACTAAAAATCTACTAATTTATGGGTTAAATCTGAACTTGGTAGACTATTAATTGAAAACACAAGCAATCCTTTATTGGGTAATATTAAATACTGAAAACATAAACCCAATACTAAAAGAAAGTTATACATTAAGTAAACACCTTGATTCACAAGAATTTTATACTTGGTTCACTGTTATCAAAGATTCTACACACCAAAAAAATATTGATAGACAAAAAAATAGTTTCCTGTCAAAATATGAAACAAGTAAAAACAAAAAGACTTGGATTAAGACATTTCAAGCAAATCTTATTCAGAATTACTGTAAATTAAATAAACAGTTTAAACGAAAATTACAAAATGTTTTCTTTACAAAAGTATTTAAGTCATACAAGACATAGAATTTTATCTAAGATATCCAAATTTTGAAACTAGACGTTTATTTACAAAAAGTAGAATGAGTGACCACAATTTACTCATGTGCACAAGAAGCACAATTTACTATTTTATGAACAATCTAATGGCTGTGGACCATGCGGTAAAAATTGTGTATTATGCTCACACATAAATGAAACCAAGATATTTTGTGACAACACCGGGAAAGAATATACCATTCAGGGACAAATAAACTGTAAATCAGCAGGCGTAGTATATGCAATTAACTGTACAAAATGCGAAAAACTTATATATGTAGGACAGACGGGTGATACAATATATCAACGGATGCTATTGAACTTTTCAAAAATACGAACAAAGAAAACAGACGATACGGTAGAAAACCACTTCAGTCAGCATAATCATTCGATAAAAAATGCAAAAGTTACCGCCATATAAAGAGTATTTGGAACAGAAATATACAGAAAAAACTGAAGAAGCCTTTTGGATAAAAAAAAATAAAACTTTAAAGCCTGATGGACTCTACACAATGTATGAACGATATTAAAATAATTTATAAAATAAATTAGAAAACAAACGCTGCAAATCAACGTCATAGTAGTTATTATATATATACAGTCCGCCAAAAGTTTAACACCATCTTAATATCACTTGCAATATTTTTTTAACTATTGCTAAAAAATTATTAATGTTTGGTGTTATGAATTGCCTTTAACATACACTACAAAAACACTGTTTCGATACATTTAAATCATCTTCCTAATGTCACGCGTAGAGGTTAAATTTGACCTTTATCAAGTCATAAGTTATCTGTGGCTGAACGTTAGCAAGCAATTGACATGTCAAATGCCGGTAGAAATACTAGGAGCATAGGTAATCATTCCAATGTTAAACACACCGTCATTGTCAGACTTTTACAACGTCATCTTGAAACAGGAACTGTAAATGATAGACCAATGTCCGGAAGATCCTGTTTAACTACCCGTCGTTATGACAGACTGCATATTCGTCGTGTTAAAGCCAGCCCGTTTACATATGCCCCGCAGCTTAGACACCAGGTTGTCGTGTTAGTGTTCGCACATTCATCTGTCGACTTCATAGAGGCAACCTAAGAGCACGTCGTGTTGTCAAGATACCTGCCCTAAAAGCCAGGCACCGTATAATTAGGTTTCAATGGGCTAATGACCATCGACGCTGGATTATGAGAAGCTGGCAAAAAATTAAATGGTCAAATAAGAGTCTGTTTCTGCTACGACCAGTAGATGGCAGAATACTAGTAAGGTGGGAAAATAAAACTGCCTATGACCAAAACAACATTTGCCCAACGACTGCATTTGGTTCTGGTGGTGTAACAGTATGGAGTTGCTTCTCATACCGTTGTAAGCTGGGTATGCATATTTTACAGGGTAACATGAACGGACAGACATACAGGAATTTGGTTCTTGTACATGGACGACAACGCTAGAACACACACGGCAAGGTGTGTAACCGAGTACAAAGAGCAAGAAGCCATTGACACTATCCTTTGGCCTTCCATGTTTCCAGACATGAAACTTATCGAACATGTTTGGGATGCTTTTGGCAGAAATCTCAGTCGCAGATATCCACCACTGTAAAATCTTGGCAATTGAAGAGTGGCACTTGATAAATGAAATAGGTTTCCTCAACTAAAGTTCAGAAGGCTTGTTCAGAGAATGAGATACCGTGTTATGGAACTGTACCGGAAGAAAGGTGGTTACACATTCTATTGACTCATTACATTTGCCGAACATACTAAAGATTATTTGTAGAAAATTTTAAAGATATTGGGTGATTATCAAATTATAGTCCTGGTACCTTAGATAACTACTTACACCACTGGGCCGATGACACTGCTTGTGGACGTTTCGTCCCCTAGGGTATGACCAGCCCAGTAGTCAACACTTCGGTGTTGACATGAATATCAATTATGTGGTCATTTTATAAATTTCCTGTTTACAAAAGTATGAATTTTTCGAAATACTAAAGATTTTCTTATCCCAGGCATAGACAACCTTAGCCGTGTTTGGCACATTTTTTTTTATTTTTTTTGTCCTCAATGCACTTCAACTTTGTACTTATTTGGCGTTAAAACTATTTTGATCTACGCTTCACTGATGAGTCTTATGTATACGAAACGGGCGTCATGCGTATTAAATTATAATCCTGGTACCTTTGATAACTTTTTTTACCACTGGGTCGATGCCACTGCTGGTGAACGTTTCGTCCCCGAGAGTATCACCACCCAAGTAGTCAGCACCTCGGTGTTGACATGAATATCAATTATGTGGTTATTTTATAAATTTCCTGTTGACAAAAGTATGAATTTTTCGAAATACTAATGATTTTCTTATGTCAGGCATAGTTGACCTTAGCCATATTTGGCACAATTTTTTGGAATTTTTGGTCCTCAATGCTCTTCAACTTTGTACTGGTTTGGTTGAATAATTATTTTGATCTGAGCATCACTGATGAGTCTTATGTAGACGAAATGCGCGTCTGGCGTATTAAATTATAATCCGGGTACCTTTGATAACTATTTACACCACTGGGTCGATGCCACTGCTGGTGGACGTTTCGTTCCTGAGGGTATCACCAGCTAAGAAGTCAACACTTGGGTGAGGACATGAATATCAATTATGTGGTCATTTTATAAATTTCCGGTTTACAAGAGAAAGAATTTTTCGAAAAACTAAGGATTTTCTTATCCCAGGCACAGATTACCTTAACCGTATTTGGCACATTTTTTTTTTTGGAATTTTTGGTCCTTAATGCTCTTTAACTTTATACTTGTTTGGTTGAATAATTATTTTGATCTGAGTATCACTGATGAGTCTTATGTAGACGAAATGCGCGTCTGGGTCAATTCCACTGCAGGTGGACGTTTCATCCCCGAGGGTATGACCAGCAAAGTAGTCAGCACTTCGGTGTTGACATGAATATTAATAATGTGGTCATTTTATAAATTTCCTGTTTAAAAAAGTATTAATTTTTTGAAATACTAATGATTTCTTCTCTCTCAGGCATAGATTTCCTTAGCCGTTTTTGACACAATTTTTTTGAATTTTTGGTCTTAAATGCTCTTCAACTTTGTACTGCTTTGGCTTAATAACTATTTTGATCTGAGCGTCACTGATGATTCTTATGTAGACAAAACGAGCGTCTGGCGTCTTAAATTATAATCCTGGTACCTTGAAAACTACTTACCCCATTTGATCGATGGCACTGCTGGTGGACGTTTCGTCCCCGAGGGTATCACCAGCCCAGTAGTCAGCACTTCGGTGTTGACATGAATATCAATTATGTGGTCATTCTATAAATTTCCTGTTTACAAAAGTATGAATTTATAAATACTAAAGATTTTTTTTTATCTCAGGCATAGATTACCTTAACCGAATTTGGCACAACTTTTTGGAATTTTTGGTGCTCAATGCTCATAAACTTTGTACTGCTTTGGCTTAATAACTATTTTGTTCTGAGCTTCACTGATGAGTCTTATGTAGACAAAACGAGCGTCTGGCGTATTTAATTATAATCCTGGTACCTTTGATAACTGTTTACACCACTAGGTCGATGCCATTGCTTGTTGACGTTTCGTTCCCGAGGGTATCATCAGCCCAGTAGTCAGCACTTCGGTGTTGACATGAATATCAATTATGTGGTAATTTTATAAATTTCCTGTATGTAAAAGAACGATTTTTTAGAAATACTAATGATTTTCTTATCCCAGGCAAAGATTACCTTTGCTTAATAACTATTTTGATCTGAGCGTCACTGGTGAGTCGTATATAGACGAAACGCGCGTCTGGCGTATTAAATTATAATCATGGTACCTTTGATAACTTTTGTTGTAGAAAAATGAAATCACAGTGAAACTTAAATTCAATTTCTGATTTGTGTAGTTTGCACTATTTCTATGAACGCAAAATCTAAACGCATAGAAGCTGCATAATTGATCAAACTTAAGTTCATGGTTTGTTTATGGTATATGTTATAAAATTGCTACATGAATGTTTTCAGCTCTCTTTCGTGGAATAACTGCTTTTTTCGAATGTAAAACAATTGGACACAATAAAAATAGGTGGTGCTTAACTTTTGGCTGATGTATATATATAACATTGTTGGGTTGATGTTTAGACGAGTTGTATATACATTATGTACACAGCCATGTATCACCATCATTGATGGCGATCCGATGGATACATCTGTTGTAGAGTTGTCACTGACTCAGACGTACTTATAAATATAATTATTTTCTGTGACTGTATATTACATTAATTTGTAGGATCCTTTACTATAGATAATTTAGCTGATCTGTAACAATAACATCTTCATGCCTTATATATCATGTACTGTAGTACGTCGCTAGATTAAAACTGACGTGGAAAGGTAACACACGGCCAGCGAAAGCTCTTTTTTTGAGAGCCAAGGTGGTCGTGTGGTCTAGCGGGACGGCTGCAGTGCAGACGATTTGGTGTCACGATATCACAGTAGCATGGGTTCGAATCCCGGCGAGGGAAGAACCAAAAATTTGCGAAAGCAAATTTACAGATCTAACATTGTTGGGTTGATGTTTAGACGAGTTATATATATATATATATATATATACATGTGTGTTCAAATCAGTTATGTTTTGTTTTATGTCACAAGTGTCATTTTACTTTTAATTTTACGGACGTCATCACGAGTTGGTTGACCGTTATGGAATAACCGTTTCACAAATGATATCGGACATGTTCCTTACGTCGTAACTATAATCCCCTTCCCTTTCATGAATGTGACCTACCGAATTAGACTATTTACCGGATTTGTTATCACATAAGCAACACGACGGGTGCCACATGTGGATCATGATCTGCTTACCCTTCCGGAGCACCTGAGATCACTCCTAGTTTTTTGGTGGGGTTCGTGTTGTTTATTCTTTGGTTTTCTATGTTGTGTCGTGTGTGCTGTTGTTTGTTTGTCTTTTTCGTTTTTAGCCACGGCGTTGTCAGTTGTTTTGGATTTATGAGTTTGACTGCCCCTGTGGTATTTTTCGTCCCTCTTTTACTTATATGACAATACAGAATTATTAAGTATTGTAGATAAAACCAACAAGTACTCGATTAGTTATTGTTCACCGAATTGAAATTCATAATTTAAACAATTATATTTTTGAAATGATAAATTTGATACATGATTATCTATTCCAGAAGATACCACAGGAGAAGGATTCGCTCAAGCTCAAGCACCTGTCATATACAACCTACCTGTTCTTGGCACTTTGCGGCAACAGTTAAACGTGAAAATTGCAAAAAATAGGAGAATTTTTGACTGTATAAAAGTAGACAATGCATTAGTGTTTACCGACTGGAGTCACAACCAACTTATTTCTTGCAATTCAAATGGTACTGATATTTGTCATATTCCTCTGTCTTATAAACCATATTATATGACAGCGGTAGATAGTAGCACTGTAGCAGTATCCTGTTCACATGACAGATGCATACTGATAGTAGATATATCTATAGGCTCTGTCATCAGTACAATCAAAACAAGTGGTAAATGCTACGGAGTATCATATGACGGTAATAACCTGTATGCAGTTATTGGTAGGGATAAGATACATGTGATCGACCAGACAGGTAAAGTAATACGTACAATACATTTACCTTCAAAAAGTACCGTCGACATTACGGTACACAGAGACCGGTTGGTATGGATATATATGGAATCTGTGCATTGTCGCTCGCTAGATGGAAGACTATTGTGGAAGTTTAAAAATCATAAATATGAAAATTTATGTCGCGTAACAACAGATGATGAGGGTAATGTGTATGTGACGGATTGTTTCACAAGCACTGTAGTAGTATTATCCGACGATGGAAAACAATATAGATAATGTCTTACTGAATCAGATGGGTTGGATACGCCGCATGGAATTTATTTTGACAAAAAAGAAAACATGCTGCTTGCTTGTAATTTAAACGACGGAAACGCTTTTCTTATTGGTGTAAAAAAGAAACATTCATGAACATTTGTGTATATCGACCAAAGTATACTGTATTCTCATTGTAGTCAAATACAAATGTTATGTCTATGTATCAAAATACGCTTAAATTTCTTATTCGATAAAGACTTATATATGGAAATTTCGAATTAATTTGTAAAGTCCACAAATGTTGGTTTCAAAAACTGCTGGTAAGGTTGTAATGGTTGGAACAAAAACGAGAACCCCAAAATATAGTTTACCACGTCATTAAACAAAGTTTATTATATAATATATAAACGCAGATGCAGGAAAATAAGTTTATTATTTAAACATAGAGTTACCTTATTCCGCATTATATATTTACACATCTTCCTTACGAGATAAAATATGAGAAATGGTATGATTGTTAATGACATGTTTGGTATCATAAGTATATAAGTTTTTAAACCGTCACAATAAAAAAAAATGCAAACACAAACAAGTTCTTCCATTATCATAGTTGTAATAAAAAAAGAAAAAAAGTTATTTTATTTATATGTATTTGTTATCTAATTTTTATTTAAGTAATAGTAAAAGTTCAATTATAAGTTAATATTGAAATTAAAAGACCTACGAACAAAAGGGGGTGTTAAGATCCACGAGCCCGAAGGGCGAGGGGATTTTAATGGCCCTTTTTGTTCGTAGGTCTTTTAATTTCAATATTAACTTATAATTGAACTTTTACTACTTACAAACCATTTAAAAAAATCCCAAAATAACTTATTTGTTGATAAATACAAGCACCTTTTTTCCCTTTTGCGGGCGATTCTATAATTTAATTATAGTTCGTTTGTCAGTGCTTTCTATATATGGCAATTAAAAGTGTTCACAATACAATACATATGTGATTATGAAATAAAGAATGGATAAAAATGGACACCAACGTACAGAAATTATAATATTTTAAGCTTCTTCCTTAAGAACATAATTTTGTTTTATGTTTATTAAAGAAATAATGTCGCCGGTAATTTGCAGAGATAACGTCGAAATTTTTTGCCAGCGATGTCATGCACTTTAGCGCTAGCGTTGAGTTTACAAATGGGGGACGCAGTTTTTAGGATAAATCGCGTTTATCATGGAATCAAGCACGGTGACCTATATTTTTTATTTGAGATTTGGAGAAAGCATGACAAAATCCAGTTTATGCAGAAAAATGATAAAAATGACATTTTCAGAAACAGTTTATTTCCATTTTTTTAGGTTTAAAAAAATACCACTTTGGGCATCTGGTCCGCAATGTCAAGCAAGGATTGAATAATTGTATAGATATTCCAGTAGTCATTTATTTTTTTATTTTTTGTTACTTATCACAGCTTCAGATTGAACCCGATCTTAATAATTTACGACGAAAAATATCTGCTCCAAAAAATTTATAACATTGCCTAATTGTTTTACAAAATTGCACAAATCCCCAATTTTCAGCCTCAATTTTCTCGAAAACAAGCACGGTGACCTATGTTTTATTTTGTGTTTTATTTTATTACTCGCCAAGGCCTACAACATATTACAAAATTATAAAAATGACATTTTATCGAGAAACTGTATCGGATGCCCTTAAGTTAATTTATTAAGATAATCACAAATTGAGTTGATGCACATTCCCTGATATGCACTGTTATTCGTTATATATAGACTTTCATTCAATTTATTTCTTCTAGTATATTGGTAAAAGTTCTGTTCTCAATAACCATGGTAGATTTCTTTTGGCGAATATGGGATTGTTTGATTGGTTTATTTTTCCCCCTTACGTTCAAAATACGGGATCGAGAACACATCATGGGATTTTAAAAAGTCCAGAACAAATAAAGAAACCCAGCCAATTTGCTTACTGTCCATTTGTAAAGGGACAAAACTCGGAAACAGTATATAAGTGAAGCAACCAAAATGCAAATTGATCAGTGTTTTGTGGTAATAAGCATTTTGTATAAATTTCATAACATATTAATACGGACGGACGAACGGACGAGCTTAAGGATGTACTAAGGTGAGGTTTTGGAATAAGTGTCAAATGTTCAGACTCCTTTGTGTTTTTCCATATGACACAATGTAAAATATTTTGCCCCATAACACCTATTTATCTTTTAACATAAGACTTACTAGCTCATAAAAGGCCATTTGACAAAATTTAAGCAGATTCTTGATTTTCTTTCTTTTGATTTGAGACCCAAATAATACCAATTGAAATATAAGGTAAAAGTCCGAGCCAGCCTTTTCCCGCCATATTTAAAAAATCAAATATCTCGAAAAGGAGCTCCATGACCTATCAATATTTTTAGCTCATTTTGTTCGTAACTAATACTCTTCCAGCTTAAAGTATCAATTTTGAATTCTTTATTTATTTAATTTTACCGAAGCTCACACAAGTACATCCTTAAGGTAAAAATGTATGCCCCCTCTACTACGGATCTCGTAAAATAGGCGGATTAAACATGACTTTACCAAACACTTTTTTCTAAGCTGAGATAAACAATAATTTTACCTAGTTTAGTCGTGCTTAAGTGTATTTCGACATTTCTCTTCGAAAATTAACTTGTGTAATGGAATAACACGTAAATTTGTAAACTTTCTCTTTGTTCTCCGGAATATCTACTCTACATGTGGAACATTTTGGGACAATAAATTAAGAAGAAGTTTATAACATTCATACCTTTAGTTTAAGTGATAAAAAAATGACACGGACTAGTCCAATCTGTTTAGAAAAATCAAATTTTTACAGAAGAATGTCCACCATGCACTTGCACTGCACTTTTATGAGAATAGTAGAATATGATATATGCAAATGGATGAAAATTATATATACATGTAACTGGTATATTACTATAAAACAAACCAGCCTGTCATTTATTAATCATCCACGCACGAACTTGTCTCAGAAAAAATAGATATCTGTACATTAACCTCAGTTTCAGGTATAGAGATGTGATCTTTTTCTCTGACACATGCTTTTGATCATCCACAAGAACTTGCGGTCATTCGATGTTCAGTACTTCAGTACTTTGATTTTATTTTATCAATTATACACCTGCATGAAAAATTAAAAAAAAACAGTTTAAAGGTAAACTAATAATAACGTAATCCAATCAAGCTGCGTAAGATTCAATAACAATGACTGGTCCACATCATGAAAAGTAATAGGGGTTAACTGAGTAGGGAGAAAATGATAGATATTTTTATTAAATTTTTACAATAACGAATATATCTTATCTTGGATCCTTTGGATCTCTATATGGTCCAGAGCCCAAGATAAAAAAAATATAAATACATAATTAGATTAAGCTTTTTAAAGAACCTCATATATACTCAAGTTGTGTTGAAATTAAACAAAGCTTTATTTTAGACCCCGAATTGGACAAACTTGAAAGCTTGACCCAAAAACAAAACTCTAGATACACTGCTTGATTTGGCATACCAAAGAACCCTTAGAAGTTTAGCTTTGGACCCTTTGGACGTAAGCGTGAAAAACAAGTCCTAAAGTAAAATAACTCCTAAATATACGGTTGCATTCAGCTTTCAAAGAACTCTTTAGATTCATTTTTTTCTAATTAGTCAAATTTTAGACCCTTGTCATCTTAATGAGGACCAATATGAAGACCCCGAAATTAAAAATCTTGAAAACACGGTTAGATTCGGTATTTCAAGAATAAAATACATTTCAAAATTAATATTAGATGATTCTTTGTAAACCTCAGTTAACTGTTATAAACAACTTTGAACTAAAAACTAGCTAAAATGCGATTTTTCATGACATATGATATACAACAACTTTTTTCGAACCTATAAAATTGTATTTATTTTTTTTCAATTTTAGAAACTGATTTAACCTCAAATTGTAGTGCTGCAAATGGTCATGAGTATAGACATAAACTACCCGTGACCCCTGAAGAAATTTCGAATTTAATAGAGTAAGCAATTCCTCAATCGTCGCGATGTCATTATAGATGGGGATATAACGTTTTCAGTAATTGGCAAAAGGAGAGAAGGGCTCGCCCAGTTAGCGACAATTTACCAATCCCTGTTGAAGCAATAACACAGAGTATAACTGAAATGGAGCCATCTCTAAGGGACACAGCATTGCAATATTTCCTAGCTGAAGCTAAGAAGACCGATGGAAATGATTACCCGTCAGCGTCCTTGTACCAGTTGTTTGTGGCTATACAAGGACAAATCAGATTGAGTGATCCAGCCGTAAATCTGCTAACCCAACCTACTTATGTCAAGTGCGGCAAAGTACTGGACTCTATGATGAAAAAAAAGATCCGCAGAGGGGTTAGGTGCCGCGAGTCGAAGAAGGGCAGAACCAATTTCAAGTCTTGAGAAAAATATTATGTGGGAGAGAGCTGTGATTGGGTCGGATAATCCCCCAAAGCTGTTGGATACAATGGTTTATTTAAATAGTATCCATTTTGCATTACGTGGCGGTAAAGAACATCGTAATTTAAGGTTGAACAAAAATCCACAGATAACAGGGCCATACATTGATTCAGAATTAAACAAAAGATATATTCTATACAAGGAAGACATATCCACAACAAATTCTGGCGGCATGAAAGACAAAAAATATACACCAAAGACTGTCAAAGGTTATGAAAATATAGAAGACCCAGACAGATGTATTGTTACTCGTTTTGAAAAGTACAAACGCTTATGGTATGTTAATACAATAATATAATAAAGTTTTTTTCGATATTAAAACAAGAATCAACACACTTTACTTTATATAGAGTCGACAAATCTGTGTTAATGTTGTGCATGAAATATTTGCCACTGAACACGAAGCAAAAGACAATGTATGTTTTTATAGGGAAAATATGTACAGAATGAAGAGGGTATCATTTATATATTTCAATTTCTTAATCTTTTCCATTCGAATGAGGCGTCCTGTTTTTGACGTCAGCTTTCGAAGCGCTTACCGTCTCTTAAGTTTATGGTTTGTCATGTTACACAAATGTAAGCGGAAATCCAGTGTATGAAAGGGGTGTCATTTCTGATTATTGAAATTTAAGGCCAAGCGAAGCGAGACGACAATATGTAGGATCATTTAATACTAAAATTCGTGATGAACTTTTGATAAAATGTTGTTTGCTATCAAAAGAGGGGGTTGTACTCTCTCCGTAGCACATAGATCCGTCACTGAGCTCTATATATAGCTAATGGTATGGTAACGATAATTTGCTGACATCTGTATTAATGTTTTCAAATCTCATTTCTCATTATATCCACATTTCACATCCCAGACATATCTCTATGCGAATAGTTTCCTTTATTACATTCAAGTTATCTCTTCCAGTTTCCAAAAAGTCCCACTTTAAAGATGTTAATTGTTTTGATGTGTTTTTTTTATTTTCAACTGATAACGTTTAAATAAGTGTAAGGCAAATTGTACTTTATCTTAAAAATCTTGCGCGTAATGTAAAAATTCAAGCATTTTATACCACATCTTGTTTTATTTATATACTTCCGAATATTTCTGCGACTCAAACTAATATTTATCATTGATTTTTTTTATTCGTAGAAGAAAAGGTGTGTTTGAGTACTGATGTGCTAAACATGCTAAAGTAGAATACAAATTCAATGAAAATTAAACATTTGTCAAACTATCACTCAAATTGTTCTGTTTTCTTTAAATCTAAAATTTATTACAGTAAGACTAGTCGATTCATATATGAAATAATTTTACAAAAAGAATCCTTTATTTATTTCATTACTCATTGATCTGTTCCTCTTTACTATAGTAATATGTTTTTTTTATTTACAGTCCTAAAGATGAAGTCGATGCATTCTATTTTAAACCGCTAGTCAACTTTACAACAGACCAGTGGTTTTGTAAAGTCCCAGTAGGTCATAATACCTTGCAAAAAACTGTGAAAAGATTGTGTACAGCAGTTGGACTAGAAGGCATAGCCTCTATGTTAACAACTTGGTGTGATGTGTCATGACTAGTTTTTTCCACTTGCGATTGTAGTTTCGTCGCTGTGCACGTGGTAGTTTTCTGCTTTTTGCCATACAAGATGACTCATTTTGTTGGAAGTTTGCTGTCCTTTTGTAACCACTTATTAAAGACTGGGACGAAATATATCAGAGGGACAGTAAACACTATTAAATGATGCATTAAACAAAATGTTTAAAAGTTCCAAGCATAAAATCCCATTCTAACAAATCAAATGCTTTCTTAGACCAATAACTACAATTGCCCCCTCATTTTTGTATGTTTCTGCATAGTGTATAACATCTTGGATTTGTCTCATATTAAACCCAATAAATCTATTGTAACATAACCAATTTGGTCCTCATTAATTATTTTTGAAATCCCTTTTTTAAACGTTGAGCAAGAACATATGGCAAAATTTTAAAATCTATATTTAGAGGAGATATTGGACGATAGTTTTCCAAAAGGAAAGGGTCCCCATTTTTTAATATCAAAGTTAATACTATTGCGTTGTGTATATGAAAGACTGTTTATATCGTATCCTGTATTTAAGACATTTACAAGTAGTAATTTTTATTCATTCCAAAACATTCTATAAAATTCTACCATAAGTCCATCAAGAACCGGAGATTTATTCAATTTCATTTTATAGATACAATGTTTCTTTTCAACATAATTTCAATTTTTCAACATTCATTTCATTTTTACATTTCAACTGATTTTTTAAAGTTTGTTCTTATGTCATACTGTACATCAGTTTCCCAGATTTGGTATAGAGGATTTGTGCTACGTGTAAATAACTCGTTTTAATACCCCCCATACTCTGTATATGCCTGTGGTTGATTTTTGTTGTGTATATCTTATTTGTTTTTAGTTTATTGTTTTGTACATCAATTTTGCCTTTAGATTTTTCGTTTGAATTATTTTACATTTGTCATATCGAGGCCATTTGTAGATTTCTATGCAGTAATTTCTAACGGTGACTTATTGTTATTAACTTCTATGTCATGTGCTTTCTGATAAAGATTTGTATCATTGTTCGTCATACCACAGCTTATTATTTGTATGTGCATGCAAACTTGTAGAAATATCTTCGTGATAAAAAAAAACTTATAACTTGCCCTTAAGGTGGTATGGGAGTCTAAAATAAAAATGAAAGACTTTGATCATACTTTGCCAAAACGTAGTATCTATTGATATATGTTCAAAAATATAATAAAAATAATAGGTCATCGCGTATTTTCTCAAGCTACAGGTTATTATAAATTACACATTTTGTATGGATTATACAGGAAAAAACACAATTTTATGATAAGAAAATAAACAAAAACATAGAATTGCAAAAAGTATTAGGAAAATATAGCTTTGAGGCAATACTTTGAGAATATCAAAAGAACAAAATTTGAAGGGTCACCGTACGTTTTTTCCAACTAAATTACAAAATAGGAAAATATCATGTAGATTCCTTTAGAAAAAGCACTGTTGTAGAGTTACCTCACCTTAAAATTCAAATTTAAAAACATTTAAAAGCAACCAAATATAATCTACTGTTTATTTCTGTTTTGTTTTGGTCTCTTGTGTACAGTTGACTTGTCTCATTGGCAATCATACCACATCTTCTTTTTTATATATACTTGTAAAAATATCAATAGTTATAAGTTATATTCTTATAAATTTGTTCCTTTAAATGAAAATTCACATAAAATATCTACACTCCTGAATCAAATTTTGCAAACTGTTAAGCTAAACGTATTTATGTTCATTCTTATTTGTATACTTTTTTTCATTTAAATTCTTTATTTTGATCAAAGGTTTGAATTATTTGGGACAGACAAGACACATAACTTTCTATAGAGCTATAAGGGTAATAAAATAGACAGGTAAAATGAGAAAAGACAATATATCTAATAGTATCCTATATATTTAATGTTTTACTTTATCAATTCTAACATTAAACAACATTGTTCAGACTAATGTCCAAATTAACCTTCATCTTTCATGTTTTGAATTATTACTATTGCAGTAAGCTATTGAGGTTTTTGAAAGCATTTGAAAAAGGTTCTGAAATGTTTACGATATTGTCTTACCGTAAACATATAGATCAAGGGATCAAACAGAGGGTTGAGCAACACAAAGACATCATTGGCAATCCACATAAAGTTTAATGCAGGCTCTGATCCTCCAACACTGTATGAATAGAATACAGCAATACTACGAGGAAAAGTTGCAATTAATGTGAGCCCGATAATTGCTCCAAGTGTAATGACGCTTTTAAACATTCTAATGTTTTTTTGACTTCTGTTGTCTACCGATATTGAAACGTTCAGGACTGGTTGGACTCCTATTGTTTTACGTTGTTTCATTATGTGGTACATGATAATTCCATACCATAAGACAACTAAAATAAGGATGATAACTGCTGGAATATCATGTGAAAATAAGAGTGATGGAGTTGCAGCATACCTCTGATCACACGGAAATGTTCCATTCAATGTCTCTAATTCAAAACACAGTAAGGCAAAACCATTTATCAAAACAAAACAAAGTACAACGGAAATATTGCTTGTCACAATATGTAATATTCTTGTTTTATTGATAAATGTTGATCCTAACCTTTCCAAACATATCATTAAAATATGACATTGTGACGCAAGAACAGTTCCAACTACAATATGATTTATTGCCATACATTGATAGAGGTATGCTTAGTCATGCGAATTCAACAACAATAAGATGGACGCATATATAATTTCAACCCCCATGGCGAAATCGCTCAGACTTTAGAAGAGTGACAAAACGACGAACCGAATTTTTTTGCAATTGCATGTTTGACTTGATAGCCACATATATGGAGGATCCATGAAACGAAAGTAGCAGCGTTGCTATAAATAGTCCTGTTATTCCTCCTGGTTTACTCATTTCGAATGAGTCTATTATAAGGCTTCATTTGCAGTTGTTACTGTGTTGCTATACTTATTTATCATGATAGGTTGAATTTAATACCATGACAACAGTTTATTATATTTTAGTACTTAGTACTTTTGTCCTTATAATTTGTTTTATGAGAGTAAGAACCAACTAGTCAATATTGTCCTTTTGTTAACGTTTCTAATTGTCCTGTGTATTAATGACCATAAGGCGAGGATTTAAGACTTTCCCCGCAAACATAAGCAGCAAGGAAGTTAACACCATCATGTGAACACATTGCTAATGCGACCTATCATAAAGAGCAATGTGGTTATAGTTATCAGAAGTACTAGGATTATAATTTAATACGCCAGACGCGCGTTTCGTCTACACAAGACTCATCAGTGACGCTCATATCAAAATATTTATAAAGCCAAACAAGTACAAAGTTGAAGAGCATTGAGGATCCAAAATTCCTGAAAATTGTGCCAAATACGGCTAAGGTAATTTTTTCAAAAAAAATCAAAGTTTTGTATAAACAGGAAATTTATTAAAAATTACCAAATAATTGATACTCATGTCAACACCGAAGTGCTGACTACTGTCCTGGTGATACCCGCGGGGACGAAACGTCCACCAGCAGTGGCAATGACCCAGTGGTGTAAAACGTTATCAAAGGTACCAGGATTATAGTTTAGTACGCCAGACGCGCGTTTCATCTACATAAGACTCATCAGTGATAAAAGATTAATAACACCATAACTTAAAATAATAATGGTTATATTTTGATGATAAAAAAATAAAGCTTTCTTCAAAAGTCGAATAACATCATTAATTATAATTCTCTAGTTTAGCTTCGACTGAGTGTTTTTTTAAATTATAAAAATTGCATGTGAAATTTTACAATGGCAACAATTATATATTGAAGTAGGAGATCATTAATTTCTTCTTAAGAGGAAGCTCCAATCATGCTCGGAGGATGCTCAGAACTTTTGAAGTAGGCTCTTCTCAGCAGTTTATGTGACATTAATAGCATGATCCATTAAGATATCAAATGTACACCTCTTCTGTATAATAAGGAAAGTAAAGCATAATAGAGGAAGCTCAATAAACACCTGTTTAAACATCTGGTTTATTCAAATATATTTTGCATGATATTTTTCAAAACTAAAAAAGAGATTAGAAATACAACAGTACTGTGTAATGCTTGGATAGAAATTTCAAGTCCAATTTAATGTTTGAAATTCCAAAAATTAAATATGCTATACCAAATAAATGGATCAAGGTAATTAAATCAAATAAATCAATAAAATCAAAAGTAAAAAATACACTTAACCTTTGCATTAATACAAAAGGGAAAAAAAGATAATAAGTTTACAAGCAATTAAATGGTAACAAAACAGATATACACATACATTAATAGTAGAAATGAAGGTTTTTTAAAATGGAAACGTGAACTAAATTTAGATTCTTTAAACCCAATTAAATCAATGCTAAACTTTGTATTTACTTATTTAAAAGATAACAGATTAAAAATATTTAAATGGAAATTGCTGCATCATATCTTTCCTTGTAAACAACTCTTTTGTCAATGGAAGATAAAAGAAGACAGTAAATGCGACTTACAATGTATGTAATATAACAGAAGATTATATACATTTTGTTCTGGAATGTCAATACTTCAAAACTTTTTGGAAAAAAATCAAAATACTATTAAATAAAATTCAAATTGGTCATCATATTCTTAACTACAGAAATCTCATAAAAGGATATAAAATCTGTAATATCAATTATTATGATATAAATCTTTTAGTGACACTCGTTACATTTTCTATTCACAAGTGCACTCACAGTTCAAATTATAAAACTATAAATTTTGATGTATATGAACTATTTAGATATTTCGACACTTAAGTGTGGCCTCAGAAAGGCAATTAGTGCTTCAGGAGGATTAATAAAGTAAACTTTTATATTTCATGCGGAAAATAACCAGATGTCTAAATTTGTTAAAGTCGTAAAACGGACACCTATACATATAACATTAACATACCTTACTTATTCACTATCATAAAGATAGAGATGTAATATTTCAAACAATTATCAACGGTATCAGAATTATACTTTAATAAACCAGACGCGCGTTTCGTCAACAGAAGACACGTCAGTGACGCTCAGATCAAAATAGCTACAAAGCCAAACAAGTAAAAAGTTGTTGAAGAGCATCGAGGACCCAAAATTCCAAAAAGATATGTGCCAAACACGGCCAAGGTACTAAGAGTAATCTATTCCTGGTACAAGAAATTCCGAAGCTTTTCGGAAAATTTAAAGTTTTGTTACAGGAAATTTATAAAAATGACCATACAATTGATATTCATGTCTTGTATATATAATTTTGAAAATTACTAAGAAATGCCGCTTACTAATACTACTATGTTTTTTATATAAACTAGCAAATTTAGGTTTTTTTTATAGAAAACTATCGCTACCTTAGGTAATTCATTATTGGAAGGCTGATGTATGGGCAGTATTACTATTGTTTTCCCTCTAGTACGGCTCTCTCATAAATTTTGAGGATTTGTCTTTGTTCTAAATGAAAAATTACTAAGCATGAGTTAAGTTTTATCCTGGCCTTTGTTTTCCCCTTTAAGTTCTAAGGACTTTTATGATATGTTTGTGAGTGACTTGGTACAGTGTATACACCAATTAATTCCTTTAAAAATGTGTTTAATCCTGATAATTCTTTAAAATGGGAGATAAGGAATAAAGTTGCTAACACTCGTAACCTCTATCACATGTAAATAGTATATGTGTATCGTTGAATAGGCAAGGAGCATGAATGTATTAGTTAGTTAACGCAAAAATATGTACTCCATGAAATTTGCTCTCTGATAAAAAAAAATACACAAACTCTTATTACCATTCATACGAGTGTTCTTAATTCAGGGATTAACATGTAATGAAAATAAATGTTGTTGATGTCGGTGTTATTGTCGCCGCCATCTTGTTTACATTGGTTACGAAAAGAAGTTCGGTCAATGTCGTCTATCGAAAAATAAATTACGTCAAGATCAACTACCAGAAGTCCTCTCGATCAATCATGACGACGTATTCTCTGTTAATAAGAAAATCATATAAGAATTACTTATTGATATTGAACATCGATTGAAGACGACTAAACTCTATCGAACGTAGTTTTAGAAATACATTGGACGTCGATTAGAGGGTCAAAATAATCAATTGGATTTGAGAATGTGACGTCAGATTTGGATGTCTATTTGAGAAACGGACATCGATTTTGAGGAACGGATGTCGATTAGAGGACCGACGTCAATCCGAGTCTAAGATATTTATTTAATTGAAACTAAAAGTTATTACCAAAAGCATAGGTTATACATTTTTGTACTTAGCGATATATTTTCTTTTAATATCCTTGTTTATGTATTTTTTGATAAACGAATACTTGCATTTAGTGTTAATGTGTACCTCAAAATATTCTCAAGCCTTTGGAAAGAATTGTTACATCACTTATATATCCTTCTTTTTCAAACCAACTTATATATTATACAGACTGCTGTCAGTGGTTATTACAAGTGTCGAACACATTTGAGATTTTTCAATGATAAAAGTTGTTTTATTCTCCAAAATATCTTAGTAGATACTTATCGATAACATGTAAGAGACCCGAAGTGATTAGAACGACAGTAAATCCCAGATGTTTCTTTTTGTCATCGTTGTTTTGTGTTTTTTTTATTGACTGCCTTTTATTGTTGTTATATTGGTCCTTTTTAAATAGTCAATACTAAGAACTAATTTAAGAAAAAATCTACTTGATCATTTTTTTTTTATTTTTTTTTTTTTTTTGGTTTAAAGACCAGTTTATGATTTTAAAACATACTGATTGGTTTTAAATGTTTGGTTGGTTTTTCTTTAGAAATGAGAAAATACATGAATATTTGGTCTATAGAATAATATTATATCGTTTGACGACATTCTTTTTGGTCGAAATACCACAATACTTATTGAAAACATTTGGTATTTTATTAAGTTTTTATTGATGATATTTTTTACAACAATTTATTGTCACTTATCAAGTTATGGTCTAACCACCAGATTAAAAATGTTATGCTATGTGTATATTACTAAAATGGTATGTTTAACCCCGCCACATAATCTATATATGTGCCTGTCTCAAATTAGGAGCCTGTAATAAGGAGTTGTCGTTTGCTTATGTGTTACATTTTTGTTTTTCGTTCATTTTTTATATATATAAATGAGGCCGTTAGTTTTCTCGTTTGAATTGTAATACATTGTTATTTCGGGGCTTTTTATAGCTGGCTATGCGGTATGGGCTTTGCTCATTGTCAAAGGCCGTACGGTTACCTATAATATTTAATTTCTGTGTCATTTTGGTTTATTGTGGAGAGTTGTCTCATTGGCAATAATACCACATCTTTTTTTTTTATATTTGGACCTGTATAATAAAGGAGACATTTCATACTAAATTTACAAGTTATTATAAAATTTGCTAAAGTTTATAGCCATAATGAAAAGGTACTAAAGTTAATAATAAAGTATTTAAAAAAGCATTCAATGTATTGAATTCATCTTGAATTTGTCTAAAACCCATAGTTTTTCATAGCAGTAAATTATGAAAATTTGATATATTAAAGCAATGTTTACCGTTCGAAAAATGGTGAACAAAAATAAAAATGAAAAAAATGGATTTTCCCTCTTAGAAAATAAATTATTTCAATACAAATACCGTAATTTTAAACGAATTTAAGACCATTTAGCATACACCTCACATAAAACCAAAGATTAAGTAATACGAGGTTCACCATAATGCACGACTGGCTGAATATAATGACATATTATATCAATTTTTCTTATTAGAAAACGAAAGCTTATGTGCGTCATAGTTCAGACTGATTTATCAGCAAAATAAATAGGTTGGTCTTTTTAGGCATAAATGATAACGTACTTATCAAATGATCAAATGAATCAGATAATACAACTAGGTTCAAAAGGACACGATTATTTTAAGAATATAATAGCTACTTTTACATTTACTAGTTTCCTGATATTTGACATCTGTTTGTAGAATGTAATTATCAATGTACGTCAAAGTTCAAAAACCTTAAAGATGTAAAGGCTTCCTGCTGTATTCAATGGTATAGTCAATTTTCATTTTATAATGAATTATTTTATCTTAACTGTTTTGTTTGTTTTTTGGGTGTCTTTATTTTTTTCTGATAGGGAAGATGGTGTTATTTTGGTACCAGGTCTGTGATAGTCTATGCTAAATACTGGTTTAATGAAGATAGAACAAATATTAAAATTCAATTTGGAAAAAGATAGAATAAGCTTCAATACAAAGTCATTGTTGTAATAGTTGTTGTAACAAAATGTAAGAAAAAAATCAGATATTTCAACATGAAATGAATCAGCTTATGAATAATTCTGTTATAAAATATTTAGTTAGATTTTCACATGAATGACGACAGGTGTGTGCTTTGTTTAGAATATGAGCCTAAAAGACAGAAAACCTTAACGTTATACCTGAGTAAAAAAAGACGGCTTTTTACGTAATGAAAATACATTTCGACCTAGATTATTGACAGAGTATTTATCTACTCGTAATGTCACGTAAAGTAGTGGATAGAACACATCACAAACCGATTATATTATGTTGAACGACAACAATTAAAAATAAGAAAGATCAATGGGTCACGTCTAGTTTATGTTTTTCAAACGGTACTGGTTTATCAGCATTTGAGAATATAACGTGAAATCTTTCATTTTCATATGCTCGCCTCGTGATACGAGGTTGTGTTACACAGGAAAATTTCACTCACATCAATTTCACATGAATTTAATTTCATGTGAATCTCACGTGAAATTCACATGAATTTCACCTCAAACGAGCTTATACATGAAACTCACGTGAAAACAGTTTTTGTGAGTTTCATGTGAATCTCATGTGAAACTCATGTGAATTTCACATTAAAATCACGTAAATTTTATTCATGTGAAATTCACATGAAATTTTAAAATAGAGTATTTCAAATAACATCTAAATTTTCAAATTTAGTTAAAATCATGAAAATATCAATTTTTTTTATTGTAAATTTCACGTGAAATTCATGTGAAAAATTTCACATCAGATTCATGTGAGTCTCAATTCACGTGAAATTCACATGAAAATTTTCACGTGAGTTTCATGTATAAGCTCGATTGAGGTGAATCTCACGTGAAATTTTATCAGATACGTTTGAGGAGCTTGATCTGCTTACCATTCCGGAGCACATGAGATCACCCTAGTTTTTTATGGGGTTCGTGTTGCTTAGTATTTATAATAGTTTGCTATGTTGTGCCTTGTGTACTTTCATTTGTCTGTTTGTCCTTTTATTTCTTAGCCATGGCGTTATCAGTTTATTTTCTATCTATGAGTTGTATTCTTCATCTGGTTTCTCTCGCCCCATTTGAGCCAAACATGTTTATGTTTTTGTATTTGAATCCTGATAGCTAGGATTAATTTATTTACCGTGTCGGTTCAACAGGTGCCTTTTTGAGATCATACGATTTTGTCAGTTTCTGTTTGTTACCTTGGTTGTTTCTTTCTAATCGGATTATGAGATTCTTTCATCGATTAAAAACTTTTGCAGTCACGTAATGTACATCAATTACTGAATTTAACCTGCAGACAATGAAAAAAATACTAAATCCAAGAAAATCCAAGAGAAACACACACTTAAATGTTAAGCAAAGAAATGGCAAACAACTTTCAACACTATGTTTATTGATATTGTTATTATATTGATATACTAGTTTTTGTTTGATTGTATTTGAATTATCTCCCCTTGACTTATGTTGACATTTATTATGTGATTCTGTTCAACATGTTATCTGTTAATGATCTATGGTGGCCTCTCCTGGTACCTCTCGTGTTCAACATCATTGTATAGGCAGTGATGCATGTGACTAGAGGAGAAGGCTGTTGCCGTCATTAACCTTATCAGCATATTCAGGTATTCTAATCCAGAGTATGATCGAGTAGAAAATTTAGAACAATTAGCATAACTAACTTTTTCAGTTTAGACTGTTATTGAAACAATTAATATCAATACATGTATTATGAATTATGTATCACAATACTTGATGTGTTTTCAGATGAAATAAAAATAAAGTACAAAAAAAAAAAACTTTCAACAATACACTTGATATAAAAAAAACGAAAGACTGCGTAATTCAAGCCCCGCCAAAAACCACGAATTTACTAGAGGGGCGAAAGATATCAGAGGGACATTCAAACTCATTTATTGAAAATAAAGTGACAACGCTTTGGCTAAAAACGAAAAAGGCAAATAAACAAAAAAAAGTACACTAGACATAACATCGAAAACTAAACACTTAGCAACACGAATCCCACCAAAAACTAGGGACGCTCTCATGTGTTCCAGAAGGATAAGCAGATCCACTTGGCTTACATATGACTAACTAATTTTGTAAGTAAGAAAATTAAACGTCCATGCATTCCTCTGTTATTTTTTATTTATTCGCACAATCATTATGTTGTTCTCGTCTAAATAGTAAATGATGATGACAAAGCTTTATCTTTCAAATGATTCAGTAAATACAGCTAGGTTCAAAAGGACACGAACTTGATTTTTTCCTGTTTCAGAGAAAGAATATGTACCTTTGTATTTGTATGTGCCCTGGTATTTGATCGCTGTTCAATAGCTACCTTTGTATTTTTACGTGGCCGGATATTTGACCGCTGTTCAATAGCTACCTTTGTATTTTTACGTCTCCGGATATTTGACCGCTGTTCAATAGCTACCTTTGTATTTTTACGTCTCCGGATATTTGACCGCTGTTCAATAGCTACCTTTGTATTTTTACTTGGCCGGATATTTGACCGCTGTTCAATAGCTACCTTTGTATTTTTTCGTGGCCGGATATTTGACCGCTGTTCGTAGAATGCAATTGTCAATGTACATTGAAGTTTAAAAACCTTTAAGTTGTAAATTATTTCTGCTGTTTTTAAGGGAATACGATGCTCAGGGTGATGTAATTAGAATGCTTCAAAATGGCATAGAAAATAAAGATATAACACTTTTTAACATGTTTTCATGTTTAATTAAGAAATCCGTGTCCAAATTTTTATTTATCATACAATCAGTAAAGGAAGGTAATTCTTCCCATTTTCAATAGAAAAAATACCTTTACCTTTAAATAAAACAATCTCATATAAATAAAATACAAAACAATAAATCAGTTACAATTCATAATATTTAGTATAAATACTGGTCTAATTGCAAAGAATTTAATACTTGTTTTGCAAAATGAGGATAATTTCAGCACCACCTATAACATGGATTTTCCCAAAAATCCACACTTTCTACAACCTTTTAGGTAGTAAACAAATAAGAAATTGTAATTAGAACCATATTTCAATAATTAATAGTTAAACAAGGAAGGTCTTATGATCTTAAAAACTGATACAAGAAAAAAATCCATGTTCGAATTAGAAAAAAATCTTCATTTGAATTTTCAAAAACTGGATTTTGCCCAAAATCTTCACTTTTTGCGACCTTTTAAGGCTTAAGAAATAAGAAATTGTAATCAGAACCACATTTAAAAGATTAATAGTTAAAAAGGAAGGTCTAATGATCTTAAAAACTGTTACAAGAAAAAAATCCATGCTAGAATTTGAAAACAAATCTTCATTTGAATTTTTCAAAAACTGGATTTTACCCAAAATCTACACTTTTTACAACCTTTTAGGCCGTATAAAATAGGAAATTGTAATCAAAAGCACATTTCAAAAATGAAAAGTCTAATGATCTTAAAAACTGATACAAGAAAAAAATCCATGTTGGAATTCGAAAATTTATATGCATAATTGAGATTTTCAAAAACTAGATTTTAATCAAAATCCACACTTTCTACAACCTTTTAGGGAGTAAAAAATAGAAAATTGTAATCAGAACCATATTTCAATACATAATAGGAAGGTAATATGATCTTGAAAACTTATACAAGAAAAAAATCTATGTTGGAAATAGAAAATAAAACTGAATTTGAATTTTCAAAAAAACTGTGGTTTTGCCCATATTCTGTTCACTTCCAGTACTATTACTGCCTCATAATACTTTAAAAACTTCATAAAAAAAAATTAAGATATGCTATTATAGAGCAAATGATCATGTGATGTTAGCTAGTAAACATAGTTTTCCAACTTTTTTTTTTTTCAATCTGTAACACACAGTCAAATATGTTGACCATCACAGGAAATTGCTGCAAAATAGCCAAGTTCAAAAACTTTAACCCTTATCATAACTGGAAAAATTCAGCAATTTACCTGCATACCATAATATGGTATAATTGTAACTATACCTTGAAATTGAAAGGGGGTTAAAACAATTAATGCACCATTCAGATACCAAAGTTCCCTTACAATTTAAATATCGACAAGTGCAGCAGTAGGTAATACCTTGACAATACTCAAAATCATCCCCTTTTATTTTTTTCAGAATCAATCATTTGTAATAGCTGAAATACTTTTTAATTATCACATAAATTCTTGCTCAATACAGTCCCTATGATCAATTTCACAATTTGAAATAAAGTATTTTCCAAAATATCAATAGATGACTCTCCACTCTTGCTTTGACCAGAATTGCATGCTTCAGATAATAAATGGATAGAAAAATAAACATTCTAAATAATTAAAAAATACCGGAACATTATTTTACATGCCAATTAGTTTTTTTAAGAAAACAAATTTATTCTCTGAAGACCCTAATCTATAGACATTTATTATAAATTTTGAATATGAAATAACCTAAAATATAGTGAGCACTCTCCCATACATGTATACACAAGAATTGTCTTAAAAGCCCCAATCCGAAAGAAATCAAATAGGTAGCAAATTTAGATCTTTTGGATTATGATATCAATTCCATGCAAGATTGCAATGCAGTTAAAGTCAAGGCATTAAATAATGACCTGTGAGAGGTAATTATTTTCCTTGATAAAAATGCAATCTATAATCTACTTCAAAATCATATTCGTCTGATAGTTTTTCTTTGCCGATTTGAGAATTAACTTTTTAAAGTTCAATCAATGATAGGTGTAATAAAAATGTCATTGCCCACATTTCTATTTTTGAAACAAATAACGTGAAGTTTTGTTAATTTATCGCTCCAATACAGAAACATTCTCATATATGAGATATAGAACTTTAATGTAAACTATCAAAAAATAAAGCAAGATTTAACATATTCGTTTGTAAGATTTTGAAAATCTTATTGAGTCACACTGCATAGGTTGATTGATTGTTGGTTGCTTAACGTCCAGTGGCAAATATTTCATGCATGTTCAGGACGATACACACTGAATAGGAAATCATGATGTTACCCTTATGTATTTATATTCGTCTTTGATTAATTTAAACATATTTATTTATAATGGATTTGGAAACAAGTTTTGCAAATTATATTAATCCCTTTCAATTTTGCGGGTAATTCGTCTTTTTGTCAGTTCTTAACTGTTTTTAATTCATGTATACTTTTACTCTATCAAATTATCAACTAATATAAGAATAACGTTCACGTAACTCACAAAAGGGGTGGGTGAGGAGGGTAAATAACTATATCCTGATTATCTGTTAAAACAATGTATTGCTTTGCTAAATACAATCTTTCTAAATATTTCATTCGATTCAATTAAAATTGTTGAAAAAATAACCACTTTTCCGCGATAGAAATGTCAGTACAAAAAGAAAAGAAAAAACATAGCCCCCCCCCCCCCTTCCATAAACTAAATTGATACAATAAATTACTTACAATGTGTTTTGTATTTGTCATACACCGTTATCGAAAGAAAACAACTTATTTGTGTTTTTCTTCATGCACTTACAGTAATACTTTTATTGTACATGGATGATAATTTTAAAGGTTTATATCTAGATAAATAAATGAGTTTTATTTCACATTCTAAATAAGCCGTAAGGCGTTTTAAAATCTGAACGAATTAGAAAGGAATATCCCACTTTAGTGTGGTCGGTAAAATAGGATGCTAAACAAAATCAAACTACAGGTCCATGGCTTAAGACAGGTGTTTAAAATATTCGGTACGTTTAAACATGTGGAGCATGATCTGCTTACTATTCCGGATCACCTGAGATCACCCCCAGTTTTTGGTGTGGTTTCGTGTTACATAGTCTTTAGTTTTCTATGCTGTGTCTTGTATACTATTAATTGCAATACTCATTTAAGAAGACCCTATATCAGTACTGAACGAATAACAATGAGATGAAAAACAACGATCAAGAGTTGTTGACGTATTTTCTAAACTATGTTAAAATTTAATCTAGAATTGTCTCTCTTTGTCTGTTGTTAATTATAATTCACAAATATCAAAGTTAAAATACTACAGACTTTCTGTTTATTATACTCATTTGTGTAGAGGTTCCATTTTCTGTATTTCATTTACAACTTATACAAAAACAATCCTTTGAATTAAACATACATTTTATTACACCAACTTGTATTTACATTTTCATTACTAGAATATACATTTTTACTTTGTGGCATTACTTTGGCTACAGGGTATTCTATAATATTTTGTTGAGGCGCCAAGGTGACTACCGATTACCTATACACACTGGCTATCAGCTGACCTATGTTGACATAGTGTCATAAAACCCCTGGTACAAAAATGTAGTTAAACACGGTTACACCACCACCTACCATGGGGAGTGACCGGGAAAAACACTCGTATTACCAATGCTCCAGTTATTAGTGCCCCACCTGTTGGCAGGTGTAGGCCTCCCCTCTATAAGATGAGGTGAAGGAGGTCCCAGAGTCACCAATCTGTAGACCCACCGTTACCACTAACCACATTTTTCAAACCTGCAAATTTTAGAACTTGTCAGGCCGAGAGCAAGGGCCGAGTGAAAGAATCCCCCAATCACTACCAGTCTCCCTGGACAGCCACATGAGAGCCCAAGTCAGCTACCAAATCTGACATGGGTTCTCACCTCCACAAAATTTTAATTATTGAATCTTGATTTTGATGTGCGTAGGAAAGACTCCCCCCTCCCCCCTTTGTATATTATTTAAGAAAATCTGATTTCCAGTTTGTGACAAATGAGTTCCATCTGTTCTGTATAAAGACACTTCACTTGCCCTAATGTTATCATGTAATATAGCTTTACCCCCGTTTTCTATAACAAAGTTTTTGACCACTAAATTCCTCTTTTTCTGTTCTGTTCTATTATTGCACCCGCATTCAAAGTTGAAAAATGCCAGTATCGCACTGTAGCATTGAAGACCATATTATAATAACTTTTTTTAAATAAAGCCTGGTAACCTAGGGTAGACTATTTTACATTTTCAATTAAACCCTTCCCTGTCAATTCCAAATCTGTCAAACAATTGGCTCCACGGTGAAAAATAATAAAATGAGGAGATGGTGAACAAAAATAATTCTTTTTGCATCCAGTAGGGAGGGTATCCAAATCTTAAAGAGACTATAGAGACAATAACAAGTGGAAACAAGGAGTTATCGTTCATCAACTCGGAACAGTAACTTATCAAGTCCAAGTTGGAAATTTAGTATGGAAGAGACATATTGATCAGATTCGTGAATTCGTACCGCAGGAAAACAAAGACATACCAAACATACTTGAAATTACCATATCTGATATTGACACTTAATTCATTACAGTACCAACATGTAATTCAAACCGCGATACTGAAAACTCTGAAAATAAAAATGAATCCGAACAAACTAAAATAACCGAAAATAAAACAGTTGAAAATGATAATGACACTATCGTTACGAACCACACAGAAAGAGTAAAACAGGCACCAGAGAGACTTATTGAAAACACATGACTGTAAATATTTGTGGTTAAGTTAGTGTAGTGATATAACTGTAGGTTTAGGATTTCATAATTGAACATTTAATATATAGACAGTAACGCTAGTAGCTATTTAGTTCAATATTGAGTTCCAATTGAATTTATTACTTTCATTCACTAAAGATTAATCTTGTTTATCTTGATCATCTAATTGAAAGGGGAATGATTGTTATGTTTACATTATACGTTATCACTATTATAATTTAATTGGCTTATAATTAATACTGACAGTTAGGAATTTATAATCATCAAATTAGCGGGTGTTGTGTATTTGGTCTATAACCCTGTGATTGCACTGACACACTGTTTTGTACTGTGGGAGATGTGATGTGTAACAGCCAATATTCACCGTGAATATTTCCCAAAGATAAATTTGGATTCCTCTCTATTTTTAGCCTAAATTGCTCGTCATAGGTGGCCCAGTTTTCTGACCTCGTTGCCGCTAATCTTATATCGCGCATATATTTTAACAATTCCTGTGCCCATGTTCTGTATTTCTCAATGTAGACAGTCATAAAAATCATGAATGCTGAAGTCCATTCATTTATGGACAAATAAACACTCGACGATCTTTTTTCAATGCAAATTTTCCCCCTTTTTAATTTCAAATCGCCCTCGTCTACCTCTTCCATTGCTTTTTGCGTTCTCTAAAGAGAATGAAGCTCAATGAACTTCCCCCCCCCAAATTTTTTCCTTAATTTTAAAAGGCACGTGTTCCCCCACTCTGTCATGCATGCTAGATTCTTGTGACGGAGTGAAATCAATGGAATTATTTGCAATTTCAAAGTTTTGGTGTAACGGGTCGTGCCTTAAAGCTGGGAATGCTCATGCATCCTCCTCCGACTCATTACCTGATGAGAAATCAGTAGTTTCCACCGGTCCTTCTGCCACCACGTGTCCGACCCCTTGTGTTTTCTTGGCAGTTCTTTTCCGACCAGCTCCGTCCTTCTTTTGGGGGATTTCTTCGTTCTGCCCTTTCTGTCCTCCTGTCCTGCTAGCCGCTCTACTCTTCTTTCCCATGGCCCTTGATGGCGATCCTATGGCATTTCTCTTGTTTGGCATCTTTAATTTTTCTTTTAAGAAGTTTAACTTATTTTAACTGCTTTCTAGTCTACAGCAAATTAACAAGTGCCCGATAAGGGAATTCCAAAATTCTAATTCAAGCTGATACATGAATTCCAAAATTCTGATTCAAGCTGCTGCGGGCGCCCTCTATGGCCATGCCGAATATGGCAATGAGCTACAGGCTGCAACACCAACGCACCCACACTAATATTTGATTGAATTAAACCAGATTATTGAAAATATAAAATTTCTATAATCTCTATTATTTGACAATTTCTGTTTGTCTTTTCTATTTTAGCCATGGCGTTGTCAGTTTATTTTCGATCAATGAGTATGAATGTCCCTCTGTTATCTTTCGCCCCTCTTCTTTAATAAACCTATTCAAATTTGACACGATAAATCACCTGACCCGGAAGCGTTGTTATCTAACTGTTTTATCAAATATAGAGATAACTTATCCTACGGACAAAATTTTGATCTGAATTTAGCCAAAGTGTGGATGAAATATAATCATGTGAGTTTCTTTCAAATTATTTGATTACTAAAATGCAGGAAATTATACTTTAAGCACATTGAGTAGTCTTTTTGTTATGCGTTTACTTTTCTACATTGGCTAGAGGTATAGGGGGAGGGTTGAGATCTCACAAACATGTTTAACCCCGCCGCATTTTTGCGCCTGTCCAAAGTCAGGAGCCTCTGGCCTTTGTTAGTCTTGTATTATTTTAATTTTAGTTTCTTGTGTACAATTTGGAAATTAGTATGGCGTTCATTATCACTGAACTAGTATATATTTGTTTAGGGGCCAGCTGAAGGACGCCTCCGGGTGCGTGAATTTATCGCTACATTGAAGACCTGTTGGTGACCTTCTGCTGTTGTTTTTTTGTTTATGGTCGGGTTGTTGTCTCTTTGGCACATTCCCCATTTCCATTCTCAATTTTATTAGAAAGTTTTGTTAATGAATACATCTTAATCTGCTTTTATATATGTAGGTTATTTCTTTCATTTATCAATTTTAGTTTTTCCTATCTGTATAGATAAACGACATTCTGAAGGACTACTGGGTATACATAACTACTATTTTACCTTCGGAAAAGCGATATAAAAAAACGCCTATAGCATTGTATAAGGAATGTTTCTTTGTCGAACGATATTTATTTCCTTGATTTATATTTAGATACAATGAACACCTTTCTTTGTGTTAAAAATCAAGTACAGTTATCAAATATCAAGTACGCATTTCAAGGTCACAATATCACCAGGGTTTTCTTGGTGATAAAGAAATATGTTTATTGTAAATTTAAACTGACTTTACACACAAAATCAAATTATTTGTGTAGTTTCTCTTTCTTAATTTATATCATCAGCTAAGAATATTTGTATAATTCTTTCTTACCTTTCTTACGTCGGGACTGTCGGCTGACAACAAATGACAGGGCTTTTCATATATAAGTAATTGGAACTTTATCGACCTTATCATATATTCCTGATAGTTTTCTGCACCTATTCTCATATTTTAAAACTGAAAAGTGTTCTTTTCTAGCGGCACGTTCTATCACCTTGTGTATATAAAGTGACCTCTCCCCCCATGAGTCTAGTACATTGATAAATGACATCTTTTTGCAATCCATAATCGATATCTCAAAGAAAGTACCCTTTCACCGAGGATCTATCCTTAGTTATAAAGTTAACATCAAAAGATTTGTTTTGTCGTGCCTCCGACGAAGATTGCAAGATATTTATGTCTCTCAGACAGGGTTCACCTGGACTAGATTGCATATCAGAGATCACGTTTAAGTTGCCGTTTGTCAAGTCCGTGTCTCAAGTTATTAGATAAATTTGTCATCTATATTTGGTGTGATGAATAGTTAGTTTATCAATGTAAGACGTGTGTTGTTTTGTGTGCTATCCGGATATTTAAATCAAAGTTGTTAAATGTCATTGTTATTTTTTTACACTGATCGATCATGGTTCATCTCTTTTTGACATCATTCGTCAATTTTCAGATATTTTTTGTTTTTCATTTTTATCAGACACTTACATGTACAGCACTAGTTCAACTGTTTTTTGTTAAATAAATGACTGTAAAGTGTACATGCACGGCTACAAGAAAAAATCGGACCTTGACCGCCTTGTCATGTTTCATTAGTCAATGTTCTGTATCTATTTCATTTTCCGTCATAAGATACGTTAAGCAAAATGTGAAGTGAATAACATATACACAATAATTGTTGGCTGAACGTGTTTGTCTGAAAGGCTCTACCTAAAATTGTCCTCACTTTTATAGTTCATGTGTAAATGTTAAATTTTCATGTTTTCATGTTTTCATTACCTTACATAGGTCATTATTTAATGCCTTGAAGAATGTTTCAGTGTGATATGATGTCGTACGGGCTGCTCTTTGAAAACAAAATAACGTCATACCGGTAAATGCTATATGTATGCGAATGTAAAACCAATACTTTATTAACTTCCAAAATAGAATTTATAAACAGCTTTACGGGATTTTGGTTATTTTAAAATTTTACTCTACCAGTTTATTTTCAATTTTGTCTACTTTAGAACAACCTTCTCACATACTATTCCATCTCGTTGAAACTGCACATAATACAACATAAAACGCAAAAAAATTATTATTGACATTATACATTTTGTGATTTCCTCAAATTGAAAATATATATTTTTTCTGACAACATGTTTAATAACAGTTACACAATTTTCAATATATCCTAACATCTTGCTTTCTTCTTTAATGTTTTGAATCAGCTTAGTTTAAATACCAGTATTGTTTGCAATTTTAAACTTATATTTGCAAATCACCAGTAAATCATTAAAAAAGAGGGTCGAACTTCGCAGCTAAATAGATAGACAATAACTGTCCAGTGTCTTTACATATGTTTTGTATGTGTATGATACTAAGAAACTGGTGTAGTGCGAGCTTCAGCGATCTATAACTCCTGTATCGAGCCGTATCTTTATTCTGCAATTAATTTTAAATATTACATTTGCTTTGACACACAGAAAGAAAAGAATCTTAAATGTTCCCCAATAATACATCGCTTAAAGTGAATATTTATTTATGAGAACATAACAACTAATTTCAACAGGAAACATAAATAACAAAACATTGTCCGGTTGTATGTATACTAAAGAAATTTATCCTGCTGAACGTACTTTAAATACCAACAATGACCACTGCCCTTTACTCAATCTTGATATCTATATCATTAACGGGAAGCTTAATATTCAAATATATGACAAAAGAGATGTTTTTTTCATTTCCTATCGTTGAATATCCATTTTTAGATGGTGACGTTCCCTAGTCACCATCTTACGGTGTTTGTATATCTCAACTTGTACGATTCGCTCGTGTATGTAACAATGTTTTAGATTTCAACGGGAGAAATTTATGTATTATTGAAAAATTATTACACTAGGGTTTTCGATATTTCAAACTAGTGAAGCATTTACTTAATTTTATCATCGGTATAAGGAAATCATTCGTAAATATACACTGTGTCTAAACCACACCGGCAAAATTTGTTCGGACTCGATGGTATCTAACATCCGGCACAATGACGGAACATTAATAGACAGAAGAAAGCTAGGTTTCTCCTTATTTTTTTATTTTTTTTTATGATATCGAAGAATATATATACATATACAACTATTTTCTATTGTGAAATGCAATATTTTCTACAACCGTTCTATATTAACGGAGAAATAAGTCAAAATGCATGTCAAAATGACGAATTGAGTGAACCTTGCCTCGAAATTGTTTAATTTCTCGTTAAATTGTTCACATTGTACGGAAAGAAAGGTACGGGAAGATAGATATTGACACGGAGATTGCAAATTTAGTTATTATGAGCATCTCAATAATTGTATCTCTGTGTATGGAACGAAAGAAATGGATCATGTCAAAATGGAACTGGCCGGTTTCGTCAATGTATACAACCCGGTTTCGTCATAGATTTCAAAATGCATAACCCGGTTTGGTAAAAAAAAAATCATAATCGCATTACATTAAAATTGATTATTTAACTTTCAAAAGGAGTTTTGTGGGTCGTTGGAAAACAAGTTCGTTCACCGGACAACGGCTTATTATTTATATGAGTCTCAGATTCAAATAAATAATAAGCAAAAACTTTCCTACTCTTATAGAACACAATATTTTAATTTACTTTGCATTCCGAAATTTTTAACAGCATATTGAGATTAAAGCTCTCTAAATATGCGTTTTCTATATGAGTTATGGGAAAATATGTTGAACATGTTTAAACTTGAAATTAAAGTTTACGGTCTTAAAAATCGAAACACACAATTGATGTGTGATTTTCTCGCACAAAAGGATGTCCACCTTTATAAGCAATCTAATCATTCTATGTATGTAAATAAATCTTTTCTACAATCGTTAAAAATAAATCTTCTTAAGGATAAACGTTGATAATAAGACAACTGTATATGCATGCATAATCGACATAGAAAATGAATGTAGGATTACAACTACCATGCATTAAAATAATTTTTTTTATCCCTTATTTGTACTGCTATGTCCAAATTAGTATAATAGTCTCAGGTCATCGACAAAATTCAATAAGAATTATTTTGTTAACATTACTAAAAAAAACGAGTCTGTACTGTCGCCGTTGTGTTATGGTGATCGTACACTGACGTTGGTCAATATATTTTGACAATATAAACGGACAGACGGATTCAGTTGATTTCAAAGTGGACGTAATTCGAACAACTTTTACATACCGCCGAGCGTAGCGAGTCGAACAATATTTTGATTATTTTTTGCTTTACAAAATCGTTAAATACAGGAATCAATATAGTTTTGGCAACCAAAGGTGGGGTCGGGGCGTGCAACCTATACGTCATCTAGATTCGCCACTTATCTTGTAAAGTGTATACCGAATTAAAATATTGTAAGAAATGAGAAAACAGGGACACCCGGGAAATCGGATTATGTGAGCTGGATTATGTTTATTATAATAAATGCCGAATATCAAGTTCTTTTTATCGATTTCTATACATTTTTTTTCAAATATATATAAAAGTTATATAGCAAAAATGATAAGGCAGACAAATATACAAATAAATCGACTTGGCCGATATCCTAATAAAACTTATTGACCTTTAATTACGAGTTTTTTTTTCATTTCTTTGCGTTTTTACACGCCCGTCCCAATTTTGACAGGACGTATTATTGTATACACCCGTCTGTCCGTCCGTCCGTCCTTCCATCCGTCCGTCCTTCCATCCGTCCGTTCCTCCATCTATCAGTCATTCGGTCCGTCCGTCTGTTCGTCTATCTATCCGTCTGTCCAGCATAAACATGTCGCACCGTAACTTCAGGACAGCTTATCTTAATAAAAAAACAACAGATTATTTAAAAATATCTATCAACATGAAAAGTTCATACAAATTCCAAGCGACAACAACCCGACCATAGAGCAGAAAAACAGCCGAAGGCCACAATGGGTCTTCAATGAAGCGAGAAACTTCCGCATCCGGTGGCGTCTTTTAGCTGGCCCCTTAATAAATATTTATACTAGTTCAGTAATAGTGGACTTCATAGTAAACTGCGAATACATGTATATGTATCATATTTAAGGGATAATTTTAACTATGATACAAGTTTTGGCACACATCGCGCATTTACTATACAGGCTCTGTCATCGGACGAGTTAAGGTTTTTTCATCATTTTTTATTATTTGTACTTTTGTTGTACTGTTTGTGTCAGCGACAACACTTTGACTCAGTCCATTCCCGAATCATACGCTTGTAATTCCATGGTTGTCTTTGGTTGCTTTATACCATATGCGTTTTGAACATAAAACAGGCAGGTAGTTTTCTTGTTTGAATTGTTTTACATTTATAATTTAGGGCCCTGTTATAGCTTGCTTTCATGCAGTTTGTGTGTTTTTCTCATTGTTTAAGGCATACGTTGCCTTAAACTTGATTAATTCAACATAATTTTTGTGTTTAAAAGAAAGTTGTTTCATTGTCAATGTTGATGGGATAAGTGGTTACCGTCACTTCTTCTTAATAAGACCTACAGTGGAGATCACTTCTAACCTCTCATTAGAACTGTCAGAATATTCTGTCATAGAACTGTTCTAACCTGTCCTAGAACAGTTCTACCTAGAACAGTTCTACCCTAGAACTGTTCTAAGTAGAACTGTCAGAATCAGTTCTAGGTAGAACTGACTAAATCAGTTCTAGGTAGAACTGTCAGGATCAGTTCTAGGGTAGAACTGTCAGGATCAGTTCTAGGGTAGAACTGTCAGGATCAGTTCTAGGTAGAACTGTCCAAATCACTTCTAACCGTAGAACTGTCAGCAGAACTGACTTAATCAGTCAGGACTGTAGAACAGTTCTAAATGACGTCAGTGCAGTAAGGGCACTTTAGAATTTAGAAGAAATAAATCACTTCCAATTACTTTGCTATATATTAAATAGCAGATTTTCTATATGTTTTACTGATCAAATGACTTTTATTACGTTACATGTACAAATATCGAAGTGAATAGAAGGTTATCCAACTCATCGGAGATATTTTTATAAGATTGCATACGGAAACATCATTGTTTACGTTTCTTCGTTCCCCGTTTTTAACAGTCTCTTCGTAAATAAAACTCTACATTTAATTCATGGAATTTTAATCGTAATTTACCTTGTTTGCCTTGGATTTACATTCATTTATAATTCTGTTTTGACAAATGTTCAAACGAAAATTGTACAGTGGATGAATTATGGGATATTAATGAAAAAAGTGTGTTGTGTAACGTAAAAAAAACTATTTATACATTTGCACCATCTCGTCTTAGCCAAACTTATCCATAACGATGATATAAATAAATGATATCTGGGAGTCTGGAACTCAGAAAAATATACTGGATCTGAACATGAATGAAACATTTGCCACTGGACGTTCGGCTACAAACAAAATCATGCATTTTTCTTTGCCTTCTTCAAATTATATTAACAGTATACTATTCCAAGAAGAGAACTTCCCATACATGTACTTTTTATTTTATTTTTAAAATAAAGTATACGAATCAGTCATGTGAGTGTTGGATGATGCCATTAAATAGTTTTGTTTAAAAAAAAAACCATCACAAACTACTGACTTAAAACATGTTAAACATTTTGTTAAAAAGTCACTTTAGCATGTTTAATGACGGTTCATTATTATGGATACAGAGAGGAAATAACGGCACGCTAAATTCTTGGATATGGTATAAATACACCTTGTCGCAATTTGTCTGCCATTTCTGGATATCACACAGGTTCCCGTAAAATTTTGACGTCATAAAACAAAATATCTGACGCCACAATGGAAAAGTCATTGTTGTATGCTTCAAAAGTTCAAGAGGCCAGGTCAGCCAGGATTAGCAATAAGGTGTATTGTGTTTCAAAGTTGGTGTCATTTTTATCATACGATCCGTCATCACATAGAAATAACATTGGTTTACCATGTTTACAATGAGGCCATGTACATGATATACATGATATACATGTACATGATATACATGTATATTTACATGATAAAGTGTTTTGGTTGATGCGGTCAAATAATTTTGTTAAAACAACTCTCACTCAGTCTGATATATCGAAACCACTGAAATTTGTTTACAATTCAATATTTTGAATAAAAAGAGGACTTGCTGATATTCTAAATTGATGTGGAAATTTTTTTTGTAGCCAATGTGTTCCAATATTCATTGATATTGCTGTCATTTGAATTATACAATCCATTGTTACCGGTATATGTATTATTATAAGTGATTTAGTATGCGGCTATATATATATATTAAGATTTTCATAACAAAGTGTAATTATGGTCAGTTTTGGTTGATGCTGTCATATATGGTCAGTTATGGTTGATGCTGTCAAATATGGTCAGTTTTGGTTGATGCGACAAATAATTTTGTTATATTCATGAGTCAGTCTGAGATATTAAAACTACTGAAATTAGTTTACGATTCAAAATTTTGATGAAAAAGAGGACATGCTGGCACTATAAACTGATGTGAGCATAATTTTTCCAATGTTGCTTTCATTTTTATTAAACAATCCATCCTGATATAAAAATATACATGATTTACTTTGCGGCTATTAAGATTCACATCATGTTCATAATAAAGTGCAAATATGGTCAGTTTTGGTTGATGCGGACAAATTATTTTGTTATACCAGTCAGTCTGAGGTATGAAAACTACTGATATTTGTTTATGATGCAATATTTTGAATAAAAAGAGGACATGCTGGCATTCTAAATTGATGCAAATGAAATTATGTAGCATTGTGTTCCCATATTTCTATCATTTGTATTTTCATGATTTTACAATCCATCCTTACATAAAAATATTACAGATTTACTATGCGACTATAAGAGTTACATAAAAAAGAGCAAATATGGTCAGTTTTGGTTGATGCGGTCAAATATGGTCAGTTTTGGTTGATGCGGTCAAATATGGTTAATTTTGGTTGATGCTGTCAAATATGGTCAGTTTTGATTGATGCAGACAAATAATTTTGTTACATGATTACATGTTACTGTCAGTCTGAGGTATGAAAACTACTGACATGACTGATATTTGTTTCTGATGGGATATTTTGAATAAAAATAGGAAATGCTGGCACTCTCAATTCCAATATTGTAGTTATTTATATACTACAGTCCCTCTTGACCTAAAATTATAACTGAATTACTGTGCAGCTATTTAGATTTACATAAAAAAAGCAAATATGGTAAGATTCGGTTGATGCGGTCAAAAGATTTTATTATACGACTCAGTCTGAAGTATGAAAACTACTGATATTTGTTTATGATTCAATATTTTGAATAAAAAGAGGACATGCTCATTGGCTGATCAAGGAGGGGGGGGGGTTCAGGAGTTGGAACCCCCTTTTTTTTTGACAATCAATGCTTTTGAATTTGAACATATAGTTGGACCCCCCCCCCCCCCCTTTTTTTTTTAAATGGCTGGATCTGCCCCTGCATGCTGGCACTATAAATTGATGCGAACAAAATTGTTTTCCAATATTGCTGTAACTTGTATAGTACAGTCCCTCTTGACCTAAAATTAAAACTGAAGTACTGTGCAGCTATATAGATTTGCAGAAAGACTGAAGAGCAAATAATGTCAGTTTAGATTGATGTGGTCAAAAGATTTTTGTTAAACAGGTCCGTCCGAGGTATGAAAACTACTCGTAAACAGATATTACATTTGGTTAATGAGGATAATTTTGTTATGTGATAACGAGCCATCCTGACTCCCAGAATAAAATATGTAAAACAATTCAAATAATAACCCTCCCCCCCCCTCCCCCCATAATACTAATTAACGGCCTAATTTATGTACAAAAAATGAAAGAAAAACAAATATTTTATACTACACATCAACAAAAGAAAATCACTGAATTACGGGCTCCTGACTTGGAACAGGCACTGCTGACATACATGCAGAATATGGCGGGGTTAAACATGTTCTCTTGCCGATTATAAATCTGAAATAAAACCGGCAAAATAGCAAAACTCTTATATAATATTAATCGCTATTTTGCCGAAGCCTTTATATTAAGACAAATATTTCTTAAAACTTATAAATCAATTCTAGCCGTAGAATTTATAAATCAAGTTTAGCCGTAGAATTTATAAATTAATTCTGGCTGTAGAATTTATAAATCAATTCTAGCCGTAGAATTTGAAATTAATTCTAACCGTAGAACTGTTCTAGAAGTAGAACTGACCAAATATTTGGTCAGTTCTAGCTAGAACTGTCTAAAACTGTTCTAGGGTAGAACTGTCAGGATCAGTTCTAGCTAGAACTGTCCAAATCAGTTCTAGGTAGAACTGACCAAATCAGTTCTAGCTAGAACAGTTCTAACCTAGAACTGACTAAAAGGTGTCAGGCTGACAGTTCTACATACTGTTCTAGAACAGTTCTCCTGACAGATTCTGACAGAATTTATGAGAGGTTAGAACTGATCTCCACTGTAGATATAAATGACGGTCATGTTTTGCAAACCAACTTTTATTCACATTGAAAATACAAAACTGTCAGATATTGTTTTCGAAAGTTATCTTGAAGTTTCAATTGAATTTGAACTGTACAAAAAATGAATTTGAACTGTAAAAATAATGTGAAAACATGCCTATGAAAATAAATGTGCCTACCAGAAACGGGGAGAAAGTTACAAATCTCACTGCTATGTTATGGATGCTTAAATGTGAAAACTCTCTTTAGTGCGCAAGTAACACAGTATATATAGTACCAGAAAATCTGGCAGGACTGCATTCATGATTAATTTGTGCAGAACAGTATAGACTATAGTCGGTTTGGGACTTTTCGTCAATGATTGAATGCATAAATGTATCAATAATTGATAGTAAATATTGTAAACTAAGTGTATATAATATAGTATAGTAAATTAAAATTATGACACAATCAAAACACATTCTTTTATTTTTCATCTTTACATACTAATATTATAAACAAAGAAAATATAATAATGTTACAAAATAATTAGATACCAGTGTTTGCTATTCAGTATTTATATTCCATTTAAAATTAGTTTGAAGTTAAGTGAAATAAGGGATACGCCTTTCATTTGGAAAATGTGTATTATCATAATTAACTATGTCCAAAAGTGCTCGTTTAAAATAGATTTTAACACGCCAAGTCAGTGGCGGATCCAGAAATTTTCATAAGTGGGGCCCACTGACTGACCTAAGAGGGGGCCCGCTCCAGTCACGCTTCAGTGATTCCCTATATAAGCAACCAAATTATTTCCCAAAAGGGGGGAGGCGGGCCCCCTGCCCCCCCCTAAATCCGCCTCTGCAAGTTTACTTTACAATAAATATATATTTAAATTCTCGAAAGACAATGTTCAGATCCGTGCCAAAGTTTCTTTTCATAAATTGTTTGTTAAAAAAAAACCGGGGTTATATATATAGACGAAACCGGGTGATTGTGTAGTAACAACATTGACGAAACCGGTTTATTTTAATTTGACATGACCCTTTTCTTTCGTTTCATACACAGAAATACAATTATTGAGATGCTCAAAATAACTAAATTTGCAATCTCCGTGTCAATATCTATCTTCCCGTACCTTTCTTTCCGTACAATGTGAACAATTTAACGAGAAATTAAACAATTTCGAGGCAAGGTTCACTCAATTCGTCATTTTGACATGCATTTTGACTTATTTCTTCGTTAATATAGAACGGTTGTAGAAAATATTGCATATCAAAATAGAAAATAGTTGTATATGTATATATATTCTTCGATATCATAACAAAAATAAGAAAATAAGGAGAAACCTAGCTTTCTTCTGTCTATAAATGTTCCGTCATTGTGCCGGATGTTAGATACCATCGAGTCCGAACAAATTTTGCCGGTGTGGTTTAGACACAGTGATATAGCTCAACATGCAGACTTCTTATACGATCAGGTATTTCACATCCAATTTTTATGGCAATATTCTTTATAAAGCACAAAAATTTATTCACCTCAGAAACTAACAAAACCTTCAAATAGACTTACTAAGAAGGGATATAGTTACGATACTGTTGTCAGGTCATTAAAGATTGCATATTTTGGCGTTAATATTGATTCACTTATAGGTTCTTTGCATCGGAACTAAACACATTTATTTAAAAACAAGTTGTTGGCATGACACGGGTTTAACTTTTTTGGATTCGAGCGTCACTGATGAGTCTTTTGTAGACGAAACGCGCGTCTGGCGTATATACTAAATTCAGTCCTGGTATCTATGATGATTTTATGATACTAAACCTCTAACGGGAAGGATTGTGCCTGATATTGATATGATGAAGACATAATCTTTCAATCAGTTTAATTGAAGTCTGGAGCTGGAATGCCAGTTAACTGCTAGTAATCTGTTGTTATTTATTTATTATTGTCATCTCATTTTCTTTGGTAACATCTTCTGACATCAGACTTGGACTTCTCTTGAACTGAATTTTAATGTGCCTATTGGTATGCGTTTATTTTTCTACATTGGCTAGAGGTATAGGGGGAGGGTTGATATATCATAAACATGTTTAACCTCGCCGCATTTCAGGAGCCTCTAGCATTTGTTAGTCTTGTATTATCTTTAATTTTAGTTTCTTGTGTACAATTTGAAGTTAAGTATGGCGTTCATTAACACTGAACTAGTATATATATTTAATTAGGGCCAAGCTGAAGGACGCCTCCTGGTGCGGGATTTTTCGCTGCATTGAAGACCTGTTGGTGACCTTCTGCTATTGTCTGTTCTATGGTCGGGTTGTTGTCTCTTTGACACATTCCCCATTTCCATTCTCAATTTTATTGAGGGATTGGAATTTTCATAACGTTGATATATTGTTAACAACTTATTGGTTGATAATTTTTAATGTGTATTTTAATTATTTTATTTGTAGTGTTTGCATGTGTTAAAGATCCAATGCCGGTGAACTGACCATAATACAATCATGAATGACGCAGCCCTGAGCTGAATGCAAAAAATGCGTATACATTGATATTGAAATATAGTATAAAGAAACAAACGTGTTAGTCTGAACAATAGAAAAAATCTAAGACAATGGCATCTTCACTCTCACAAGAAGAAGAAAACTATGTCAGGATAAACCTATTAATGGCAGGAATATCTGCTCGTGCAGCACGAGCCTTGTTTGATCGTGAATTTGCTCCAGCGTGCTTGGATTCCTCATTGAAGAAAGAGTACGATAAACTGAAAGACCTTCAAAGGAAGCAAGTGTTAAAGCAGTCACAATGGAATCTCCTGTTTCCGAGATTTCCCGGTAAGTTAAAAGATATTTGTTATGTGTCAGTTACATTGAACCTTATTTTCCAAAAAATCCTGGTATGTTTTAAAAGAGACATGTTTTTTTTTACTCACAGTGGATAGTCCTGATATATTTTAGAGATATGTTATACTTAGTACCAGATGAACACCTGTATCTAAGATTTTCTGGTAGTTGCTTAGAGACATGCTATATGTTAGCGAAACTTCCTGTTCCTATGATTTCTTGGCATGGTTTGAGAGACACTGAACGTCCTATTTTTAAGATCCCTCTTGGTATGTTTTGAGAGACCTATATATTCCTTCACTGTAATAAATTCATTTACTAAATGAGTTTCTTTACACACAATGTTATACTTTTGAATCTTTTAAGTGCCAATGAACCTCTTTCTAAGTTATAAGAATCAATTTGATCAGCAATCAAAGCCGGGCTTCAACATTATTATGAAACTACCTATTCTAGAGGTGTTTCAATTCAAATATAATATTGATACGAAAACATAAAAAAAAATTGTGAGTACAAACAATCAATGACTCGTTCATCTTGAAAACGTATTAAAATAATTGACTTTTATTCACACAAGTAATCCCGATTCATAGCCCAAATTCGTTTGTTTCATCAAAAAATTACCAACCAAAATAAAAGTATTTTGCCCAAAGGGGGATTGATTCTTACTTAGTATGAAAAATACTTTTATTCAAACATAAATTCTAATGATGCTAGATTTCTTAGTTGAAAACATATTTGTTACGTTTCGAGGGTGTTTTGTCAATAATTCATCGGCATTGACAACAAACTGTGCTCCTCTGCCAGCTGACTTGTTTCTTTATTCATATGAAGCTAACAGGCGAAAAGAAATATTGCATAATCCTTTAACTTCACTTTCCGCTATATGATTACTAAATGATTTAAGATTCTGTGACTAAATATGTTGAATCCATCTATGCCATCGAACATGCAATACAGAATGCAACAACTCCAGTTAAGTATATCTCATGTTATGAATGACATCTACAAAATGACAATATTGGTGGGATTGTAAACAAAACTGATCATTTCAGCTTCCAAACTGGGAACTTTTCATTTCTATGTAGCAATATTCGAACAGTTTGTCCTGAACACATATCATAAATTTCGCATTTATTACTATATTACAGGGCTTGTGTTTCCTTTCATGATTTCTTTAAAAGAGGGTTGCTGCGTAAGTTCAATAAGATATTTAACCAGGGGTCCTAAGTATTTGGGTTTAAATCCTCCCGTCACGCCATCACAGATCGTTGACTTTAACCTAATATCCATTTTACATGATAACGGAGTGGTTCAAATTGTTGCGACTACATTCTAGTGGTTTCCTCGTTTACCCGAATGTAACTTACCTGAAAGATTTATTATGAGAGCTTTGTCCGTACACTAACTTGAGAAATGCGTAGACGAACTCTTTTCAAATCTAGATATTGTGTTTTCTGTGACTATCGAAAGTGCAAATATCACAAGTCAACGAAAGTGGGTTTTTAAAAAGGTATTGACGGAACCACAAGATTCTATAGTTTCAAATATAGTTTCAAACTGAATTAGGTTGTACTTTTGTAATATATTTCTGCCATTATTGACTTCATGATTTCTGCCTACTTACCCCAGGTGAAATCATGTTATTTTACTTTATTCTGTGTGGGGGTCCAAATTTATCAATATCATTTTCATGCAGCAACATTCTAGTTGCTGACAATTTTACAGCTAATTGTTTTACTATAAACATGATATGTATTCATGAAGTTATACATTTACATTTGCTTAAAAGTAGAACAAGAAGTAGTTAAAGCTTGAATTAGTGAATGCATGGTGTTTGATATCTTAAGATTCATTCCTAAAAACGGATTTATTATATATTATTCAGAAATAGTGAGGTTTGTATAATTTTCCATTCAATTATAAAGGAATAAATATGTTTTTGTCACCCAGCGCTATGCGCTGACCATGGACATAGAAATAAATGTCGTCTGTCCGTGTTTCAGGGCGTTTCTGTGTCCGTCCGTCGGGTCTTGCATGCGCCCTTACATGTACAATTGTTACCATTTTTTTTATAAAACTTATATTTAGAGGTGTATATTAGCAATATTTCAACCATCCGTGTCAATCAACGTTTTTGGAAGGATGTATATACCTTGTACATATTAATCATTGTAAATTTTAGTTTTTTCAATCCTTCTATTCTGTAAAATATTTAGTCTGTAATCTTTTATATTAGCTTACTCTTATACCAAACAATGGTAATTACTTGTTTTAATCTTCAATGATTTGATGATATTATATATTTTATTTATAGATGTACCTGATTCTAAAACGTTTGATGTCACTCTTATAATAATGTTATTACGAAATCTGACCGACCAGACACCTCCTCATAGTGGATATGACAAGTTGCCATCTGCTAATGAAACTACACCGACATCGGATTTAGCTAGGATAAAATATTACAGAAATTTCCTGTCTCACCTGGACGACGGGAAAATAGACAATACTACATTCGCCACAGCATGGAACACCGTTACTGATGTGAGTACTTCTAAGAAAATAAGTTACCATGGGTTCAGAAACGATAACTTATATTTCCAGATTTTAAATGATGGGAATCAAATCAATGGGAGATTTTTGGTGAATACATAGGCACATGCATGGCACAAACAGTTAGCGATAAAGGAAAGCAAGCATAGAAAAGGGGAGTGTCAAAAATATTTGAATCAATGTTTTTCTGTACTGTTTTACTATTGCATTTTGATAATAACTACCACATTGATGCAAGGCGAGCTGATAATAAAGAGTATGCATTACCTTACTACGATTTTAGAGCTCAGTTGACAGAAAAATGATGAGTCAATTAATGCAAACAGTATACACTAAATATTCATACATAGTTGTGATGTTCTTAGAATCCTACACATGCGAGTTAAACACATTGGTTGAATCAAGTTATTTAAGTTACATCATAAAATGAGTCATTGCAATATAAAAATCCTGATTTTGTTTGAAGTTATTAATACAGAAGAAGAACATATATACTCATAATGCAAATAGCAGAGTAGAATAACTCACTTTTTTGTGAACCTTACTTCAAATTGAGAAGATGATGTTATACATTTCAATCCTTAATAGATCAATAAAGACGAAGTTGTATCTATGGTATATGTAAATTTGAATCTAGATTATATCAAAAGTAACGCGTGGATATTGAAAATAATGGACTTATTGTTTCAACGTTATATTAGATGTAAAACAACTATTCCTATATGAAAGTCGGGAACCAGTAATTATTCCATATTATCTTGTAAATAAACTCATCATTGATACCCTGATTCAAATTTTGTATTTGCGCCAGACGTGCGTTTTTTCTACAAAAGACCCATCAGTGACGGTCGAATCAACAAAAAATAAAAGGACCAAATTCAGTACTAGGTCAGTTTAGTAGTATAATATTGTTATAGCGAATTCTATTTGAAGTGGTTTTGTAATGTATGAAAAATTAACTTTAGATTCCTTATAGCTTCTGATTTGCAAATACATGTACAAAGCATTCAACAACTATCAAAATAATTCACAAAACGTTTTGCGAAAATCTCATTCAAAGAATGTAATTGGTTTATGCATGTGTTTCATAGTTTCAAGTCATAAATACATTCAAAGCTGCCCATTTTTGTGAAATTTACATTTTTGTACCAGCCAATGAACGAACACGTATAAAAGAAATAGCTAATCATTTGTTGTTCAACTAATTAGATTGTTATATTTGTTACATTTTCCAGGCTATTGGTAGATTAGGTGGACAGCAAATGAAACAGGAATGTGATGACCTTAAGGTGAAGACACTTGATCAGAATTATAAAGATATAATACATAACATGAAACTTACAAATGATGAACTAATTCAGCTAAAACAGTCGATGGGGCGATTGGAAAAATCAAATGAAGATATGACAGTAGAAATGAATAAGTTAAAAACGGCTCAAGAAGATACTGTACCTTGGAATATAAGGGGTAAATAAAAAAACAGTCAACAATAGAATTATTTAACATTTTCAACTTTGGTTAAATATACTCTAAAATCGTAAACAATTCCAGCTATCTATTTGCTAAAATACAATATTTAGACAACCGTCGTCCAAAAACAAACGTCTAATAGTATAGATGTGAATTTTGCTTTATCCTTTCACGAGCAAAACTGATGTTAATTTGGCTAAAATGTTTTTACAATTGGTCTTTATTTGTTAATATATCCTACATGTGAAGTCACTTTAATTACGCCACATTGATCAAGTCAAATATTCCTATGTCTTGAAAGCTTTATTTTGTTGCTTAAAATATTTTCTGAATGGGTATGTCGGTCAATGTTTTATTTTCCCTTGAATTTGCACTTTGCTAAATATACCTCAACATTTGTGTTCCCCTTAATTGATGTTCATCTTTGGACCTCTTTAAAGGAAAGGCATAATTTACCCTATACTCCCCTCAAATTTGAGGGTGTTTAGAAATTAAAATGTTCACCCCACGAAAGAATTGTGTCATATGAAACAGATTGTCTGTAACAGTCGGATTTAATAATCAATAAAGATATTAATATGATCGTCACCGAATGAAATGTGTTTTGCTCTAATCTGACTTAGTACACTCTTCCTTAAAAATCCTGAATAATCCAGACAACACATAGCTAAACATTTCAGATCTTTTAACGAACTATTTGTTTCCCAAATTTCTTAAAAAGACTTAGAATAATGTTTGCATTCATCGGTTCACTTTTGGAAAGATTTGAGCATGTTCAAAACTTTGAACTGACGTTCTTCGGAGGAAGTGTTTGTTGAACGCTAGGTAGCCGTCCGTTTTTTTATGGTACTAGTCCTCCGTACTACTCCGTTTTGTATCCGTTACTTGTCTATTATAAATCCGTTGGATGTCCTGTGGACCCATTTACCAACGGACGTCTTTAGAACAGATAAAACGGATGATGAATGGATGTAAAACGGACAAATACGAAAGGATAACGGATTGAACGGATACGTGCCGAATAGTACCGAAAACGGATAATGCCAATTAAAAATTTAGCGTCAGAAATGCCAGTTATTGGTACCATAATATTTAGATTTTTTGAGTGGCGTGAATGTTTATTATTCATGATGGATCTTGGAGTAAGAACAAGTCTTCACTATGAAGCAGCTCTTATTCCAATGTAAATGGTTTATTGAGAAATAAAGATATATATATAGACAAGACCGAACTTAAATGTTGCAAATACAAACCAAAAGGTGAGGAAGGAGAAGATAAATGAGATTGTGGACAAGATCATGACTAATAAAATTGAGAATGGAAATGGGGAATGTGTCAAAGAGACAACAACCCGACCAAATAAAAAACAACAGCAGAGGGTCACCAACAGGTCTTCAATGTAGCGAGAAACTGAAAGACAATGCAGTTTCGTCTTAATGACCAACCAATGACCGAACTAGGGAGGGATGATCAGCAGTCCTTTGTACATTTTCTTCGAATACCTCCAGAGATTTTTGACAAAATGTTGTTGCAACGGGAGGGCCGTCGTATACCACAGAAGAACACATTAACAGAAATACGCGTAAACCAGGACTCAAGTTGGCAATTATACTTAGACACCTTGCTATTAGAGAAAAACATCGTATTATGCAGTATGGATGGAGATTTAGTGTTCTGCATAACACCACATCCGTTTTCAGACAAACTGGACACAGTACCAAGAGCTTTAAAATATCATGTTTAACTAGAATGAACTACCACATCCCTTCCAATTTCCGAATCAGAGTAGCGATTTATTTCAACACCTATCATGCAAAACAAAACGTAAAACAAAAACAAAATGAAATGAAATGAACAAGAATATTTGGGTGTCCCTGACTTTTAAGGGAGTTCGCTTCTCAGGTCCAGAATAATTAACGTTTCAAAGCACTGGTTAATATTGATAGGGGATAGATAATGAGATCCAAAGAGCAAAAAAAAAAAAAGATAGGTCACCGTGCTTGTTTTCGAGATATTAGCCATTGAAATTTTGGAGGGAAAATATTATCTCGACTTTTCATAGCTTTATCATTGACAAGTTGAAGTATACGACTTTAACAGATGGCTTATCATTATACATGTTACAGATTTACAAAAAGTAAAATAGGGGTCACTGGTCAATTTTTTCAAGGCATTCAAATACATTAAACCAGTGAAAATCCAAAACATGATAAGCCAGCTTCCTTAACATAGATCGGATAAATTGTTCTATTTGTTTGGTACTTACATGTCTTACCTTGAACTTTTTCTACTGCCCTTTTCTCGCAAAAGCAAATATTATAATTAAACAGTCGACTTAAACTTGTATATCATGCATGTCACCGGACCCGCCCCGTCATAGCTAGGGACAATGCGCTAAACCTTTTAAGTCGGGTTCTATCATTTGTTTTAGATGTATGATATTCCAGGTCATCCGTTTTACCCGATGTGCTTCCATTAGTGTCCTTTTTCTGTTGAGGTCGACCGTTGAATGTTCTTTCGAAATCATTACTGTCCGGTACGTTTCCGTTTCTCGTACGTTGCATATCCTGTGTGTTTCCATAAAGAATTCGTTACGGGTCAGTTTATATGTGGTCAGTACACCAACGGACTTCCAACTAAACATTTTGTTCATCCGGTCAGTGTCTGTTCGATCTTTCCGTTAATGTATGATCACAACTTTTTTTTTTTAAATAAAAATCTTTTCACATTGGTGAAAACTTGTATAAGAATGCACATAAAAAAGTTTGCTGTACAAAAGAATTCTGTATTTTTTCGTAACAACCTTACAAATAATACACCATTTTCTTGAAGTATACGTAACTGCCAAGCTGACGTGTTTTTTGGGGGGAATTTGTGAATATTACTTTTACAGTTTAGTCTATTGTTGGTAATATCCATTTATACCCCGTCATTGTGTTATTGTGCTATGTTAAAACATGGGTATTCTTGTCTTTCATTTGCTTTGTCTTTCTTGCCTTTTTGTGCTTCTTTGTTGACATATATGTTTTTTTAATATTGATTAAGATCATAATACAAGGTTGATTGCTGTTACCCTTTTTTGACATTTTTACCTATTATGTCTATGTTTTTGGTTCAAACATTCGTGGACAAAATGATAGAATTTTAAGAGACTGTCATACAAGTGAGAGAATTAGCTCGCTATACAATCAAGATTAAACCACAATTTTCTGCAAAAAAAAATGCCTGTACCAAGCCAGAAATATGACAGTTGTTTTCCAATCATTTGATGTGTTTGAGCTTTTGATTTTGCCATTTCATTAGAAAATTTTCGTTTTGTATTTTTTTATATTTTTGTTTTTACTGATAAACGAACTTACATTTCTCTCGGTCAGTATTATATTCAATACATTTATCAGCAATCGCAGTCGATTCAATAGTTCCTGTGAAACATTTGACAAATCTAAACTTGAATTATTAAGAATTAACAAAATACTCTTTGTGGTGGATTAAAATCAACAATAAGACCCTGACCAGATGTATGAACTGCAAAATAATTTTGGTAAAGACAGTTATAATGTTATTTATATTACAGTTCGAATCAATGAGAACCTTGTGGAGTGGAAGGAGAATGACAGAAAATTTATAAAAGTCAGAGCTTCAAACCAGGTACTTAAATGTATTAAAGAAAACAGTTGTGTAACAGTAGTTGCGAGTTCAGGTGTGGGTAAGACAGCAACACTTCGACATGTAACTTTACAGATGGCAAATGAAGGGTACGATTTACTACCAGTTACAGATCCTAGTGACATTTTCAGGTTTGATAATCCGAACAAAAAAACTTTGTTTGTTATTGATGATTTATGTGGAAACTACTCTTTAAGTCAGGCCGACCTTCAAATTTGGGAGCCAGTCATGGAACGAATGAAAAAGATCCTATCAAATAAACTAGTTAAGATAATTGCAGCATGTCGATTACAAGTTTTTCAGGATGACAAGTTTGAATCTTTATCGGTTTTCAAATCATGTGTCTGTAACCTTTTATCAGATAACATGCGCCTGTCAAAAGTTGAAAAAGAGTCAATAGCTGGATTATATCTTAAGGCAAAAGCATCTGAAATTAAAGATTTTTATAATTTACATGATTGTTTCCCGCTCTTATGCAACATGTATTATGAAAATCCTTCACTCGATATCATAGACTTTTTCCAGAATCCTTATACAGTTTATGAAGCAGAGATTGATAAACTACAGAAAATGAGATTGTATGCTAAATACTGTGTTTTAGCTCTATGTGTCATGTTTAACAACAATTTAAAGGAAGAAATGTTAACAGAAGATGTGGATAAAGAAACAAAAACCATCATTAAGAACACATGTGAGGCATGCAAGTTGGATAGAGGGACATCAAGGCTTAATTTACAGGACGAACTGAACTCATTTATACATACATTCCTCAAAAAGGAACAAAACATATATAAAACTATTCATGATAAAATATTCGACTTTCTAGTGTACTTTTTTGGACAGAAAATAATTATCTGCTTGATAAAATATGCACATAGTAGTTTAATCAAGGAAAGATTTCTGTTAGAAAAACAAGATAATATGGATCAATTTATAACAGTTGTGTCTCCTGAGCATCATAAAATGTACATACAAAGAATGATTGTTGATTGGTCAAAGGGTAAAGTCGTTGATGTGTTTTGTAACATAAATATGGATGTACCACGGTTCAGAAAAAAATTTCTCTCTTGCTTAAATGAACTGGACGTAACTTACCAAAAACAATTAGCACTCACCTGTGATGTACGAAACAAAGATACTCCACTGTTACAGCTGTGTTTTAAAGGTGACGTTCCTATGATTCAGTGGTGTATCAAATATAATGTTAATGTCAATCTGTGTAGATTTGATGAGACATCACCATTGGGTGTGGCTGCCCAGAACGGATGGACAGAAATAGTAAAACTGTTGTTAAACAAAGGAGCCGATTTTAACAAATCTTCCAATGATGGGTTATCACCAGTAATGTGCGCTGTTATACATAAACGAACTGAAATAGTACGGATGTTGTTACAGGTAGGAGCAGACTATGATAAATGTATCAAAGATGGATGGTCACCTTTAATGTGTGCTTGTAAAGATGGACATAAAGAAATAGTAGGGATGTTGTTAGACATAGGTGCAGATTATACTAAATGTAACAATGATGGTTGGTCCGCTGTTACGTGTGCTTGCAGTTATGGAAATACGAAAATAGTAAGGATGCTGTTAGACAAAGGAGCAGATTATAATAAATGTAACAATGATGGTTGGTCACCTGTAATGTGTGCTTGTACCAAAGGACATACAGAAATAGTAAAGATGTTGTTAGACATAGGAGTTGATTATAATAAATGCACCAATTATGGTTGGTCCCCAATCATTAGTGCTTGTAAAAATGGTAATATAGAATTAGTACGGATGTTATTAAACATAGGAGCAGATTATAATAAATATGATAATGATGGGTGGTCACCTATAATTACTGCAAGTAGATATGGACATGCAGAAATAGTAAGGATGTTATTGGACAAAGGAGCAGAATATAATAGATGTAACAATAATGATTGGTCATCAATAATGCTTGCTTGTATTGATGGTCATACAGACATAGTAAGGATGCTGTTAGACATAGGAGCAGATTATAATACATGTAACAATGAAGGCATTTCAGCTGTGATTATTGCTTCTAACAAAAATTATAGTGCTATAGTGAGTGCGATGGATGAACAATCTAGAAACATAACAGGTCCGTAACAGGGTTTATATCACAAGTATATGGATTTTGTTCAGATTATCTAATTTGAAGTTTTAAAATTTAATATAACATTAACCTTAACTCAAAATTCTGAAACTGTCTTCATTTTGTATTATAATAACGATTTTACTTTGACATATTGTCATCACAAGTATGCATGAAATATTTGCTGACAAATATTAAGCAAGCAACATCCAATCAATTACAAATATTAATAAACATAAAAAACATGTTGTGTAAATGTACATCATAAATATAAATAAGCATGACAAGAAAAAAAAAATTTGTTTGATTATACATTATAGCATTAAAAAGGGAAACTACATATATTCACAACCTAAAGAAGTTAAGTAGAGATAGATGGCCACTGATATTAATTTTTTTCTAAAATATCCTGATAGTTAATCATATTCAAAATTATTTGATCTGGGTGACTGCGCTGGTCTTCAAGTAACATGAGGTTAAAACACAAAGCTTTTTATAGGAAATCAAAATGAATCAGTATAAAATTCACATTAAATGTACATTTAGATACGATTGACATAGTATGCAGTAAAACTATGGACACATTTAATATACGGTTAAATTACCATCAATTATGGTACAAAACCATTAAAACTGTCCCATCACAAGACATCTTTGTTCAAAGAAACATCCTTTTAATCAAATTACTTTCAAAAGCATAGCTTTTCAAATTGAGTCACTGTTGTTACTCACTATATCATTTGTATATACATATCATGGGGACAAAGTCCCCAATGACGATAGAAAAATCAAGAAAAAGAAAATCAATAACTTCGGAAATATTTCCTGAATTTTTCATTCTTCTAATGAACTCAAAATCGTCAACTTTTTTCAGATCTACCTCCGTTTCCGGTCTTGTTTGCATGAGACTTTGAATAAAATGTATAGTTTTCAACATATCAACAAATATAGGAAGGAATTCAACGCCCCCATCATTTCAATAATTGTTTGATATGGAAAAAAAAACATTACCTGGATAACAGCGTTTCTTCGTTTACATTGAATATGACGTCATAATTTAAATAACATCAAAACTAAATCCCTAACAACAGAACCAATATCGGAAACGTTTCGGTATTTCCATTTCTTTTATCAACTTGTTTGAATTTAAAAAAAACAGACTTTCCCCCCTTTCACAGGTATTGCCTGCCTCATATTAATATCTGTTATGTCTACAGTAAGAACGAAAATGCAAGATTTGGTACCTATGTAATCCAGGTTTTTATATAACTAAGATTTTATCAGATAAATACTAGAGAAGTTATTGCTCTTAATTTACGATTTTTGACTAATTTTCATATTTTGTCAATCAAATCACAAAACTGTTTGATAAGTAGAAACCGTCAAAGGCAAACATTATCAACAATCATGGATGGATCGATTACTTAAAAATGTAATCGAATAATTTACTATCACTTTGTTATTTTGATGTTACCAATTACATTTTAATTTCACCATCATGTACATTCAAATGTTTTGATTACATTAGATTACTTATGACTACATTGTGTACTGTGTATTGAAAACAACTTTTTTTTCTAGTATTTGATCCTCACATAAAAAAAAATGATTTCTTTTTTTTCAAAAACAAACATTTTTTTTATAAGAACTTATAAAACGAGTAGTGTAATATAAATATCATGTGATGACGTCATGTTTTTTTTACACCTTTACATTGAACATGTTAAATGCAAATGTACCTGTGCTATACATTCAAAGAATGATATATTTTTTTGATATATTAAGACCAAAAAATATTTTTTAATTAAGATAAAGAAATGATCAGGCCAATTATTTAAAATAACATATATTGTAAATACCTAACTGTTTAAAGTTTAAAATAATAATAAATGTACAGTTTCAAACTCATCCCTCTTCAACATGTTCAACTTCTTGTTTACCCGATACTTATTTACCTTCATCTACTGACCATAAATTGAATCGTTAAAAAAAAAATTGTTGGTGCACTGCAGAGCTTCTCAGAATATTTATGGAAAAAACATACGTGAAAGTGCTGCTGAAATTGTTGACTTTTTATATGAGTCTCCTCATGTGGTTATTGATTAATTGATTACTTGGCTGTTTTAATAGTGATTATTTGATCAACAGCCCAAAGATTTCAGGGGCCTTATGACAATTACAAATTCGCATTACCCAATGCCTGTACTATTCAGACTTTTGCCTCATTCCATGGATTTTACTAACCCTCTATTGATCCATAGTGGGTCAGCAGCAAACCATATTACTTCTATCAGAATTTTAGTCAAATCGGTGAACATGGATTTGACACAGACAGCAAATGTACCTTTAATTGTACCTCAATTTGATAGTTTCTTATTTTTCTACTTTTACGATTTGCATATTAAATTCCTCCTAAATTGGCAGTTTTTATCATAGCAATAAGTGATGCATAACATTAAGCCTTAATATAATTTAGATATAAGGAACACCATATATAGTATATCACTTTTTCTCTATACAATAAAAGAGTCAACAGATGTAAATGAAATCCAAAAAATATAACCCCCTTAACCCATACTACGGTTTGTTAAAAAAAAAATCTTCATATATTAAATTCCAACTTAACAGACAAGATTTATTTTTGATAAATAAACTCATCATAGATACCAGGATTATTTTTTTTGTTTTCGCCAGACGCGCGTTTCGTCTCCAAAAGACTCATCAGTGACGATCGAATCCAAAAAAGTTGGTATATTGTATAATCCTTGTCCTAATGGACAATGGAACTGCGAAAAATGAGATCAATTTTTGAATTTTCAAACTTGAAATCTTGAATTCACAGCTATAAAATCTACTCAATGTTTCGTTTCAAAAAGTTTAATTAAACAATTACATTTCAAATTTATCCAATTAGATATTTAAACTTCTTTTCAGATATTAAACCCTGATTTACCAATTGATATTTTCGATAAAGATATAAAAAAGAAAGAGTTTCTGATTACTTTATTCAATCTGAGCAGTAAATAACAAAGCTGCCTAATAAATAAACTCATCATAGATACCAGGATTAAATTTTATATTTACGCCAGACGCGCGTTTCGTCTACTAAAGACTCAGTGACGCTCGAATCAAAAAATGGTTAAAAGGCCAAACAAAGTATGAGGTTGAAGAGCACTGAGGACCAAAAATTCTTAAAAGTTTTGCCAAATACAGCTAAGATAATCTATTCCTGAGGTAGAAAAGCGATAGTATTTTAAAAAATTCAAAGTTTTGTAACAGTTAATTTATGTTTATTAACAGACAATGTATCAATGATAACTCTAGTCAACACAGAAGTGCTGACTACTGGGCTTGTGATACCCTTGGGGAAATAAATCTCCACATGCAGTGGCATCGACCCAGTGGTTGTAAATAATTAATCATCGATACCAGGATTAAAATTTTATATTTAAGCCAGATGCGCGTTTCGTCTATTTAAGACTCAAAGGGGAGATGATCAATTTTAGAAATCTTCAAAATTAATTTTTTGTTTGAACACTGCTGTGTCTCTCAGTTCTTTTCTGGAAAAAGAGGGGTCTCACATCTATATAATAATATGACAAACTGCGGAAGATTTTTTTTGCATTTGCACTCTATCTTAAGTCAAATTTAGTGGATAGTTAGTCTTCCGAAAAGGCATTTTTCTATTATCAGTCAATTTCTTATTTTTGTTCAAATCCTTTTCTCTGAAATTATATAGATTAAGTTAAACTCATCCTCCTAGGGGTTCCTGTGACAGAATTGACAATAGCGCTTATTCGGGTTGATCATTCTTGAAATTTCTCGTCTCAAGCATAGAAGAAAAATTATGATATTAACTGTGCTAGAAAAACCAATCTGCGATTTGTTCAATATCAACAAAATTATATGTAATTTTTTAAACCGAAATCAATTCAATATATGCTTCTATTTCAACCAAAGTTCCTCTTCAGTTTCATATAAGTTCCCAACTATTTTTAATATAATTTGTCCATATAGAGTTATATAATAAGTAATACATGGATTCAAACAAAGTCTTTTAAATAGCATACTAAATTGCTCTAGATGAAGGCAACAGTAGTAAACCGCTGTTCGAAAGTCATAAATCGATTGAGAGAAAGCAAATCCGGTTACAAACTAAAACCGAGGGAAACACATTAACTATGAGAGGAAACCAACCATACAACAGAAGAACTGAAGTGCAACACACACAGAAACGAACTATAAGATCATTTTCCTGACTTGGTACAGGACATTTTAAGAAAAAATGGTGTGTTGAACCTAGTTTTGTGGCTAACCAAACCTCGCGCTTTATTGCAATGTTAAATATAAAATCAAAATGGCAATATTACATAACAGGAATACAGTACAAATAAATGCAAAAACATACAGAACGGTAAAAATACAAATAAACCATACAATAGTACATTTCAACATGCTTAGTACAGACTAATCACGAACACAAAAACAGCACAATAGATAAAATCAGATCAACGATATCATGTTTGGTGGACAAATGAAGGATATCGTCGATACGTTCAACACTTATCCAATACTGATAAGTATAGTTAATATATGTATGCACTGGGTTTATGCCACTGCTGGTGGAAGTTTCGTCCCCGAGGATATCACCAGCCCAGTCGTCAGCACTTCGGTGTTGACATGAGTATCAATTATGTGGTCATTTTTATAAATTTCATGTTTACAAAACTTTGAATTTTTAATTCAAGGCGTAGATTACCTTAGACGTATTTGGCACAACTTTTTGGAATTTCGGATCCTCAATGCTCTTCTACTTGTTTGGCTTAAACCTATTTTAATATTTATGTACCATTAATAAATAATTATTCTTACTATTTAGAATACAACATTCATTGAAGTTTCGTCTTTAGACATTTTGAATATCGATAGCGGGTTCTTACGACCAGAAGTTCGGAAGGTTAAAATTTTAAATTTTCAAGAACACACAATCGAAAACAATACCAACCGAATAGTCAAATGCAGAGGGTAGGTTTATTTATAATATTTACTTTAAGAACATATCTTTTGTTTTGCCGTATTTGTAGCATATAAATGTACATTTAACAAAACTATATTCAAACCGAAAGTATGAACTATGGGCATATAATTAAATTTACACTTTTAGTGTCCCCTCCCCAATGTAAACAGATATTCATCGAAAGCAAAAGATGAAACGTTTAAAGTGACTTCATTATTTGTTTATAAATATTATTAGCTACTAACGAGTGTGTCGAATATTATAAGTAATTTTAACTGAGCTATTAATTCTCAGATATAAATCTAAAAATGGAAAATTTATTTTCCTTTTTCTCCCTTTTTTCAAATGGTACTGCACCACTTGTGGACTGTTGGATCGTGGTAAAACGTAATTTTTATATATTTCATAAAACATTGATGAACAATAATATAAAATTAGATGTACAGGTAGAGTGGTATACAAAGGTTGAAAACCACCTTCGAATAGTGCATGTACCAAGTCAGGAATATGAAAGTTGTTATCCATTCGTTTGTTGTGTTTGAGCTTTAGTTCTTGCCATATGCTCAAGGATTTTCCGTTAAGAATTCACCTCGAAGTTCGATATTTTTTAATTTTACTTTTCACTTCACTTGCCAATCAACTAAACCAATGTAATATAAGAATAATAATTTATGGTATTATTACCAATAAGACAACATTTAACAAAAGTTAAAATGAAGTTGATGTGAGCAGTCTGTAACAATTAGAAAACCCAAAACTGTTTAGTCGGATATAAAATGCCATGACATGAAAAATATGAAACAATTCAATGGAGTAAACTAACGACTTAGAGTATTGCAAACTAGTTTACAATGAACAAATATGACTTGGTATTCATAGATATTAGTAAAAATAGCATTTCGCTTACATCAAATGCAATGCAACAAAGGTGATTGACAGAGTAATTATCTACTGATATCTTTATATTAAAAAAGCCGATTATGTTGTTTGCGTATTGACACAAATACCAAAAAAAAACAAGAAACAATGGGTCACGGTTTGTTTTTGCTTGTTGAACATAACCGTTTGGTCAGCATATTGCAAATATAAAATGCATCTTCTTATTATATTTGCTTTACGTGTGTTATGAGGCTATGATATCGTAGATCTTCAAAAGCATACGAAACATTTAAAGGGAGATAATAGCGTCGCTAGCGTAAATGCTGTTTTATTCGTACCGTCAAACTAAGACATATCAAACAAAGGTGGATTCTGAAACTTAATTTCATCATTGGCTTGAAAAATAAAGGCACCAGTAGTATACCGCTGTTCAAAATTCATAAATCGATAGAGAAAAAACAAATCCGGGTTACAAACTAAAACTGAGGGAAACGGAGAAAAATATTTATACCATTTTTTATGAAAAACTGCGAATCAATATTTTCTTTAATTCAATTAATATTCAGCAACATATGTATTTTTTTCCCTAAAGTCATTAACATTTTATAAAATGATTTTTTTTTAAATATAATCACGCAAATTAAGAGCATACATATTACAAAAATATTCAAATGTTTTGTTGAGTTTATATTTTAAAATGAACAAGTAAGTTATGTCTGTCCTGCGTATAGAAATACACAAGGAGCTGACATGTTTATAAAATGTCTAAAAACTGAATGCAGTTATTTCTTAAAATAGCACATGAAGTATATTTTTATATTTCATATTTGACTAAGTAAAAAAAATACTTGAACACAAGGTCAGGTTTGTATCTTATATCTCACCATAATCAATTCTTACATAAAACACCGTTGTTCAGACTAGTGTCCAAATTAACCTCATCTGTAATGCTTTGAATTCTTTCTACTGCAGTGGTCTATTGTTTTGTTAAAGCATTTGGAAAAAGAAATTATTTTTTCACGGTATTGTCTTACCGTAAACGCATAGATCAATGGATCAAACAAAGGGTTAAGCAACACAAAGACATGATTGGCTATCCATACAAAGTTTAATGCAGGCTCTGATCCTCCAACACTGTATGAATAAAAAAACAGCAATACTTCGAGGTAAAGTTGCAATTAATGTGAGCACGATAATTGCTCCAAGTGTAATAACGTTTTTATACATTCTTATGTTATTTTTACTTCTGTTGTCTACCGCTACTTCAACATTCGGAACCGTTTTCACTCCTATTATTGTACGTTGTTTCTTCATTCGGTAAATGATAACCCCATACATTTGTAACATAAGATAACAAAAATAAGGATGATAACAGCTGGAATATCATGTTAAAATAAAAATGATGGAGCTGCAGTATACCTCTGATCACACGGAAATATTCCATTCAATGTCTCAAATCCGAATCGCAGTAAAGCAAAACCATTTATCATAACAAAACAAAGTACAACGGAAATATTGCTTGTCACATTATGTAATATTCTTGGTTTATTGATAAATGTGGAACTTAACCTTTCCAAACATATTAATAAAGTATGAAATTGTGACGCAAGAACAGTTCCAGCCACAATATGGTTTATTGCCATACATTGATAAAGGTATGCATTGTCATGTGAATTCAGCAACAATAAGATGGAGGCATATATAATTTCAATTCCGATTGCAAAATCGCTCAGACTTAAGAAGAGTGACAAAACGGAGAACCTATTTTTTTGCAATTGTTTGTTTGACTTGATAGCAACATATATCGAGGATCCATGAAAAGATAATAACAGCGTTGCTATAAATAGTACTGTAATTCCTGCTGGTTTGCTAATTTTTAATGAGTTGATTATCATTGTTCACAAACAGTTTTGTTCCTGTGTTGCCATACTTATAAATTGTAATAGGTTGATTTGATATCATTTTACAGCCAATAGCTAACGATATTTAAGTACAACCTTATTTATTTCATTATTTTGTAATGATATATGACAATAAGAATCTAATAAACATTTTCTTTTCTTAACGTCTTCTCGTATTCCCACCTTTTATCTGCCAGGAAATATAATAACGTTAATTAAGTTACATATACAGATATTCCGTTAAGATTTCCAACGGCTTTCTATAAAAGAGGACGGGTTCTTTTGTCGTGATAATGAGTCTCGTAAATTTCTTCAGATTATTCAAAGCTCAGTCTTTATATGTGGGTGTCGTTTTTTTTTAGCCAAGGCGTTGTCAGTTGATTTCTGACTTAGATTGTATGTCCCTTTGGTATCTCTTGCCTGTCTTTTGTTATAAATGAAAAGAATTTTTCTGCAGCTATAATGCAAGGAAAATTCGTGCAAAGTTAAATCCCTCTCTAGTCTCTACTTGAATATTTCAACATTGACAGGTGTTTTTTTACAGGGGAGGGGTGAATATTCAATCCTCAACAGATATATATAAAAAAAAAGCTCGTTCCTTGTGTTGTTAGTCCCGAGCTTTTAGTTCGGGATTTTTTTTTTGCAGTTTTCTATTTAATTGAGATGAAACATTTTGACCATGAATAATGAATGTTTCAGTATTTGAATTTCCAATTTGAAAAATAACAGGCAACTCTGATCATATGAATTTCCAAATCATATTTATATGTAACTAAACTTGCAAGTCGTGGATAGTTTTGATTAAGGTTGTGACCAACAAACCTGTACATTTGATTTCGTTATGTTGAATTGTAGGATTTGATTGTGGAGAATGAATATAAAACATATTCTTAGTAAGGCACAATCTTATTATTTACTTACAGTAAACACAAAAGGAAATTTCTTTTAAAACTCATTATAGACACCCGGTTTCAAATTTTGTACAAGACAAAAAAACTCATAGGTGACGATAAAAAAAAATCTAAAGGCGAAATGAAGGTCCGTGATTGCAGAACATTGATGATCCAAAATTCAGAAAGGTTTTGCCAAATACAGCTAAGGAATTCTTTTCTTGTGTTAAAAAATCCTTAATATTTCGAGAAAAAAAACAAAGATGTGTAAATCAGTTACAATTTTCGCAATGCACATTTATCAGCTTGCAAGGATTTATGATTGAAACTGATAAGATTTGGAGTTTGAAACAGATAAAAATTATATCAAAATAAGTTGGATATCCCTATGTTAATTTTACGGACGCCATCTTGATTTGGTTGGCAGTTATGGAATATATGTTTCACAGATGACAACGTACATGTCTCAATTGTCGGAACTACAATCCCATCCTCTTTACTCAAATGTAACCTACCGAATTAGAATTATTACCGGGTTTGAACTTGCATGGGCAATATGACGGATGCCACATGTAAAGCAGGTTCTTCTTATCCTTCTGGAGCACCTGAGATTACCCCAATTACTGGTTCGTGTTGCTCAGTTTCTAGTTTTCTATGTTGTGTTTTGTGTGCTTTTTTTTTTTTTTTTTTTTTTTAGTAATTGCATTGTCAGTTTATTTTTGACTTATGAGTTTGAATGTCCCTGTGGTATCTTACGCAGGTCTTTTACTGGTGCAGTAAAAAAGTATTGAAATTTTTGTTATGACACAAACGATGTGTGAAAAAAACCAAACAGACATAATAGGTAATAATGTCAAAATAGGGGAACAGCAGTCAAAGTCGTGCTGTAATCTTAATCACTATAAAAAAAAAGAAACGTCAATAAAGAAACACCAAAAGGCATTTAAGTGTATGAAATGTTGAATAGGTGATTATTGACTTATTTATAAAAGCTTTTTATTTTTTATTAAACGAATATGACCGCTAATGGCACATTTTTCTTTGCGCTTGCACTCTATCTTAAGCCACATTTAGTGGATAGTAAGTCATCAAAAAGAGCATCTTTCCATTATTAACCAATTTCGTTATTCATTGTTGGAAAATACATATTCAAAGCTCTGTTAAGTTATGCGTATAAAGTGAAAATGTATTCTTCTAGGAGTTGCTGTTGCAAAATTGACATAAGCGCTAATTAGGGTTGTTCATCCTTGAATCTTCACCTCTACAGCGTAAAGGAAAAATTCCTAGTATCCTCTGTGCTAAGAAAAGCCGTTTAGTTTTGTTCGAAATCAACATACCATTTATGCAAGTTTCTATTTCGAAATTGAATTAAACATGCGTTTCGTTTTCAACCAAAATAAGTCTTAATTTTTAAAGTAAGTTCTTAAATATGAAGATTTGAAAATGTCGTTTGTCAATACAGAGTTATAATATTGATATAAAATGTATTTAAACAAAATCATTATGATATCGTTCTTGCACTAAAACAATTATCTGTATCAAGTTTTGTGGATGTCTTCGATACGCTATAGAACCAGGTTTAATCCACCATTTTCTACATTTGAAAATGTCTGTACCAAGTCAGGAATATAACAGTTCTTGTCCATTCGTTTTTTATACGTTTTGTTGTTTGATTTTGCCATGTGATTATGGACTTTCCGAATTCATTTTCCTCTAAGTTCAGTATTTTTGTGATTTTACTTTCTACACACGTATCCTACACTGTTAAGTAAAATACATCTATATGTAAAATATATGCTAGACTTAATATTTAAAACTACATCATTCATCTAAGTTCCATCTTTATATATCTTGAATATCGATAGCGAGTTCGCAAGACCATATCAACTATCAAAGGAAAACAACGGAATGACAAAAACGCTGAACTGCTAAAAAAACCAAACGCCAGCATACATAGAAACGGACTATTTGAATTCAAATGTCTTATTATTGACTTAGTACAGGACATTTTTAAAAAATGCTAGGTTGCACCTGGTTTTATGGCTAGCCAAACCTTCTGCAGTGTTAAAAATACTACTAAAAAGACAACATTACATGACAGGAATACAGTACAAACAAACTCAAGAACACTCAGGACAGAGAAATACATAAATAAATACATGTAATATAATAGTACATTACAACATGTTGGATGTTGAATGTTGGATGTATAAATACCGAGACATTTCTAATGGAAATGCGAATTCACTCAGCTGAACTGTCATATTAGGAAACAGGTCACGTTCGGTACTTAGCAGACCAGACGACGTAGATGGTCAACCTCAATCTAAGACGTGATAAGAAATATCGTTAGACACTGACACAGACACATCGTAGAGATCTTTTTTTGTTTGTTGTATCTGATGAAGCACATTGATGTTCATTTAACGAAGCCATACTGAAAGTATAAAATATGTGCATTTTGGTATATTTTCATCTTTATCCCCACTCCCCTTTCCTCATGTAAAAGATAATTATGGTAACATTAACAAAACTCATTTTCCTTTTTATTACCTCAATGTCAAGGGTTCTTTACCATTTTGGACTCTCCGACCGGGATAAACATAATGTTAAGTTATTCCTCTATACATTGATGAACGATTAAAGGGGCATAAGCTGTCAAATACATGCTCATCGATTTTCCTTAAATCCTTATATTTGTTTTAAAACATACTAAAATGTATTTCCAAATTAGAAAAAGTCTAAAATAAACAATTCACAATGCACGGGATCGATAATATGTATTTCTAGTGTATTTTAGTTTTGACGCCATCTAATTAATCATCGAAGTGACCTCCGAAGACTGCCGACGGTTTTTTAACCCGATATAAACATAAATATAGATATGAATAGATAGCGAACTCATACAATTTAATTTTCTAGGTCTATTTAACTTCATATTATAGGCTAACAATATGTATTAATCATCATTTTAACTGGAAAAGAAAGAGTTTTTGTTGATCGAATCAATCAATCAAATGGGTTACCCTTGTTTCACTTTCAATGTTGACATTCTTCTCCTTTTTATAACTGAACGCGTATATTTCATGCGTAACCCTCTCTAGCTAATGTGGGTAAATTGAAGTACACATGAATACAGATTAAATGAGGTCCAATTTTCACTTGCAAGTGAATAATTCATTAGCGATGTTTCTTTGCATGTTTTGACGCAATTGAACCAAACCGGTTGCTTAAAGCGAATTCTTATTTCGCTACTTTAATTTCATTAAGTGGATGCAAGCAATTATAGGCAACAGTACAGCTTCAACAATGAGGAGAACCAATACCGTATAGTCGACTATAAAATGCACCGACATGAAAAAATATGAAACAATTCAATGGAGTAAAACAACGGCTTAGTTTATAGCAAAACAGTTTACGCTAAAACAAATATGACATGATATTCATAGACATGAGTAAAACAGCATTTTACATTCATCAAATACAATGCCACAAAAGTAATAGATAGTGAATTATTCTCCTGATATTTATCTATTATCAAAGTCATTTATTTTGTTTGTTCAATCACACCAATAAAAATAAACAAGAACCAATGGGTCCCGGTTTGTTTATGCTTGTTGAACATTGACGTTTGTGAGCTTTGGAGAATATAAAGTGCCCTCTTCTTTATTTATTTGCTTTAATCGTGTCGTGAGGTTATTGAGTGTTAGATAATTAAGATTTTATTTGAATTGACTTGGTGAAAAAAAAGCTTATACCCAAGGTCATATTTTTTATTCTGAGTAACAAAGACGTCTTTACACCAAAAACATTGGAAGTAGGATTTGTACTAATTGATATATTAGTATAAGACACTTGGTTTTTTTTTTTTTTTGGTTTTGAACGTTTTAGCATTCAAATATCTTAGAGTACACTCAGATCTAAACTTTTGTACTGTGTCTTTTGTGTAAGGGTTTTTATGGTTCTTTTCAACATTATTTTCATTTTTGAACATTCATTTCATTTTTCTATTTCAACTGATTTTTATATTGAGTTCTTATGTCGCACTGTACATCACTGTGCCAGATTTGAATATTACCGTGTTATCAGAACTTATCGTTTGCCTTTAAGCTATACGGATGCATGTTCGTTCATATTTGAATATTTTGTTTATTTTTTCATTCTTTTATTTTACTTAAGGTGGCTCACCCCAATAAGGACCCCCTCCCCCCACTCCCCTCGGTAGAACATTTTTATTTTCACTTATTTTGTAGATCTTTTTATGCTAATCCAAAAATGCAAAAAAAGGGATCAACAGGCTCTTTTTCCCCTTCAAATTGAAGCGAAATGTGCTATGTTGGCCTTATTTTCAATAATTTCCAGCCTTCCAACAATAAGGGCTACATCAAATTCAAAGACTTTTAGAACCAAGTCAGTATGATTAACATAATTATGTAAAATCATTCAAATTCAAAATGTAATGTTTCCCTTGGTTGTTTTCGACCTACAAATCTTTTTATTTTCATATTTAGGTCTAATTTTTACATTTTTTAATATCAGTTTAAGGCTAAAAATTTTGATTAGATTGATTGATCGTACAATTTCCCCGGTGTATTTTATTTTAATGGAAATGTGAAAGCTATGAACTTTTCGAACATTTACGGTAAAATAAAACGTGGATCACCAGGCTTTAAAAAAAGTTATGGACCTTTGTGCTACCCCTTTACCACATTCAATTCACTCGATTATTTCTTTGTTGTGAAATCTTAATTTATCGCTTCAATAAGATAATGTGTGCAATTATATCAATGGACGATATCTGAATATGAAATGTGTTTAATACATAATTGTTTGTACTAAGGAAAAAGTATAATTTTGAATATTTTTGTGAAATACGGTATTTTTGTCTGCCCTAGTTGTTTACATCTAATTTGGTGCCATAATCGGACAACAGAAATTTTAGGGTAGCCATTAATGTGCAGCATACACTTCAGATGAATACGATCATGTACATTGATAACAGACAAAGTGGCGAACAGACAACGATTAAGGTAGGGTCATTTTATAAGAAAACATAGATCTTAATATATTAGGTAGTCAAATGTTATTAGTATCACAAAAAATACAAATCGAGGGTTTTCTGAAACCTTGCATGAGCTAAATTTTTGTTTTACGTAGTATCGTTTTGGCTGGTATTTTTTTTATGTGTTTATTTGACCCTTAACCGATAAGTGGTGAACATGTATAACCTTTTGGGAAAATATCCATGTCAAAGAAGAGGCGATGGACAGGATAATAGGAATACCCTTTACTTGCAAGCGTCAAATGACCTTTTTTTGTGCGTCAAATGAGCCTTAGTTTTAATCGTCATTCGTCAAATCTAGTTTTGTAGCTTCCGTAAGCGTCAAATGAGCCTTTCTTTTTATCTTCATTCGTCAAATCTTATTTTGTAGCTACCGTAAGCGTCAAATGGAGGAAAATATTTATCGTTAACGTTATTCTAACAAATATTTTACCGTCATTCGCCAGATGGGGTACCCCATTACTACCCTCGGATTTTGTTCCCTGATTCCCACTTCCCTATCCCCAATTCCCATTTCCCTTCCCTTTACTCTAAAATTCCTCCCCCTCTCTTCGACTTCCATTCCCCTTACTCCCAGACAAAAAAATCGGTCAAATATATTTCCAGAATAATCATATTTTTACTCCGTTTCTTCCGAATCTTGGTCCGTTTACCCAAATTATGTTAACTATCCTTCACGTTCGCTTTTCTCACATTCGCGCCCCAACCATTCACACAATGGGTCTGTTTGCACCCTTTTTAAAGATAATGTCTTCAATGTTGTTGTTTTTTTAATCATTTTTAAGCTATTGACTTATAATAAAATGAAGATATAAAGAAGTTTTTTATTGTTAAAATCTAAAGAGACATTCTAAACATTGTCTAAACCGGTTTTGATTTTGTGACCTATTTGGACGAACCGAATATTGTTATGGCCTACCTAGTCCTTCACCTGTAAGATCTGTAAAACATTAAAAGAAAAACGGAAGATACCAAATGGATATCAAACTTGTCACAATGACATTGCTACGACTACAACGACTACAACACAAACCGGATTACAAAGCACATTAAAGGTTCCAACATCCCAACCTTCTGTCATGATTGACCTTGTTTTGTATCATTCTTGTCCAAACACATGACTAATCCAAACTTATCTTGTAATCACCTAAAAAAATATTTCATTAAAACAAATTACGAACTTTTATTAATGAAATTATACTGATATCCGAAAATACATCTATTAATTATTCCATATGTATTTGAAGGAAAAACATAGAGTGCCAACGAAAAAAGGGAGCGAACATGTAGGGTGCAATTTGTTTTGGGAGGGAACGGACCCGATTCCCCTTTTCTTGCCACCTGAGTACCGCTTTCCGACCCCTTATTCCCATGTTCCTTTACCATTGTCTACCATCTCAAAGAGTTAGATTGTATTGTTTATTTTGTTTTCTTGAAATATAAATGGCATAATTTGTGAATTATTACCCCTACAGTACGAGGCATTACGTTTTATTTATGGATTTATCGTAATCATTATTTGTTTGCAATTACCTCCCCTCCCCCACACTCACTTTATGGTATAAAGAAACGCATAAAGTCCAGTATCCAGGTTCAAACATAGGGCTCATCTTGTTTACCAAATAACACATACATTTGAGTTGAATGTTAATTTTCCAAACTTAAAATGTCAATCATGGTTGATTTTCTGACAGAATTACTCTGATATTTAATTTCAGGCTTCAAGTTATAGGTTCTGGAATGTTCAACTTTATTGGAAACTATCGGCAAAGTGCCAACATAATCTACATGAGAAGCCAAGACCATCTTGTCTTGCAATTGCGAACTATAAGTAAAGTGCTGAAACTCAAAAACAACATCGGCAAACAAGATCACCAATACTTGGAACTACATGTATAATCAAAGTACTGTCAGAATGCACATGAGAACCAAAGACCAACTATACTTGTTGACTATATGCAATGTGTTATCAGAATTCCCTTTAGAAGCCAAGATCAACTATAATTTTGAACTATATGCTAAGTGCTGTCAAAATCCATAATAAAAGTCATAATCAAAAGGACCTGCTTTAATCACATGTACAAATGATGAATACAGATTATAGAGACAATTACAAAAAACACTGAAGAAGAATACTGATTTAAAAATAGTGAAAATATGGAGCTGATGTTAATGATTGGAAATGTAGATGATGTATAATACATGTCCATAATTATATTGGATATTTACTTTATCTCAACCTCATTTTATGGATCAGTAATCAAGGTTAAAGTTACCTGATTATGTTTATTTATCAGATACTGTCAGCAATTGGTAAGGAGAACATGTCTGTCTGGCAGTTATCATTTTCATTGATCTCATTTTCATGGTTCATTGGTCAATAGTAAGTCTTCTTTTAAAATACTACATTCTGTAATCAATAGGTCAACTATATTTGGTGTATGGAATTATTTGTAGGTGTAAGTATAAAAAAAGAAGATGTGGTATGATTGCAAATGAGACAACTCGCCGCAAGATACTGCATGACGCAAAAATTAACAACTATAGGTCATCATACGGCATTAAACAATGAGTAAAACCTGTACTGTATAGACGGCTATAAAAGGCCTGAAAATGACAAATGTAAAACAATTCAAATGAGAAAGCTAACAGCCTGCTTATGTACAAAATAATTAATGAAAAACAAATATGTCTGTCTTGCAGGGTCTATCTGACCTTGGTCTCATTTTCATGATCATTGATAATATCAAGTTTTCTGATACCTATAGTAAATATTTCTCTTTAGGAATATCAACATAAAATCAATCATTAATGATGATTAGTAAAGCAGGTTCGACATTTGAGTTTGTGCATTCTTGTTCACATAAAATATGTGTTGAAAACTGTGACTACCATACATGTAGATGTATCTAGGAATATGTGGTAATTACTTGAAAAGTATGTGATCTACTTCTTGTCGGTATTGAAAAAAGTCCTAATTGTTCACATCGTTTGCGTGTAAGCATTATATTTAATTGCAATACTCATATATGAAGACCCTATTTCAATACTGAACGAATAACAATGAGATGAAAAACAACGGTCCAGAGTTGTTGACGTATTTTCTAAACATATTAAAACTTAATCGAGAGTTGTCTCCCCTTTTCTGTTGTGAATCATAATTCACAAATACCAAATACTAACTAAAGACTTTCTGTATATTATACTCATTTGTGTAGAGGTTCCATCCTCTGTATTTCATATACAACTTATACAAAAACAATCCTTTGAATTAACATACATTTTATTACACCAACTTGTATTTACATTTTCATGACTAGAATATACATTTTTTACTTTGTGGCAATACTTTGGCTACAGAGTATTCTATAATATTTTGTTGAGGCGCCAGGGTGACTACTGATTACCTATACACACTGGCTATCAGCTGACCTATGTTGACATAGTGTCATAAAACCCCTGGTAGTTAAACACGGTTACACCACCACCTACCATGGGGAGTGACCGGGGAAAACACTCGTATTACCAATGCTCCAGTTAGCGCCCCACCTGTTGGCAGGTGTAGGCCTCCCCTCTATAAGATGAGGTGGAGGAGGTCCCAGAGTCACCCATCTGTAGACCACACCGTTACCACTAACCACATTTTCCAAACCTGCAAATTTTATAACTTGTCAGGCCCAGAGCAAGGGCCGAGTGAAATAATCCCCCAATCACTACCAGTCTCCCTGGACCTCCCCCCATTCAAAATTGACTCTGCGCCTTAGGATAAAAGAAGATAATTGATTTTTAAAAAATGTCTTGTTTTCGTTCCAATTAATATAATTGTTAATTAATAAAAACTAAAATTAATGCTGGATGCTCAAATCCCAATAGTCCATAATATGTTAATAAAGTGCTTAATAACGGAAATGTCCAATTCATAGAAACGCAAGTTTATTCGAAATTATCCTGTATTGGTCCAATACTATGAAGGTCCTGCTTGAATACTGGTAACCATAATATGCCAATCAAATACAGCAAACAGATGCCTGAAAATATAAAACAAAAACAGCAGCAACTATTCTCATAGGGAGGGCGGGCGGGTTTTAAAAGTTTAACTAATTTGTGTAACACCTGCTTTCTAGTCGACAGCAAATTAACAAGTGCCCGATTCGGGAATTCCAAAATTCTAATTCAAGCTGATACGGGAATTCCAAAATTCTGATTCAAGCTGCGAGCGCCCTCTATGGCCATGCCGAATATGGCAATGAGCTACCGGCTGCAACACCCACACACCCACAGAAATATTTGATTGAATTAAACCAGATTATTGAAAATATGAAATTTTTATAATCTCTATTAATTGCAATACTCATATATGAAGACCCTATTTCAATACTGAACGAATAACAATGAGATGAAAAACAACGGTCCAGAGTTGTTGACGTATTTTCTAAACATATTAAAACTTAATCGAGAGTTGTCTCCCCTTTTCTGTTGTGAATCATAATTCACAAATACCAAATACTAACTAAAGACTTTCTGTATATTATACTCATTTGTGTAGAGGTTCCATCCTCTGTATTTCATATACAACTTATACAAAAACAATCCTTTGAATTAACATACATTTTATTACACCAACTTGTATTTACATTTTCATGACTAGAATATACATTTTTTACTTTGTGGCAATACTTTGGCTACAGAGTATTCTATAATATTTTGTTGAGGCGCCAGGGTGACTACTGATTACCTATACACACTGGCTATCAGCTGACCTATGTTGACATAGTGTCATAAAACCCCTGGTAGTTAAACACGGTTACACCACCACCTACCATGGGGAGTGACCGGGGAAAACACTCGTATTACCAATGCTCCAGTTAGCGCCCCACCTGTTGGCAGGTGAAGGCCTCCCCTCTATAAGATGAGGTGGAGGAGGTCCCAGAGTCACCCATCTGTAGACCACACCGTTACCACTAACCACATTTTCCAAACCTGCAAATTTTATAACTTGTCAGGCCCAGAGCAAGGGCTGAGTGAAATAATCCCCCAATCACTACCAGTCTCCCTGGACCGCCACATGAGAGCCCAAGTCAGCTACCAAATCTGACATGGGTTCTCACCTCCACAAAATTTTCTCTATTGACTCTTAAGGAACAGTTGATTATGTTGTGTGTAGGACAGACTCCCCCCTACACAAACCCTTGTATATTATCTAAGAAAACCTGATTTTCAGTTTGTGACAATTAAGTTCCATTTGTTTTGTATAAAGACACTTCACTTGCCCTAATGTTCTCATGTAATATAGCTTTACCCCTCTTTTCCGTAACAAAGATTTTTGGCCACTATAAATCACTCGTTTTCTGTTCTGTTCTATTATTGCAACCACATTCAAGGGTGCAACATGCCAGTATCGCACTGTAGCAATAAAGGCCATATTATAATAACCTTTTCAAATAAAGCCAACCTTCTTAAATAAAGCCTGGTTACGTAGGGTAGACCATTTTTTCATTTTCAATTAAACCATTTGATGTCAATTCTAAATATGTTAAATCAATAGCTCCACAGAGAATAATAATAAAATGGGGAGATGGTAAAAACAAATATTCTTTTTGCATCCAGTAGGGAGTTCAAATCTAAAGAGACTGTAGAGACAATAACAAGTGGAAACAAGGAGCTATCGTTCATAAACTCGGAACAGTAACTTATCTAGAAGTGACATATTTTTTCAGATTCGTAAATTCATACCGCAGGAAAATAAAAACATACCAAACATACTTGAAATTACCATATCTAATATTTACACTGAATTAATAACCTAACCAACATGTAATTCACTTGCGATACCGAAAACTCTGAAAATAACAATGAATCCGAACAAACTAAAATAACCGAAAATAAAACAATTGAAGATGCTAATGATACTATAGTTATGCACCGCACAGAAAGAGTAAGAAAGGCACCAGACTGAGAGAGACTTATTGAAAACATATATGACTGTAAATAATTGTGGTTAAGTAAGTGCAGTGATATAACTGTAGGTTTAGGATTTCATAATTGAACATTAAAACTTGTAGCTATTTAGTTCAATTGAGTGCAAATTGAATTTATTGCTTTCATTCACTAGAGATTAATCTTTTTTATCTTGATCTTCTTAATTAAAAGGGGGAGGATTGTATGTTAACAACAAACAAATGGAACTTTTTAACGACCTTGACTGGTTATGTTTACATTATACGTTATCACTAATTTATAGTTGAATCGGCTTATAATTAATACTGACAGTTAGGAATTTATAATCATCAGATTAGCGGATGTTGTGCATTTGTCCTATAACCCTGTGAATGCACTGACACGCTGTTTTGTACTATGGGAGATGTGACGTGTAATAGCCAATATTCACCGTGTATATTTCCCCAAGATAAATTTGGATTCTTCTCTATTTTTAGCCTAAATTGCTCGTCATAGGTGGCCCAGTTTTCTGACCTCGTTGCCGCTAGTCTTATATCGCGCATATATTTTAACAATTCCTGTGCCCGTGTGCAGTATTTCTCAATGTAGACACTCATAAAAACCATGAATGCTGAAGTCCATTCATTTATGGACAAATAAACACTCGACGATCTTTTTTCAATGCAAATTTTCCCCCTTTTTAATTTCAAATCGCCCTCGTCCACCTCTTCCATTGCTTTTTGCGTTCCCAAAAGAGAATGCAGCTCAATAAACTTTCCCTCCCAAATTTTTTCCTTAATTGTAAAAGGCACGTGTTCCCCCACTGTGTCATGAATGCTAGATTCTTGTGACGGAGTGAAATCAATGGAATTATTTGCAATTTCAAAGTTTTTGTGTAACGGGTCGCGCCTTAAAGAGGTGATCGCTCGTGTATCCTTTTTTGAATTAACATACATTTTATTACACCAACTTGTATTTACATTTTCATGACTAGAATATACATTTTTTACTTTGTGGCAATAAAAAAAAAAGTTTAACTAATTTGTGTAACACCTGCTTTCTAGTCGACAGCAAATTAACAAGTGCCCGATTCGGGAATTCCAAAATTCTAATTCAAGCTGATACGGGAATTCCAAAATTCTGATTCAAGCTGCGAGCGCCCTCTATGGCCATGCCGAATATGGCAATGAGCTACCGGCTTCAACACCCACACACCCACAGAAATATTTGATTGAATTAAACCAGATTACTGAAAATATGAAATTTTTATAATCTCTATTATTTAAAAAAAAGACTGATTTCCATATTTGGTGTTGTGAGATTGATTTCACAAAACACAGCTATCATAGTTGAAATAAATACCTTTGTAACACTAATAAATCTATTTACTCATATTTGTGTCCATATAAATCTGTAAATTTAAATGTTAGATGTGTCTGTCAAGTATGTAGTCTTTGCTTGCAAATCATTGTGTTCAAAATTGTTTTGGAAAATAACAAATACTTAACCATTAGACCTACTAAAATTTTGCAGTGAGAAAATATATCAGTCTCCGGAATAAAATCCTGCCAAAACTAAAATAAAATAAAGATCTTGCAAGTAAAAAAAATTGTGACATTGACAAAATGTGATAATACGAACAACGGATGGACCCCAATGCCTTTATAGTATACTATATGGGTTTAGTTGTTTTTGAAAGCCGTACGGTGATATGCAGTTGTTAACATAGCTGTCCTTTGGTAACGATTAAACATTGTGTCATTGGCAGTCGTACAACATGTCAATATTTAAATATTTTCCTTTGTTTTAAATGTTATGCTTATATCTTGTATATTTCTATCCTGTTTAAACTTTTATGTGAAAAATGAACAAACTACTCTGTATGTCTGACCGTACGTATTTCCTTTTATGTAGAAAGATTTGCACTGCTTGTTGAAATCGGGACAGGGTGCGCTCTCAGACATGCCCGCGTTTCAATGTTGTCAAAACTGTTTTCGAGAAGACCCCTCAAAGCGATCGTTTCCAAGGCTCTCGTCGTTTAAAACATGCGTTAAAAACTGCACACTGTTAAAGGGCAGAGCCACCTTAAATGTTTTAATTATATAGGGTGAAAAAGATGATAGGCATGTGTTGCCTAAAAACTTTTTACAGACCTATAAAGGTTATAAAGTAAACAGCTAAACGGGAAAATACATTATTTCTATCTTAAATCTTTAATTCTTTACATATTCAATTCTAACATAAAACAACATTCTTCAGCCTAGTAGCAAAATCATCCTTTATCTTTTATGCTTTAAATTATTACTTCTGCAGTAGTCTAATCTGGTTTTTGAAAGCATTTGCAAACAGATATTAAATGTTAACGATATTGTCTTACCGTAAACGCATAGATCAATGGATCAAACAAAGGGTTAAGCAACACAAAGACATGATTGGCTATCCATACAAAGTTAAGTGCAGACTCTGATCCTCCGACATTGTATGAATAGAATACAGTAATACTTCGAGGTAAAGTTGCTACTAATGTGAGCCCGATAATTGTTCCAAGTGTAATAACGTTTTTACACATTCTAATGTCCTTTTTACTTCTGTTGTCTATCGGTATTTCAACATTCCAGACAGTTTGTACTCCTATTGTTTGTCGTTGCTTCTTAATGCGGTAAATGGTGATTCCATAACATAAGACAATTAAAATGAGGATGATAACTGCTGGAATATCATGTGAAAATAAGAATGAAGGAGTTGCAGTATACCGTTGGTCACATGGAAATGTTCCTTTCAAGGTCTCTAATCCAAAACGCAGTGAAGCAAATCCATTTATCATAACAAAGCAAAGTACAACGGCAACATTGCTTGTCACAATATGTAATATTCTTGGTTTATTGATAAATGTGGATCCTAACCTTTCCAAACATATCATTAAAGTATGAAATTGTGACGCAAGAACAGTTCCAGCTACAATGTGATTTATTGCCATACATTGATAGAGGTATGCATTGCCATGTGAATTCAGCAAACAATAAAATGGAACCATACAAAATTTCAATTCCCATAGCAAAATCGCTTAGACTTAAGAAGAGTGCCAATACGTAATAACGATTTTTTCGCAACTTTTTGTTTGACTTGAAAGCCAAATTTATCGAGAATCCATGAAGAGTAAGTAACAGCGTTGCTATAAATAGTCCTGTTATTCCTGCTGGTTTGCTCATTTTGAATGAGTTGATTATCATGGTTCACTAACAGTTTTTATACTGTGTTGCCATACTAATCAATTGTAATAGGTTAATTTGATATCATGTTACAGCAAATAGCTGACGAAATCTAAGTATAACCTTATTTATTTCATTATTTTAAAATGATAAATGACGAGAAGAATCTAGTTAACATTTTCTTTTCTTAACGTCTTCTCATATTCCCACCTTTTCTCTGCCAGGAAATATAATAAGGTTAATTAAGTTACATATGCAGATGTTCCGTTAAGATTTCCAACGGATTTCTATAAAAGAGGACGGGTTCTTTTGTCGTGATAATGAGTCTCGTAAATTTTTTCAAATTATTTAATGCTCAGTTATCTATTGTTGGAAAATACATATACAAAGCTCTTTTAAGATATGCGTATAAAGTGAAATGTTTTCTTCTAGGAGTTGCTGTTGCAAAATTGACATAAGCGCTAATTAGGGTTGTTCATCCTTGAATCCTCACCTCTACAGCGTAAAGGAAAAATTCCTAATCTCCTCTGTGCTAGGAAAAGCCGTTTAGTTTTGTTCGAAATCAACATACCATTTATGCAAGTTTCTATTTCGAAATTGAATTAAACATTATTTCGTTTTCAACCAAAATAAGTCTTAATGTTTAAATAAGTTCTTAAATATGAAGATCTGAAAATGTCGTTTGTCAATACAAAGTTATAATATTGATATAAAATGTATTTAAACAAAATCATTATAATATCGTTCTTGCACTAAAACAATTATCAGTATCAAGTTTTGTGGATGTCTTCGATACGCTACACACTTATCCTACACTGTTTAGTGAAATATATCTGTATGTGAAATATATGCTAGACTTAATATTTAAGACTACATCATTCATCTATGTTCCGTCTTTATATATCTTGAATATCGATAGCGAGTTCACAAGACCATATCAACTATCAGAGGAAAACAACGGAATAACAAAAACGCTGAACCGCTAAAATATCAAACGCCAGTATACATAGAAACGGACTATTTGATAACAAATACCATATTCTTGACTTGGTACAGGACATTTTAAGAAAAAATGTTAGGTTGCACCTGGTTTTATGGCTAGCCAAACCTTCCGCAGTGTTAAAAATACCACTAAAATGACAACTTACGTGACAGGAATACAGTACAAAGAAACGCAAGAACACTCTGGACAGAGAAATACATAAATAAATAATATAATAGTACATTACAACATGTTGAATATTGAATGTTGGATGTATAAATACCGAGACAATTCAAATGGAAATGCGAATTCACACTCAGCAAAACTGTCATATTCGGAAACAGGTCACGTTCGATACTTTATCAGACAAGACGACGTAGATGGTCAACCTCAATCTAAGACGTGATAAGAATTGTCGTTAGTTAGTTCAGACACTGACACAGACACATCGTAAAGATCTTTTTGTTGTTGTATCTGATGAAGCACATATATGTTCATTTAACGAAGCCATATTCAAACTGAAAGTATAAATATGTGCATTTTGGTATATTTTCATCTTTATCCCCACTACCCTTTTCTCATGTAAAAGATAATTATGGTAATATTATCGAAACCAGTAACTCAATTATTATTACTCAGAAATAAATCCAAAATTTAAAAACTCATTTTCCTTTTTATTACCTCAATGTCAAGGGTTCTTTACCCTTTTGGACTCTCCGATCGGGTAAAATATAATGTAAAGATACTCCTCTATACATTGATGAACAATTAAAGGGGCATTAGCTGTCAAATACATGCTCATCGATTTTCCTTAAATCCTTATATTTGTTTTACAACATATTAAAATGTATTTCCGAATTAGAAAAAGTCTAAAATAAACAATTCACAATGCACAGGATCGACTATATGTATTTCGTGTGTATTTTAGTGTTGACGCCATCTAATTAACCATCGAGGTGCCCTCCGAAGACTGCCGACGGTTTTTTTAACCAGATATAAACATAAATATAGAAATAAATAGATAGCGAACTCGTACAATTTAATTTTTCTAGGTCTATTTAATTTCATATTATAGGCTAAAAATATGTATCAATCATCATTTTAACTGTAAAAGAAAGAGTTTTTGTTGATCATATCAATCAATAAATGGGTTACCCTTGTTTCACTTTCAATGTTGACATTCTTCTCCTTTTTATAACTGTACGTGCATAATTCATGCGTAACCCTCTCTGGGTAATGAGGGTAAATTGAAGGTCATATGAATACAGATTAAATGTGGTCCAATTTTCACTTGCAAGTGAATAATTCATTAGCGATGTTTCTTAGCATGTTTTGACGCAATTGAACCAAACCGGTTGCTTAAAGCGAATTATTATTTCGCTACTTTAATTTCATGAAGTGGAGGCAAGCAATTATAGGCAACAGTACGGCTTCAACAATGAGAAGAACCAATACCGTATATTCGACTTTAAAAATGCACCGACATGAAAAAATACGAAACAATTCAATGGAGTAAAACAACGGCTTAGTTTATAGCAAAACAGTTTACGATAAAACAAATATGACATGATATTCATAGACATGAATAAACAGCATTTTGCATTCATCAAATACAATGCCACAAAAGTTATAGATAGTGAATTCATCTCCTGATATTTATGTATTATCAAAGTCATTTATTTTGTTTGTTCAATAACACCAATAAAAATAAACAAGAACCAATGGGTCCCGGTTTGTTTATGCTTGTTGAACATTGACGGTTGTGAGCTTTGGAGAATATAAAGTGTCCTCTTCTGAATTTATTAGCTTTAATCGTGTCGTGAGGTTATGGAGTCGTAGATAATTTAGATTTTATTTGAATTGACCTGGTGAAAAAAAGCTAGCACCCAAGGTCATATTTATTTTTTCTGAGTAACAAAGACGTCTTTACACCAAATACATTGGAAGTAGGATTTGTACTAATTGATATATACACATGGAAAAAAGTATTGCAAGACCAAATTGAAATTGAAATTAAAAAAACACTCTTTATTTTTTTGTGATATAATTTGTTTAAATAGAACTAGTTAAACATTATTTAAATATCACATGAGTTTAATCAATAAATATCGACTCGATAAGTTCTTATCTGCACATGCAGCTACTGTACCCGTAAACAGCAAAACAGATGTTTTTATCCTCATTGTTTTCAACACTTTTAATACCCAAGTTTATAAAGTTATGTGATTGACACCTTGTAATGGGTCCTCCACAACTTTTACCTGCAGCAAGATGGCTAATTATCAGCATGAGAGAAGCAAGAATGTCGCTGTGACAACCGCACGTATTATTTGCCATCACCAATCCACTATAAGTCGTTTTGAGAATAAAAATCAGGCAATAAACGATGTTAAAGACCTTCCGAGATCAAGAAGACCCAATATACCATCTGCTAGGGAAAATCAAGCATAATAAAGGTTGGTCAGAAGGAAACCCATTGCATACATTACAATGCTTCAAGGAGGGTGGTGTGCATACAGGAGCCTTTTAACAAGAATGTTTACTGGTTATCGTGCGATAAGACCATTTCGGGGACCTTTGATTACGAACAGACACACAGTTGTCCGTATCCAATGTAGTGCAGAGCTCACCAAAATTGGATATTAGCATCGTGGAGGAAGATCTAATGTTCCAATGGAATTCGGTTCATCTTCCATGGCCCGATCGTAGCCCTGATTTTAACCATATCGAGCATATATGGGACACTATTGGGCGTAAAGTGCGCGAAAGGACACCCCAGTTCAAACACGCGTACGTTATGAAATAAACAATTCCCTTCATCAAAAATGGTTGCTGCTACCTTAACAACAGATTAGTCGATTTATGGCAGAAATCAGAAGACAATTAGAGGCGTTTATCCATTTGAACGGAGGCTGCGCACAAAGTACTAATTCTTTGGCGTATAACGTTCAACCATGATGTGAACAATTATCTTAAGATTAATTTTGAAATGTCTGACATTGTAAAGTTCGACTACAGTAAAAGTTGTAAAATGCATTTTTTTTTGTACAAAAAAACACATCATTTTGTTACTAAAATTGTGGTTAGATAAATCATTTTTTTCAAACATTTTTTGTTCGTTTAAATGCCAATGTTATCATAATCTATGTTTTAATATTATTTTACAAATATTTTATCATAATTCCATCCAAAATAAGAGGCTGATTTTTCAAGTTTTAAAAAATCAAGGTGTTGCAATACTTTTTTCCATGTGTATATAAGTATAAGACACTTGGTTTTTTTTATTGGGTTTGAACTTTTTGGCATTCAATTATCTGAGAGTACTCTCAGATCTAAACTTTTGTTTATTTTGTTCATTTTTCAACATTCATTTAATTTTTCTATTTCAACAGATTTCTATAGCGAGTTCTTATGTCGCACTGTACATTACTGTGCCAGATTTGAATATTACCGTGTTATCAGAACTTATCGTTTGCCTTTAAGCTATACGTATTTATGTTCGTTCATATTTGAATATTTTGTTTATTTTTTCATTCTTTTATTTTTCTTAAGGTGGCTCACCCCAATAAGGACCCCCCCCCCCCTCCCCCACTCCCCTCATTGAACATTTTTATTTTCACTTATTTTGTAGATTTTTTAATGCTAATTAAAAAAAGCAAAAAAAAGGTGTCAACAGGCTCTTTTTTTTCCCTCAAACTGAAGCGAAATGTGCTATCTTGACCTTATTTTCAATAATTTCCAGCCTTCCAACAATATTGGCTACATCAAGTTCAAATACTTTTAGAACCAAGTCAGTATGATTATCGTAAGTAAAAACATTCAAATTCAAAATGTAAACGTTTCCCTTGGTTGTTTTAGACCTACAAATCCTTTTATTCTCATATGTATGTCTAAATTTTGCATTTTCTAATATCAGTTTAAGGCTAAAGATTTTGGTTAAATTGATTGATCGTACAATTTCCCCGGTGTATTTTATTTTAATGGAAGTGTCAAAGCTATGAACTTTTCAAGCATTTTAAGGTATTAAAAATAAAAAGGGGTCACCAGGCTTTAAAAAAAGTTATGGACCTTTGTGCTACCCCTCTACCACATGAGGTTTGATTTCAATTCACTCCATTACTTACATGTACTTTGTTGTGAAATCATTATTTATCGCTTTAATAAGATAATGTGTGCAATTATATCAATGGACGATATCTGAATATAAATATGTTTAAATAAAATGAGGCAGGCATTACCTGTGAATGGGGACGAAGTTTGTTTAAATTATTTTTTTAGTATTTTAAATATTTGTTAAAAAAAAGATACGGAAATACCGTAACGTTTCCGATTTTGGTTCTGTTGTTAGGGATTTTACTTGTGACGTTATTTAAGTTATGACGTCATGTTCAATGTAAACAAAGAAACACAATACATCAGGTAGGCCTAACGTTTATTCATACCAAAGACAAAGAATGATTAAAAATGAAATATTGGTATTGTGTTCCTTGAGTTCCTATATTTTACTAGACTAATCAAAGTCTCACGACAACAAGACCGGAAGAAGGAAGTAGAGTTATGTGTTCTGCGCAGATCCGGAAATTACAAAACACGACAAAAAAAATTGAACGATTTTGAGTTCATTAGTACAATGAATTTTCTACTGTAAAAGGGGACTTCGTCCCCATATAATTGTTTGTAAGGAAAAAGCAAAATTTTGATAATTTTGGTGAAATACGGTACTTTTGTCTGCGCTAGTTGTTTTCATCTAATTTGGGGCCATAATCGGACAACAAAAATTTTAGGGTCGCAATTAATGTGCAGCATACACTTCAGATTGATACGCTCATGTACATTAATAACAGACAAAGTGCCGAACAGACAACGATGAAGGTAGAGTCATTTCATAAGAAAACATAGATTTTAATATATTAGGCAGTCAAATGTTATTAGTATCACGAAAAATACAAAGTGAGGGTTGTCTCAAAATACTCGCTTCTGTAGAAAACGCGGCTGAAACCTTGCATGAGCTAAACTTCTGTTTTACGTATTATCGTTATGGCTTGTATCTTTTTTATGTGTTTATTTGACCCTTAACCGATAAGTTGTGAACATTTAGAACCTGTTGGGAAAATATCCATGTCAAAGAAGAGGGGATGAACAGGATGACAGGAATACCCTTTACTGGCAAGCGTCAAATGTCCTTTTTTGTGCTACTGTTAGCGTCAAATGAGCCTTAGTTTTTATCGTCATCCTTTAAATCTAGTTTTGTAGCTTCCGTTAGCCTCTAATGAGCCTTTGTTTTTATCTTCATTCGTCAAATCTTAGTTATCGTCATCCTTTAAATCTAGTTTTGTAGCTACCGTTAGCGTCAAATGGAGGAAAATATGTATCGTTAACGTTATTCTAACAAATATTTTACCGTCATTCAATATAAGGGGTACCCCATTACTACCCTCGAATTTTGTTCCCTGAGTCCCACTTTCCTATCCTCAATTCCCATTTCCCTTCCCTCTACTCTTAAAATCCTCCCTCTACTTTGACTTCCATCCCCCTTACTCCCAGACAAAACATCGGTCAAATATATTTCCAGAATATTCATATTTTCACTCCCCCTCTTCCGAATCCTGGTCCGTTTACCCAAATTATGTTTGCAATCATTCACGTTCGCTTCTCTCACATTCGAACCTTACCCATTCACACTCTGGGTCTGTTTGCACCCTTTTTAAAGGTAATGTTTTCAATATTGTTTTTGTTTAATCATTTGATAATAAAATAAAGATATAAAGAAGTTTTTTATTGTTAAAATCTAAAGTGACAATTATCAAAACCGGTTTTGATTTTGTGACCTATTTGGACGAACCGAATATTGTTATGCTGATCAAAGACCTAGTCCTTCACCTGTAAGACATGTAAAGATCTGTAAAACATTAAAAGAAAAGCGGAAGATACCAAATGGATCAAACTAGTCACAATGACATTGCTACGACAACAACGAATACAACAAAATTATTACCCCTACAGTACGAGGCAATACTTTATTTATGGATTTATCATAATCATTATTTTTTTGGCAATTGCCCCCACACTCTCTCTGTGGTATAATGACACGCATAAAGTCCAGTATCCGGGTTCAAACATAGGGCTTATCTTGTTTACCAAATAACATATACATTTGAGTTAAATGTTAATTTTCCAAACTCAAAATGTCAATCATGGTTGATTTTCTGACAGAATTACTCTGACATTAAATTTTAGGCTTCAAGTATATGTAAGATGAAGTAGTGATTTGTTGTAAAAGGTTCTGGAATGTTCAACTTTATTGGCAACTATTAGCAAAGTACCAACATAGTTTAAATGAGAAGCCAAGACCATCTTGTCTTGCAATTGCGAACAATATCTAAAGTACTGAAACTTAAAAACGACATCGGAAGACAAGATTACCAATACTTGGAACTACATTTATAATCAAAGTACTGTCAGAATCCACATGAGAACCAAAGATCAATTATACTTGTTGACTATATGCAATGTGTTATCAGAATTCACTTCAGAAGCCAAGATAAACTATAATTTGGAACTATATGCTAAGTGCTGTCAAAATCCATAATAAAAGTCATAATCAAAAGGACCTACTTTAATCACATGTACCAATGATGAATACAGATTATAGAGACAATTACAAAAACACTGAAGAAGAATACTGATTTAAAAATAGTGAAAATATGGAGCTGATGTTAATGATTGGAAATGTAGATGATGTATACATGTCCATAATTATATTGAAATATTCACTTTATCTCAACCTCATTTTATGGATCAGTAATCAAGGTTAAAGTTACCTGATTATGTTTATTTATCAGATACTGTTAGCAATTGGTAAGGAGAATATGTCTGTCTGGCAGTTATCATTTTCATTGATCTCATTTTCATGGTTCATTGGTCAATAGTAAGTCTTCTTTTAAAATACTACATTCTGTAATCAATAGGTCAACTATATTTGGTGTATGGAATTATTTTTAGGTGTAAGTATAAAAAAAGAAGATGTGGTATGATTGCCAATGAGACAACTCGCGGCAAGATACCACATGGCGCAAAAATTAACAACTATAGGTCATCATACGGCATTAAGCAATGAGTAAAACCTATACCGTATAGACGGCTATAAAAGGCCTGAAAATGACAAATGTAAAACCATTCCTTTGAGAAAGCTAACAGCCTGCTTATGTACAAAATCATGAATGAAAAACAAATATGTCTGTCTTGCAGGGTTTATATGACTTTGGTCTCATTTTCATGATCATTGATAATATCAAGTTTTCTGATACCTATAGTAAAAATTTATCTTTAGGAATACCAACATAAAATCAATCATTAATGATGATTAGTAAAGCAGGTTCGACATTTGAGTTTGTGCATTCTTGTTCACATAAAAATGTGTTGAAAACTGTGACTACCATACATGTAGATGTATCTAGGAATATGTGGTAATTACTTGAAAAGTATGTGATCTACTTCTTGTCGGTATTGGATAAGTCCTAATTGTTCACATCGTTTGCGTGTAAGCATTATATTTATTTAAAAAACAAAAACTTATTTCCATATTTGGTGTTGTGAGATTGATTTCACAAAACACAGCTATTATAGTTGAAATCAATACCTTTGTAACACTAATAAATATATCTACTCATATTTGTGTCCATATAAATCTGTAAATTTAAATGTTAGATGTGTCTGTCAAGTATGTAGTCTTTGCTTGCAAATCATTGTGTTCAAAATTGTTTTGGAAAATAACAAATACTTAACCTTTAGGCCTACTAAAATTTTGCAGTGAGAAAATATATCAGTCTCCGGAATAAAATCCTGCCAAAACTAAAAAAAATAAAGATATTGCAAGTAAAAAAAAATTGTGACATTGACAAAATGTGATAATACGAACAACGGATGGACCCCAATGCCTTTATAGTATACTATATGGGTTTTAGTTGTTTTTGAAAGCCGTACGGTGATATGCAGTTGTTAACATAGCTGTCCTTTGTTAACATTGAACATTAAACATTGTGTCATTGTCAGTCGTACAACATGTCAATATTTAAATATTTTCTTTTATTTTAAATGTTATGCTATTATCTTGTATATTTCTATCCTGTTTAAACTTTTATGTGAAAAATGAACAAACTACTCTGTATTTCTGACCGTACGTATTTCCTTTTATGTAGAAAGATTTGCACTGCTTGTTGAAATCGGGACAGGGTGCGCTCTCAGACATGCCCGCGTTTCAATGTTGTCAAAACTGTTTTCGAGAAGACCCCTCAAAGCGATCCTTTCCAAGGCTCTCGTCGTTTAAAACATGCGTTAAAAACTGCTCACTGTTAAAAGGCAGAGCCACCTTAAATTTTTTTAATTATATGGGGTGAAAAAGATGATAGGCATGTGTTGCCTAAAAACTTTTTACAGACCTATAAAGGTTATAAAGTAAACAGCTAAACGGGAAAATACAATATTTCTATCTTAAATCTTTAATTCTTTACATATTCAATTCTAACATAAAACAACATTGTTCAGCCTAGTGGCAAAATCATCCTTTATCTTTTATGCTTTAAATTATTACTACTGCAGTAGTCTAATCTGGTTTTTGAAAGCATTTACAAACAGACATTAAATGTTCACGATATTGTCTTACCGTAAACGCATAGATCAATGGATCAAACAAAGGGTTAAGCAACACAAAGACATGATTGGCTATCCATACAAAGTTTAGTGCAGACTCTGATCCTCCGACATTGTATGAATAGAATACAGTAATACTTCGAGGTAAAGTTGCTACTAATGTGAGCCCGATAATTGTTCCAAGTGTAATAACGTTTTTACACATTCTAATGTCCTTTTTACTTCTGTTGTCTATCGGTATTTCAACATTCCAGACAGTTTGGACTCCTATTGTTTGTCGTTGTTACTTAATGCGGTACATGGTGATTCCATAACATAAGACAATTAAAATGAGGATGATAACTGCTGGAATATCATGTGAAAATAAAAATGAAGGAGTTGCAGTATACCGTTGGTCACATGGAAATGTTCCTTTCAAGGTCTCTAATCCAAAACGCAGTGAAGCAAATCCATTTATCATAACAAAGCAAAGTACAACGGCAACATTGCTTGTCACAATATGTAATATTCTTGGTTTATTGATAAATGTGGAATCTAACCTTTCCAAACATATCATTAAAGTATGAAATTGTGACGCAAGAACAGTTCCAGCTACAATGTGATTTATTGCCATACATTGATAGAGGTATGCATTGCCATGTGAATTGAGCAACAATAAAATGGAACCATACAAAATTTCAATTCCCATAGCAAAATCGCTTAGACTTAAGAAGAGTGCCAATACGTAGAAACGATTTTTTCGCAACTTTTGTTTGACTTGAAAGCCAAATTTATCGAGAATCCATGAGGAGTAAGTAACAGCGTTGCTATAAATAGTCCTGTTATCCCTGCTGGTTTACTCATTTTGAATGAGTTGATTATCATGGTTCACTAACAGTTTTTATACTGTGTTGCCATACTAATCAATTGTAATAGGTTAATTTGATATCATGTTACAGCAAATAGCTGACGAAATCTAAGTATAACCTTATCTATGTCATTATTTTTTAAATGATAAATGACGAGAAGAATCTAGTAAACATTTTCTTAAATTGAAATGTCATAAATCTTTTATCAAAAAGGATTAAAATATTCCGATACAAATAAGACAGGAAGTTTAATTAACTTTTCAAATTTATCTCTAAGGTTATATTATATTTTTTTATTTTTTTAAACATTTTAGTTTTAGTCAATTACCTCTCAAAATGAAGTGGACATTTGATGTAAAGTGCGTGATATGACTGTGAAATGATTTGCAATAGATTATTATAACTGTATGACATACAACACAATCATTTTCCCACCTTGATGGGAAAAAATATCTTTCGTTTTCTTCTTTTGAGTTAACATTTACATAGCACGATTTAGATATTTAATTGTATTTTTAAATTCACAATTGAGGTTGTATAATATCTAACTTCACCTCCTTGTATTGGGATTCACGAATAATTTGCATTGCAGTATATGTATGTAGGACTCTAAACCACGATGGTACTCTGAACCGCAATGGTCACGCTAAAGTGCGATGGTTGGACGCTGAAGTGATCACGTTGAAGTGCGATGTTTGCTTTGTGACGCTATCTTGTTGATAGCAACGCCGAAGTGTGATAGTGGTAACGCTGAAGTGTGATGGTCTACACAAACAACTTTTTAAATGCTTTTCATGTTGATGTAGATGTTAATTTGTATGATAGAAGCAGTTTTACAGGTTATTAAGTTGACAAGGGGCTTATAAACTTTAAATAAAACGAGAAATGAAGGGGGAATTGATGGATAGGTTAAAGTTAACCTTCTTTAGCGATTTCTTTTCGATGTCAACAGAAGGTTACATGTTCCTTTTTACGTACGATGGTACGTAACATTCTTTTAATACAAACGGGTCCGCAGACAGACACTCTGTATAACAATGTAACAGTAAACGAGGAACCCATGAGAGGAACAAAGTAAAGATAAAATGTTAATACAGAATTATGTTCACATGTAGAAAATCAAAGAGGACGATCTGTTATTTAGCATGCAACTAAAATTAGGACAGACATAGCCCATAATGAACGTGAATTTATTTACTGACTGCTAAAACAATCTACTTCTCCTAATAGTTGCATGCGTCGTATAGACCATCGCACATCAGCGAATCGACCGTCGCACTTCGGCGTAGACCATCGCACTTCAGCGTGACCATCGCACTTCAGCATCTTTCCGCACCTCAACATCGCTTGTTGACATCGGGACAAGGTGCGCTCTCAGACACGCCCGCGTTCTAATGTTGTAAAAACTGTTTTCGAGAAGACCACTCAAAGCGGTCGTTTCCAAGGCTCTCGTCGTTTAAAACATGCGTTAAAAACTGCTCACTATTAAAGGGCCGAGCCACCTTAAATGTTTTATTTATATGGGGAAAAACATATGATAGACATGTGTTGACTAATACCTTTCTACAGACCTATAAAGGTTATAAATAAACAGCTAAACGGGAAAATATTTCTATCTTGAATCTTTAATTCTTTACATATTCAATTCTAACATAATACAATATTGTTCAAACTAGTGGCAAAAGTAACCTTTATCTCTTATGCTTTAAATTATTACTACTGCAGTAGTCTAATCTGGATTTTGAAAGCATTTGCAAACATATATTAAATGTTCACGATATTGTCTTACCGTAAACACATAGATCAATGGATCAAACAAAGGGTTAAGCAACACAAAGACATGATTGGCTATCCATACAAAGTTTAGTGCATACTCTGACCCTCCGACATTGTACGAATAGAATACAGTAATACTTCGAGGTAAAGTTGCTACTAATGTGAGCCCGATAATTGTTCCAAGTGTAATAACGGTTTTACACATTCTAATGTCCTTTTTACTTCCGTTGTCAATCGGTATTTCAACGCTCCGGACAGTTTGGACTATTGTTTTACGTTGCTTTTTAATGCGGTAAATGGTGATTCCATAACTTAAGACAATCAAAATAAGGATGATAACTGCTGGAATATCATGTGAAAATAAGAATGAAGGAGTTGCATTATACCGCTGGTCACATGGAAATGTTCCTTTCAACGTTTCTACTCCAAAACGCAATAAAGCAAAGCCATTGATCATCACAAAACAAAATATGACAGATAAATTACTTGTCACAATATGTAATATTCTTGGTTTATTGATAAATGTGGAACTTAACCTTTCCAAACATATCATTAAAGTATGAAATTGTGACGCAAGAACAGTTCCAGCTACAATGTGATTTTTTTCCATACATTGATAGAGGTATGCATTGTCATGTGAATTGAGCAACAATAAAATGGAACCATACACAATTTCAAATCCCATAGCAAAATCGCTTAGACTTAAGACGAGTGCCAATACACAGAAACGATTTTTTTGCAACTTTTTGTTTGACCTGAAAGCCACATTTATCGAGAATCCATGAAGAGTAAGTAACAGCGTTGCTATAAATAGTCCTGTTATTCCGGCTGGTTTGTTTATTTTGTATGAGATTCTTATCATGGGTTTCTAACAGTTTTTATACTGTGTTGCCATACTAATCAATTGTAATAGGTTGATTTGATATCATGTTACAGCCAATAGCTGACGAAATCTAAGTATAACCTTATTTATTTTCTTTATTTTTATAATGATAAATGACGAGAAGAATCTAGTCTCTTTTTCTTTTTTTAACGTCTTCTCATTATCCCACCTTTTTTCTGACAGGAAATATAACAACGTTAATTAAAGTTACATATACAGACGTTAAGATTTTCAACGGCTTTTTATAAAAGTGAACGGATTCTTTTGTCGAGATAATAAGTCTCGTAAATTTTTTCAGGTTATTTAATGCTCAGTCTTTAGTTTTCTATGTTGTATATTGTGAACTGTTATGTGTTTACTTGTCTTTTTCTTTTTTTATTTTCTAGCCAAGGTATTGTCAGCTGATTTTTGAATTATGAGTTTGAATGTCCCTTTGTCTTTCGCCTATCTTTTGTTATAATTGATATGAGTATTTTTCTACAGATGTTGTAGCTATAATGGAAGGACGGAAATATCTTGCAATGTCAAATCCCTGTCAATCGCTCCTGGAATATTTCAAGATTCACAGATGCTTTTTACGAGGGGGGATACTCAATCCTCAACAGATGCAAAAAGCTAGTTCCTTGTTTTAATAGTAGCAAGCTTTTAATTGTTTTTTTTTTTTAATTTTATTTGATCGTTTTGAAGTTTTCTATTAAATTGAGATAAAATAAAATTTGACCGTGAATAATGAAGGTTTTGTTATTTGAGTTTCCAACTTGTAACATTACAGTTATCTCTGATTATATATATCGCCACATCATGTTTATCTGTAGCTTAACTTGCAAGTGGTAGACAGTTTTTGTTAAGATTGTGACCAAGGATCCTGTGAAATTTGAATTCATGATTTTTAATTTATTATATAGAAAAGTGCTCCCGACAAATGAAATTCTAGGATTTAATTGATTGTGGAGGATTAAAAAAAAACATAGTCAGAACTATCCTAATGTTTACCTTCGGTTAACACAAAAATAAATGTCTTAAAACTCATCATAGTTACAAGATTTTAAATTCTGTACGCCGGATGCGCCTTTGGTCTACAAAAGACCCATCGGTACGTAGCTTTATCTTTCAAATGATTCAGTAAATACAACTACGTTCAAAAGATCACGAACGATATTTTTTTCTTTTCGTATGGTCTACAAAAGACTCATCAGTAATGATCGAACCAAGCATTTGGGATTTGTGATTGAAACTAATTAAAATTAAAGTTTGAAACAAACAAATATATCAAAATAAGTTGCAGTACAATTAATACAGTGAATGTTATTATGATAATATCAATTACCTCAAATTCAGTAACACAATATAATAAAATATTTCTATGGAAAGTTCGAGTCAAATGAAGTAATTATTTGATGTAGAAAGGAGGCATTGACTGTGAAATGATTTATAAAAGGTTATAACTCCATAACATACAACACACAATGACGGAAACAAATGATTTTACTTTTTCTTCATTTGTGTTAAATTTATAGAACTCGATATACAATATTTAGTTCTTTGTTAAGATTCACAAAGGAATTTGCATTATATCTTTTATAACCTCCCTGCATATAACGAATCATTAAAACACAACGAAATTAGAAATTTGTTCTGTCGTGCAAGTGAGAGGCTAGCTATAAAATCTGGTTTAATCAAACATTTTCTACAAAAGGAAATACCTGTATTAAGTCAGGAACATGACAGTTGTTCTCCATAAGTTTGATGTGTTTGAGCTTTTGATTTTGCCATTATAATTTTGGTAAAATGATCTACAAAGTATTTCCTTTCTATGGATGCTGTGATATTGTTATCATCAATATCACGAAGTTAAAAACGAATAATGACCTTGTGATAAATACTGTTGGTTTTTGTTCAGTTTGTTTGTTATTTTGATTAACAAATTTTTCACTATTTTTTTCAATTTGGTTTTGCTTATTATTGATTCAAAACCACTTTACAAAGAACAAATCGCACTTTTTCCCAGTATTATACAAATCTTAAAGTCTTGTATTTCTCAGTCTTTAGTGTATTATATTGTGTGTTGTATACTGTTGTTTGTCTTTTAGGTTTTTTTTTCAGTTTTGCAATGGTGTTCGAAGTTTTGTTTTCTACTTATGAGTTAATTTTATGTAAGAATGCCTTGTTATTGTCAGTGTTGGTCAGGTCATATTACCGCAAGCTTTATACACTTTTTTCTACAGTTTCTTATATTTATTTATAAATGGTCTTATCTGATTATATTTAAAATTTGTGAGAAATATTATGAGAAATGATAAAAGTTATAAGCATTTCATTTGGTTTTGTCATTATCGATATTGGTCCTGTCATTGTCAGCGTTCGTCAGGTCATATTACCGCAAGCTTTATATACTTTTTTTTCTTATATTTTGGAATCTTTCTCTCATTTACCTTTAAAAATATACATAAATACATAAAAATGAGACATGTGAGAAGTGTTATACTTATATATCCGAGGCAAACCGAACGTACGAGTCTTCTATATGCATTTCTATTTCAAATGATATGCCATCCACAAAATAAACCTGTTGAATGAAATAAATCCTTGTATTCATTATCTGAAGATCTTTTAACAAACATATATTATCCATTGGTTAGATTGTAGGTAAATCCTAAATGTACACAACTTTAAAGGTTTTTTTTCATATTTTTTTTAAAAAGAACCTCAGAAACTTAAAGTAATTGACAATGAAAATTAAAATGTGTTAATATGTTTGCACATATTATTGGCATTCTAAAAAGAAAGCCTCAGACAGACTGTGAATGAGTAAAATCATTCCTATCGATAGCCGATGACAAACAAAATGAGGTAAGTGATTCGGTATTATTAATAAAAATACGCGTTACGATCATCCACGCTGTTACGGTTTTGCCTCTATTTTGTATTGGAAAATCATAACTTAATAATTATATTTAGGAAAAATGCATAAATATGTATTAGAAAGCTTCTTACAAAACTAACCAATCAATGCAAACTATCTCCTTTTATTCGTGCGGACTTTAAAAAACAAGATCTGGCTTTTCTTTGTTTTCAATGAAAAACACCAATTCTAAAAAGACTTTCGTATCTCGAGCAACACTGATAATACATTATTTGTCAGAATGATGAGTAAAATCCGTACCCTTAAATCTTATCATTAACAGTAGCTCAGTTCATCGTTCAGCATGAAAAAATGGAGATTTTTTTTTAAATGTAGTTATAAATCTTAAGCGATCCTCGGAAAATCAAATTAAGGAAGGTGGCTTATAAGTATGCCATTCGTAATATAAAAAAACTATGTTATCTTGTGAAGTAAAAATCATCATACATTCCAGGATTGAAGTTGTTTACTCCAGACGCGCATTTTACTAACAGAAGACTCACCAGTACCGCTCGTATCAAAACAGTTAATAAGGCTGAATATAATACGAAGAAGAGCATGTAGGAACCGAAGGTCAGAAAGGTGTTTGCCAAATAAAGCACAAATTATCTATTCCTGGATTTGAAAAAAAGGATCAATGCTTATACTTTTTTCGACAACATTTTAATTTTTTTCAATTTTAAGTTCCTACCATCATTGATTCGCTTATGTGGCTCGAAAACTGAATACCACCCGTGTTTAGGATCTTGTAAAAAAGCATTCTATATTTCAAGATTTTATTATAAAGCATTCTTCGAAACACACATGTGTAAACTGAGGTTATTATTATTAACAAACATTGCGCCACTTGTTCCTGTATTATTATGAATCAAATGATGACTATTGAACAGTTGTATATGTTCCAGACCATATGAGTATTTGGACCGTACGCGTACGGTCCGGACCGTATACGTATACTCGTACGGTCCGACCATACGCGTACGGTCGGACCGTATGAGTATACGCGTATGGTCCAGTACGAGATAACCATTTATCACAATCTTTATTTTTAGTTTTATAAATTGTTATCATTACAATTACTTTTAGATGGATAAAATGAACAATTGAACAATTGACATTAAATATTTGTTTAATTTTATATCTGAATACTATTTTGGTACTCTCGCCCAAGGTGACACTTACTACCACAATTAATGATATATTTTTTACATTTACATGTTTGCGGTTCATTCATGTTCCTTAATTTGCATTTACATTTTTTTGTAAAGTTTCTAATATTCTAAAATTGTCGTCCCACATCATGTTAACTTCCGATATCGTAAATTTCAATGATCATAATTCAATTAATGTATTACTGATCGACATACTAAATACAAGATATTAATAGATTTAATAAGCGTAATTTTTTTAATTTGTTAACAAATAAAGCTTTTATTCCAATTACAATTGAACTTTTCCATATTAATTGGAGAGTTAAGTTATGTTGATCTGTACATGAACTTTACATGCATTTGTAACTTATAAACTTAAGCAACTTCTTAATGATATTAATCAGACCGTACGCGTACGGTCCGACCGTATGAGTATTTTGAAAAAGTACGCATACGGTCCAGACCGTACGCGTACGGTCCAAATACTCATACGGTTCGGAACATATATACTACTAATTTAAATGTTCAAGATGTTGTCAAAACTGTTTTCTAGAAGACCCCTCAAAGCGGTCATTTCCAAGGCTCTCGTCTTTAAAACATGCGTTAAAAACTGCTCACTGTTAAAGGGCCGAGCCACCTTAAATGTTTTAATTATATAGGGAAAAAAGATGATAGACATGTGTTGACTAATACCTTTCTACAAACCTATAAAGGTTATAAATAAACAGCTAAACGGGAAAATACGATATTTCTTTCTTAAATCTTTAATTCTTTACATATTCAAATCTTACATAAAAAAAAAACATTGTTCAGCCTAGTGGCAAAACTATCCTTTATCTTTTATGCTTTAAATTATTACTACTGCAGTAGTCTTATCTGGTTTTTGAAAGCATTTGCAAACAGATATTAAATGTTCACGATATTGTCTTACCGTAAACGCATAGATCAATGGATCAAACAAAGGGTTAAGCAACACAAAGACATGATTGGCTATCCATACAAAGTTTAGTGCAGACTCTGATCCTCCGACATTGTATGAATAGAATACAGTAATACTTCGAGGTAAAGTTGCTACTAATGTAAGCCCGATAATTGTTCCAAGTGTAATAACGTTTTTACACATTCTAATGTCCTTTTTACTTCTGTTGTCTATCGGTATTTCAACACTCCAGACAGTTTGTACTCCTATTGTTTGTCGTTGCTTCTTAATGCGGTAAATGGTGATTCCATAACATAAGACAATTAAAATAAGGATGATAACTGCTGGAATATCATGTGAAAATAAGAATGAAGGAGTTGCAGTATACCGTTGGTCACATGGAAATGTTCCTTTCAAGGTCTCTAATCCAGAACGCAGTGAAGCAAATCCATTTATCATAACAAAGCAAAGTACAATGGCAACATTGCTTGTCACAATATGTAATATTCTTGGTTTATTGATAAATGTGGAACCTAACCTTTCCAAACATATCATTAATGTATGAAATTGTGACGCAAGAACAGTTCCAGCTACAATGTGATTTATTGCCATACATTGATAGAGGTATGCATTGCCATGTGAATTGAGCAACAATAAAATGGAACCATACAAAATTTCAATTCCCATAGCAAAATCGCTTAGACTTAAGAAGAGTGCCAATACGTAGAAACGATTTTTTTGCAACTTTTTGTTTGACTTGAAAGCCACATTTATCGAGAATCCATGAAGAGTAAGTAACAGCGTTGCTATAAATAGTCCTGTTATTCCTGCTGGTGTGCTCATTTTGTGTCAGTTTATTACCAAGGGTTTCTAACAGTTTTTATACTGTGTTACCATACTAATCAATTGTAATAGGTTGATTTGATATCATGTTACAGCCAATAGCTGACGAAATCTAAGTACAACCTTATTTATTGCATTATTTTTTAAATGATAAATGACGAAAAGAATCTAGTTAATATTTTTTTTTCTTAACGTCATCTCATATTCCCACCTTTTCTCTGCTAGGAAATATAACAACGTTAATTAAAGTTACATAATTATACAGACGTTGAGATTTTCAACGGCTTTCTTAAAAAGTGGACGGATCCTTCTGTAGATATAATGAGTCTCATAAATTTCTTCAGATTATTTAATGCTCAGTCTTTAGTTTTCTATGTTGTATATTGTGAACTGTTGTGTGTCTACTTGTGTTTTTATTTTTATTTTCTAGCCAAGGTATTGTCAGCTTATTTTCGAGTTATGAGTTTGAATGTCCCTATGGTATTTTTCGCCTGTCTTTAATTATAACTGATATGAGTATTTTGAAAGTATTTTTCTACAGATGTTGTAGCTATAATGGCAGATCGGAAATATCTTGCAATGTCAAATCCCTGTCAATCGCTCATGGAATATTTCAAGATTTTTACTAGGGGGAAAGGGGGGGGGGGGGTACTCAATCCTCAACAGATGCAAAAAGCTAGTTCCTTGTTGTAATAGTAGCAAGCTTTTAATTGGGGTTTTTAAAAAAAAAAATATCGTTTTGAAGTTTTCTATTCAATTGAGATAAAATAAATTTAACCGTGAATAATGAATGTTTCGTTATTTGAGTTTCCAACTTGTAACATAACAGACAACTCTGATTATATGTATCGCCATATCATGTTTATCTGTAGCTAAACTTGCAGGAGGTAGACAGTTTTTGTTAAGGTTGTGACCAAGGATCCTGTGAAATTTGAATTCATGATTTTTAATTTATTATATAGAAAAGTGCTCCCGACAAATGAAATTCTAGGATTTAATTGATTGTGGCGAATGAAAAAAAAACATAATCAGGACTATCCTAATGTTTACTTTCAACACAAAAATAAATGTCTTTAAAACTCATCATAGTTACAAGATTTTTAATTTTGTACGCCAGATGCGCCTTTGGTGTACAAAAGACCCATCGGTACGTAGCTTTATCTTTCAAATGATTCAGTAAATACAACTACGTTCAAAAGATCACGAACGGTATCTTTTCGTATGGTCTACAAAAGACTCATCTGTAATGATCGAACCAAGCATTTGGGATTTGTGATTGAAACTAATTAAAATGAAAGTTTGAAACAAACAAATATATCAAAATAAGTTGCAGTTTACTGGTGCAGTACAATTAGTACGGTGAATGTTATTCTGCTAATATCAATTACTTCAAATTCACTAACATAATATAATAAAATATGTCTATGGAAAGTTCGAGTCAAATGAAGTAATTATTTGATGTAGAAAGGAGGCATTGACTGTGAAATGATATATAAAAGGTTATAACTCCATAATATACAACACAAAATGCCGGAAACAAATGATCTTACTTTTTCTTCATTTGTGTTAAATTTATAGAACTCGATATAGAATATTTAGTTCTTTGCTAAGATTCACAAAGGAATTTGCATTATATCTTTTATAACCTCCCTGCCTATAACGAATCATTAAAACAAAACGAAATTAGAAATTTGTTCTGTCATGCAAGTGAGAGGCTAGCTATAAAACCTGGTTTAACCCATCATTTTCTTCAAAAGGAAATACCTGTATAAAGTCAGGAACATGACAGTTGTTCTCCATAAGTTTAATGTGTTTGAGCTTTTGATTTTGCCATTTGATAACATACTTTCCGTTTTGAATTTTCCTTGGAGTTCGGTACTTTTGTTATTTTACTTTTCACGAAAATGCGAAATATTCGAACTACAACCATAAGGATGGATAAACAGACTAAAAGTACTCGTTTTAAAATCAACAGCTAATCGATAAACAATATACAAACTCCAAAGACATGTAAGTAATGCACGCAGATTCCAAGGACGAGAGTTACATGAACTTTTCGGTAATCTAGTAAAATTAATAACAAAAATTTGCTAACAAAAGACTCACCAGTACCGTTCGAATCAAAAAAATTAATAAGGCTGAATATAAAACGAAGAAGAGCATTTAGGACCCGAAAGTCAAAAAGGTGTTTGCCAAATAAAGCACAAGTTATCTATTCCTGGATTTGAGAAAAGAATCAATGCTTATACTTTTTTTCGACAGACATTTTAATTTTTTTTCAATTTTATGTTCTTACCATTATTGATTCGCACATGATCATGTGGCTCGAAAAACTGAATACCGCCCGTTTTTAGGATTTCAAGATTTTATTATAAAGCAATGCTTAGATACACACATGTGTAACATGAGGTTATTATCATTTACAAACATTGCCCCACGTGTTCCTGTATAAGTATGAATCAAATGATGACTATTGAACAGTTGTATATACTACTATTGCCTTTATTTATAATCAAACTCAGTAAAAACTCATCTTAATTCAATTAAAGGGATAAGTAAAACAACAGTTACTGTTATCTTATTGATATTCATCCGTTTAATAATCAAGAAATCTCTAAATATACTGCCAAAATTCATCTAAAAACATTTATTTGTTAATGTTTACGGGTGTATGCATATATTACTAACATGATATTTTTTAAAGTTATGTGTGTTACATCCAGTACCTATTTGACTTGAATACCTAGTTTTACAAACTCTTAGCAATGCGTTTAAAAGGCCTAAGTGTGATGAAAATGCATAACAGATGTTACCAACTTTAGCTAAGATAGCTTTATGTATAAAAACAAGGAGATTTGATATGTTTGCCAACAAGACAACTATCATACCAAGTAAATGTGAGATTTATAGGCAAAAGTACGGCCTTTAACAATGGGAAAACCCAAATTTAAAGTCGGTAACAAAAGCCTCGACATGTAAAAAGTGAAATTTCCTTTTTGGAGGTAAATTCTTTTCAGAAAAGCCTTACATAATGGAGGTTCATAAAAACTGACAAAATTAAACTTTAGACTTTATCAACAAAAGGACCGAATAAAAAACAACCGTCATATTCCTGCCTTTAATGAATGTAGAATGTGATGGGAAAAACAACCGTCATATTCCGTTTCTGTGTGTGTTACATTGTAGTGTTGTGTCGTTGTTCTCCTCTTATATTGAATGCGTTTCCCTCAGTTTTAGTTTGTTACCTGATTTTGTTTTTTGTCCATGGATTTATGAGTTTGAACAGCGGTATACTACTGTTTCCTTTATTTACCCTAGCTGTTAATGTCAAAACCTTTTGGAAATTTTGAGTTCCATGCTCTTCAACCTCGAACTTTATTTTGTCCCTTTAACATTTATTGATTCGAGGTCACTGTTGATTCTTTTGTAGTCTGGCGTACAAAAATTCATCCTGGTAGTTATGATGAGTTTATCTACCCTGTTAATGTAACCAGTATCGATCATTTTTTTTAGTTCAATCGATAACCTCAGTTTCTGTTTGCTACTTTGATTTGACTCTTCCAAATCGGTTTACGAAACTGATTATCGGTTTTCTACTTTAGCAGTTTCCTAAATCTACATAAGCGATTGAAAATACCAAGCGTGCAATAAAAAAATATGAATCCTCGAAAAACCGACAATATAATGACTAAAATAAAAAATAAAAAAAGCGGATACAACTTCAAAATACACTTTACATAAAACTAAAGACTGAGTAACACGAACCCCAACAAATTCACAACCCCCGTAATTTGGTGATATATTATATCTCAATATTGTTAATAAGAAAAATACCGTTCATGAACTTAATAATTCACCTGTTGTTCCTGATTTATCCGCAAAATTAGTATGTTGTTCTTATTTAAACAGTAAATGATAATGTATGTAGCTTTATCTTTCAAATGATTCAGTAATCAAATTTATGTTCAAAAGGACACACACGGATTTGTTTCTTTACATAAAGATATAATAGTTACCTTTGTATATTTGTTTTTTGGATTGTTTTAGGTTTCGTTATAGGGAAGAAGGTGTGGTTTTGGTGACAGGTTTATGATAGTCAATGTTCAATACTGATCATGTTCTGTCATTTAAATTTCTGTATTGAACGCATCTATTCTATCGAACTTGAAATAAAGAGTACAAAGTATACAGTTAAATCCGCCTCGTATCTTGATCATGAGGTGTTTCTAAAAATCAATATTGGGGATCGGTTGCGAACAAGACTTTATGACAAATTGATGATGTCAGCTTCCCAAATGTGAACTCTTCATTTCTTTATAGGAAGATTTCAGCAGCGCATGCATATGGAGAATATATTTCCCCTGTTGATTCTATATTTCCAGAGCTTGCAATTCCTATCATGTTGTAAGATTTTTAACATTTAATGGTTCAGTTTATACCTTACTTGAACCTTCTTTCCAGAAAGTTGTTTTAGAATTCCCATCACATTCTACATTCATTAAACACCACTGCCTAATACTTGAGACAAATATAGCGCATTTCTCTCTCATAATTCCAAAGAATACTTTTTTGTCGCGGATATTTAAACAAATGAGAGAGTTTGAAAATATTCAGATACGTTCTTGTGTAAACTTTTCATATTTTAATATGACAGCTTGTGGTACCTTTATCTCGGCACTTGCGCTCTATCTTAAGCCAGCTTTAGCAAATAGTTCGTCATAAGAAAGCGGACTTTTCTATCATCAACCTCTTTTTAATTCATTGTTAGTCAATATATATCGATGGCTCTTTTTCTCATAATTATGAGTGGAGAGTTAATTTTATCCTCAAATTTCAAAATTGACATAAGCGCTGATTAGGGTGGTTCATTCATGTCTCCAGCATAACCGAAACAGCCCTGATCTCCAATGTACTAGGAAAAGCCTATCTGTGTTTTGTTCAAAATCAACAAACATATATATAACATTTTATTCCGAAATCAATGTAACATACACTTCTATTTCAACAGAAGTTCGTCTTTAGTTTCATGTAAGTTCTCAACTATAAAGATTTGAAAATGTCGTTTGTCCACATAGAGTTATAATATTGGTACAATATGGATTCAAACAAAGTAATTTTAATTACACACTTGCGCTAAAATAAATACAACGATATCAAGTTGTGTGATTGGTATTGCTTTGTTTCGTAAATAAGAATGGCCAACGTAAATACAAGTTTCTTGTCTTAAGGAGGGATAAATCCTACTTTGTAAAGAATCACTCTGATTCAAACAAAAAATTCTCTGAAACTGATATTATCAAGATACTTGATTTATTAATTGACAATATGTGTTACGTTTTGCGGACGTGTTTTTCAACAAAGTATCGGCATTCCCAAGGTAACCAATTGTGCCGTGCCCTCTTCTTGCCGACTTGTTCCTTTATTCGTATGAGGCTGACTTCATACAGGATCTTCTAAAAGGTTAGCAGTATCCTTTAAATTTACTTTCCGCTACACAACTACTTTTGCAAAGGTACTATTTTTGTACTAAAAATATGTAGTACTGGAAATTTACTTTTAATATTTAGTACTATTTCTTTACTTTAAAATTATTGTAATATTTAGGTACTTGTATTTTGCAGTACTTAATTTGTACTTAATATTTTGGTACAGTAATAATACAATATTTCAAGTTTGAAAATCATAATTTTAAGAGATTTGAAATGGAAAAACTTTCAAAATTCTGAAAATGTAACGGTAATAACCAAAAATCAGTATTACCTAAATTTCAAGTACAAATTAAGTACTGTAAAATACAGGTACCTAAATATTACAACAATTTTAAAGTAACAAAATAGTACTGAGTATTAAAAGTTAATTTCCAGTACTACAGATTTTTAGTACATAAATAGTACATATGCAAAAAGTAGCTGTGTAAATAGATGATGTTCTCTCACTAAATATTTCTAAATTTAGTGACTATGTCAAACGCATCTATCACATCGAACTAGAGATAAAGGATACAACAGATACAGTTTAGTCTGCCTCATATCTTCACGAAAACTAAATTTTACAACAAAAGAGATGATTTCAGCTTCCCAATTGTGAACTTTCCATTTCTATGTAGCAACATTCAAGCAACGCTTGCATAAGGAGTATATATCTTCTTATTGATACGGTATTCCCGGGCTTGTATTTCCTATCATTATTTCCTTGATAGAGGGTTGCTGCTCACAAGGAAGCTAAAAAACCAAGAGTTCCAAACTGAAGCTTCCTGACAGATGTTATTAATATCTTCTGTACGTCTACTGATAGGTAGTAAATACCTATGCATGGAGTTTAAACCCAGCTTTCAAGCTATTAACAATTTAATATAGATTTCTGAGTTCATGACTGTTTTTTTCATCTTACTGTAATTATATTTGAATAGTTTGAAATGACGTTAATCACATCTGTAACTTAGCAATATGTGTCATATTAAAAGAATATAGGATTACAAATAGCATTGGCGTATTACAAATTTTTCTATTTTGATGCATATGTTGATTCAGTCTTTGAAGTTTAAGTTTTACCAAACTGAGCAAGAACTGTAGATAAGAACTTCAATCAGACAATCACAAGGGACAGACAGTACATTCAACAAATGAACAATGATTTGAACATGAGTTGCCTAACTGGAAGCTTGTTTTGTTAAACAAAATCGTCTTCTCTTCCATGATTGTTTAATTAAATTTATTCCAATTTATCATATAGTCGTTTTTAATACCCCTGTCCCTCCTTTTCTTTTTGTTTGCTCATCTATTCATTCATATCAGGATTCAGGTTGAGGATTTAAGCTTAATCTTCAGGGTTAAAGATACAGTAAAAAGGACAATGATAAACATGCTGACACTCCCCGGTCCCTCCTATTCTGTTTGCTTGCTTATCTATTCATTCATATCAGGATTCAGGTTGAGGATTTAAGCTTAATTTTCAGGGTTAACGATACAGTGAAAGGGACAATGATAAACATGCTCGCGTTATCAAATATAAATCTACCTCATTACTTTCTTTTCTAATCTATTGTTTATTGCGTCCAGAAGGTTTCCGTGTGGGATTTATATAAGTAAACTCTCATAGATACCAGAAGTTCAACTTTATACGCCAGACGCCCATTTCGTCTACAAAAGATTCATCAGTGTCGTTCGATTAAAAAGGTAAAAAAATAATCGATATTCGCGATAACAAGCATACTCGAATGCAAATTAAACGCAATTATAACATATTTTAGATCTTGTCTCATATTTTAAAGTAAAAATTTACAAAGTTATCAATAAAGTGCATAAAGAAACTCTCCTCTACGAAAATGCCTTTACAATGTTTACGACAGTTTATCAGTTAGAATTTGAAACTTGGACATTATTTAGCACATAAAAGGCATTTTAACATCCGCTTTATCTGTTTTAGTGTAAAATTAACGCTTGAACTCCACATATTTCTCTTTAATAATATTGTACATCAAAAAGGTGAGTATTTCAAAAGTGCTAAAAAAAGTAAATGTTTATGGTTTTTTTCATGTCATTACGTTAGAAATCTGCACAAACGTCCATTGTTTCTAACAAAGATAGCATGAGTGTTTAAATCCGTTTAGTATAGCAAAAAGTAAAATAACAAAAATACCGAACTACACGGAAAATTCAACACGGAAAGTCAAAATCAAAAGCTCAAACATATCAAACGAATAAATAAAAACTGTCATATTCCTGACTTGGTACAGGCATTTTCGGATGTAGAAAATGGTGAATTAAACCAGGTTTTATAGCTAGCTAAACCTCTCACTTGTATGATAGTCGCATAAAATTCCATCAATTGACAACAATTTGTGATATAAAAAAAACCAGACATAATAGGTAAAAATGTCAAAAACAGGGGTACAACAGTCAACATTGTCAGATTGTGTTATAATCTTAATCACTATAAAAACAAACAAATATGTCAACAAAGAAAAACATTAAGGCATAAAAACAAAGCACATCAGCAAAAACGAAAGACAAGAATACAAAAATGTACCATTGCACAATAACACAATGATGGGATGTATAAGTACCAAACCACGTCAAATGGATGTTACCAAAAATAGACTAAACAGTAAAAGTAATGATTTACAAGACAAATAAAACAGCACTATAACACGCAATTAAAAAGATAAACAACGTCAGTACCTAGAATGTATACTTGAAGACCATCATGTATTATTTGTAAAGTTGATACGAAATATTTATCAACAAGTTCTTGATATCTTCCGAAAAATATTTTAGAAAAAGGACGAACGTTCTTAGACATAACCTGGTTCATCAACTTACTGCTCAGACACTGGTGACGTTTTACAAAGTCTGAGTAGCAGCTTCAAGCTCTTACATACCGAATGAGTTGGGGAATGTATATTCCATATGCAGGTGAAGTATATTGCTATTAAGGTGGGGGAAATTGATAATTTCAAAATAAAAATCGTCTTGTTTGACTAGATTCTGGTACTTGGATGCCCGCTTATGTCAAATTCGAGGTATAAGTCTATAAATGAGGCAGAGTGTCTGCTGTTTCTTTGGATAATTTCTAGTTCTAGTTTCTGTATTAATGGACCCCATTCAGAAGAGTTTGGATTGTTAATGGAAAGAACATCATAATATATCTGAATGTGAAATTAAATGATCTGTCTTGTTCGATCTTCTTGTTTTTGACAAGTTTCTGAAGGAACTTCGACTCATATGAAAATACGAAGAGGTTGACAAGAAGAGACGCACAGTTCGTTTCCATTAAAATGCCGACAATTTGTTGAAAAAAGTTTACCACCAAATTCAAACAAATATGTTGTCAATAAGAAAATTCAGCATACTGATCACTTTTATCTCTGTGTAGCATGTTTTACCTTTTTGCTCACTGTTAACAAAATATGCCGATTGGTATCCTAAACTAATACATATATAGCGTATGCTACCTTTTGAATGTTTAAATGAATTGTGGGATGTTTCTTAGACGATTTTTTATTTTCACATTAGGAATGGTGGTATACAGGGTTGAAAATTCAAAAGTTTCCATCGAACTAATTTCAAAGAAAGATCGAGATTTCAAGTTATCCAGAGGTTCTTTAGAGTTTATGACAATCCTCCTATGATTTATACCACTACGCGAGTAAACAGTTTCATGGGATTTCCAAAGACTGCGGATAGAGGAAATGGATTTCTGTCATAGATAAAAAAAAAAAAATCTTTTAAAGACAATCAAAAAGACAAAATATCTTTTAAAGACAATCAAAATGACAAAATATCTTTTAAAAACAATCAAATTGAAAAATATATCTAATAATCCGCCAAATCAACTAAAAAAAGAAAATTTTGGTACTTATACATTAGAAACTATATCACTACAAACCATTAAAAGTCTGAAATGGCCTATATCTGTACTCGACTGTACTGATTTTTACTCGACCAGTCTGAATTCGTCTGAGATTTACTTGATAATACTAGACTGTAGTCTAAACCATACTTAACAGTCTGAATGTGTACTTGACCAGTACTTAACCATTTTATACGAGTCTGAACCGTACTCGACCTAGTCTGAACCGTACTCGACCTAGTCTGAACCGTTCTCGACCTAGTCTGAATCATACTTGACCTAGTCTGAACCATACTCGACCAAGTCTTAACCAACCTAGACCTATTCTTTGTATCTATCAACTGAATGTTATCAATTTAGGAATTTTTTTAATAAAAATGAAATTTGAACAACAACTTGAAATTAAAAATGTATTCAATACAGTATTGAAATTAAAATTTCACAATAATCAATCATGATATAACTTCAACTCAATATTAATCAACACTTACATAATAATATATATCAACTTTTAAAATATAAATAAAACAAGCTGATTAAATAATCTAAAAAAATGAATTGTGACTAATATTTTCAATATTATTCAACATTTTATGAATATTTCGGAAGTATTTTATGGTAACTAGACTATTTTCACCATTAACTTAAGCCTAGTATAGATTTATGGTATCAGTTGAGTTCAGGTAATAATGCAGTGAATGTTTTTTTATTAAGATATATAGGAAATAGTATATAAAACAACTTAATAAATTTTAAAAAAAAATGAGAGCTTTATTGTTTTGTTTTATTAAACCAAGAATTTAATAGAATCATGATAATAGGATTTCCATAGTAATCCTTGATAACCTTTTTAAAAAAGGAAATATATTCCAAAGTAACAGTCAAAAACAATTCAATTAATTTAAGTATTTTTTTGTCAAATTAACATGGCATACATAAAGCACTTTAATATGTTCTAATTACCTCAGTACATGTGTGTTTTACACGTAAAAAAAAGCCCTATTTTCTTAAATAGTGTATTACTTATCTAGTACATACATGTATATTCGAAAGGCCTTGTTTTTTAATTTAAACAGGATGTTGCAATTTTGAATCAATGTTATTTAGAATTTAATACCTCTGACCAGGTGTGATCTTTTTTATGAGTTTGCCCCCAAGCAGAGGTTATATTTTATATTTCACCACTAATCAGAAAAACAATTTTATTTATTTATTTAGTTTTATCCCTTTTTGATATAAGTTATATATAATATATTTGTTTTATCCTAAATATAATCAGAGATATATTTCTTTTATATTGTTATTTTTTTTTTAAATTTTGTTGGCTGTTGTTATTTATGTCAGTTAAAAAGAAATTTATTTTAACAGTTAAACAAGAGGCTGTCACAACGACAGCTAACCGGATTTATTAACATTTATTTGTGTCCTGGCAATATCACAAGAACCATTACTGATGAATGGTGAAAGTGAAAATCGTCAATATCAAATTTGACCTCCATTTTGTCATCAGTATCAACATATTAAAATTTGAAAAGCTTAGATTGAATGGTTCATGAGTAAATGCAATAAAGTGAATGGAAACGCCATTTTACGATCTTTCAAGAACCATAACTCCTGAACGGTAAAAGTCAAAATCGTCATTATTGAACTTGACCTCTATTTTGTCATCAGTAACAACATATAAAAATTTCAAAAGCTTTGGTTGAATAGTTCATAAGAAAATGCAAGGACACGACTGGAAACACCATTTTTCAATCTTTCAAGAACCATAACTCCTGAACGGTAAAAGTCAAAATCGTCATTATTGAACTTGACCTCCATTGTGTCATCAGTAACAACATATTAAAATTTGGGAAGCTTTGGTAGAACAGTTCATGTGTAAATACACGGACACGACTGGAAACTCCATTTTTCAATCTTTCAAGAACCATAACTCCTGAACGGTAAAAGTCAAAATCGTAAGTATTGAACTTGACCTCCATTTTGTCATCAGTAACAACATATTAAAATTTGGGAAGCTTTGGTAGAACAGTTCATGCCTAAATGCACGGACACGACTGGAAAAACCATTTTTCAATCTTTCAAGAACCATAACTCCTGAACGGTAAAAGTCAAAATCGCCATTATTGAACTTGACCTTCATTTAGTTGTCAGTAACAACATATTAAAATTTTAAAAGCTTTAGTTCAACGGTTCATGAGTTAATGCACGGACAACATTGATTGCCGCCTGCCCGCCCGGCCGCCCGCCGTACATCCCCAAATCAATAACCGACATTTTTGTCACAAAATTCCGGTTACAAAATAGAGGTTTTTTGGTCTAGTAAGGTTCAGACTAGTCGAGTATTGTTCAGACCTTTGGTTAAGTATGGTTTAGACTGAAAAATCAGGTCGAGTACATGTCGGGAATGGGTTAAGACTGTTTCAGACTGGTCGAGTAATACTTCAGACTATTTTCAACGACAAAGATAAGGGTCAAGTATGATTCAGTACAGTCAAGTATGGTTCAGACTGGGGTCGAGTAATGTCAAGTAAAAGTCAGACCAATTCAGACTGGTCGAGTAAAAATCAGTACAGTCGAGTACAGATATAGGCCATTTCAGACTTTAATGGTTTGTAGTGTATGTACATGAAAAAGCAATAATGTTTTCAAATACTTACCTTCCTTCTTACCCTTTCACTTACTTGATAATTAAAAGTGTATGGGTTATGTTGACTGCATCTATCCCAAATGAACTTGAAATACATGATACTTTAGATACAGCTTTTTACATCTAGAAATATAAATGAGGGTTGGATGAAACGAACCTTAAATAGAAGTGATGGGAACTTTGCATAACAACATTCCAACAACTCCTAAATATGGAGTATATACCTTCCAGTTAATACGTAACAACTCCTACATATGGAGTATATACCTTCCAATTATTACGATGTTTGAAGGCCTGTGAATCATGTTTTCCGTAATATGGTTTATTGTATGCAAAGACGTTTTACACCAGGGGTTCCAAATGATTAAGTCGAAGTCATCACATTAACAGTTTTACTGACTTACTTCTTGTAGAAGGTCTGTTATCCTATTTTTAAAATATGGTACTTATAAACTAGAAATTAAAATCCAAAGGCAGAATAAATCGATTGCTTATTAGATTTCAGTTTTTAATACAATATAATTAATATCTCGAGGTGACAGTTTCGTTGTTAATTTCCTGATTTGTGTCAGTTATCATTAATTGTAAGTCTTTATGGCCACGGGTTGTCAATTAAACGTTTGCATGTGAAGATTCATGACATCGTTTCCCGGGTAATAAAAATAAACTCGTCATAGATATCAGGATGTAAGTTCTGTACGTCAGACGTGCGTCTTCGACAATAGAGATGATCGCAAAATTTCTAGTTCTTATATCTATACAAAATACATTCCATCCAAGACTTTTAATCACAAATATAGTACAGACCTTAACACTCAAGCATAGAAAAGCTCAATGTCACAGAATTCCTTAAACGTTGGTAAAATTAACCAAAATTGACAGTTCTAATAGATGGGTACCAGCTGTTCGATCATATATTCAGAAACGCATCCATAAAGTACGATATACTATGAAAACACGGCGGTTTGTATCTTTCTGAACACCTTGTGGTTGTGCATATGTTATCGTCTCTTTACTACAAATATCTTGTTCCAGTTATGAAGTTCAAATACTTGTTTTCATATGCGAAAATCTATCCTTTGATCTTAAGTATTAGATTACAAAAGAGCGATTAAAATTTCCCTTTTTTATATAAGTCATCATAACTTCACAAAACTCCTTACGAAGAATAATTAAGTGACGAGAGATCAAAAGTGTCAATAAAGTAAGTATCTCTTGCTATGCATGCATCAACCAAAATGAAATCAGACGTTAAATCCAGATTTAATAGGCAAATCGAGGAACATGGCTTCATATAATGATGGAAAGGCAATACCGGACATGTAAAATTAAGATAGAAATGTCAATAGTAAGTCAATTGAAACGCATCTAATTTCTGATGGTGACCGTTGAACGTATGAAGTAATGTTCGTTTTCCATGTAACCACGGTGTAGTTATTTTGGGTTAAGTGCGTTAATGTACATACGTGTTTCTCGTTTCTCGTATTTTTATATAGATTAAACCGTGGGTTTTCCCGTTTGAATGGTTTTACACTTAGTAATTATGGGGCCCTTTATAGCTTGTTGTTCGATGTGAGCCAAGGCTTCGTGTTGAAGGCCGTATATTGACCTATAATGGTTTACTTTTTTAAATTGTTATTTGGATAGAGAGTTGTCTCATTGGCACTCACACCACATATTCCAATATCTATATTTAAAAGAAATACCCATAACAAATTATAACAATAATATAATGAGAAAAAATAACATCAGTTCTGTATAAATATTAACTGGCCTCTTGGACACAGAAATACTAACGACAGTATCGGCAAAATATCTAAAAAAAATCTGGTTAATAATACAAAACAAACAAGCATACATCTGTATTGAAAACTGCAAATTCCCAATTCAATGTACCTAAATTTAGTTGAGTTATAAAAGTCCTTAAAAATCAAAAATGATACGTTTTCAATGAAACAAACGGTGAAAGATACCAAAGGTTGCAATCAAAACCCAAACGTCGCATTCGGCAATCCTCGGTAGAATCCGCTACTCTCCTTCTATGAGGGTACGGAATCGGCCGAGTTGAGATGAATGCCATACGTCGAAGAGAAACCGACAACACCATGATAAAAATAAAAAAAAGAGACGACAGGAAATGGAAGTTGCGTGTGTTAATCATAAAACCCATTCCTATTCAGTAAAATGAATATGATGTCAAAAGTGTATTTTAAATGATAATAAACCTTTAGTGCACTGATTTTTTTTAAACTATAGAATTACTGACTTCGTTCTTCGCTGTATAAACCTTTTCATCGATAGAGATCTTAGATTTTCCTCCAATTAAAAAACGATTCAGTAATATGTCAGTGAAATAGCAACCAAATCTAACCCAAGAAAGATCATGTATGTCAACATAGTTCCCATATCCCCTGTGTTGCACATATTTTATTTATGCAAGATACAAGTGGGCATTTTTTTTTGTTCTATAAAAAAATTTATAAATATAATAGAAAAACGAAGACTTCAGAGCAAATGCAATGTGATTTCCGTTATAACTTATATTTCCGAGGATCATAACTCGTTAAAATTAATCGATCGGCAATGATTTCTGAACTCGTCAAAACAATTGCTGTTTTAAATCTACGATATAAGTTTTATTTCATGAAATTTTGGCAATACAATTTTCCATCTAAATAATGTTTCCAAGGGGCATTACGTTTTTTGAATAATTGATCACAACACTGATTGCTGATATCAACCTATAATATAAGTTTCATAAAAAATCTGTTGAGAATTAAACACACGAGAGCGCTAACGATTCAATTTTCAATACAATTAATGTTTCCAAGGGTATTACTCTTTAAAAAATTATTGATTAGCATTTATTTTCGCACTCGTCTAAGACATTGCTGATGTTAGCCTATGATATAAATTTCATAAAAATCTGGCAAGAATTGCATAAATTGGAGTGCTAACGAAGTAATTTTTCCATATAATTAATGTTTCCAAGGGGCATAACTCTTTTAAAAATAATTGATCGGAACTGATTTTCGAACTCGTTCAAGACATTTCTTGTATTATCCTATGATATAAGTTTCATAATAATCTGGCACGATTGAAAACGTGAGAGAAAGACCGGTTGGACAGATGAACAGACAGACGGACGGACAGACAGACACCCGGTATTTATTTGTCCCCGCAAAGCATTGCGCAGGGACATAAGTAGAGACTATTACAAATCTGCTATCAATACCAAAATACACTGTTAAATTCATCTATCCACCCAGCTTACCTAGCATTAGGGCGCTTTAGATCTTAACGTATGTTAAATACTAATGCCTTAGTTGTAGACATTATTGCGGCCATTATCGCGTTTTTACTAGCCATAAGCAATACCACGAATTCCACCTGTGCAGCAAGAACTGCTTACATTTCCAAATCAATTGAATTCACCCTATTCTTTTTATGGATTTATTGTAATTTTTCTTCTGTTTACATTGGCGTGTGTTGAGTACTGTTTTATTTCTTTATGTCTGTATTATTTCTATCGACAACAATCTTCTTTGTCCTGTCTAGTCGTGTTTTTATTCAAATCTCCGGGTTAGATAATTAACATGTACTAATGTTTTATTAATTTCAGAAATGGACAGGTATCTTTACTAATCAGCTAATTATTCCTACCTGATAAGAGGAAATGGTTAATCAATGGTGACCCGTACAAAGCACCTGAGTTCAACCACAAGTCTTCGGTGGTAATTGTGTTTCTCAGTCTTTAGTTTTTTTATTTTCTTAACAACAAAAATTTCTTTATTTCACTATCGAGTGGTTAGAAATTGACCTATTTCGGATATACCACGTCTTCTGACTGACTGAAAGTTGTTTGTCTATCAGCTTATAGATATTTTTTGTCGTGTGACCTTGACGTCATCACCGTTTTTTATGATTGATGATTTTTCCTTAAAAATGAAATTTAGAATTGAATTATAACGAATAACTGTAATACTTTTTGTGTCTTTTCGAAATAACCTCAAAAATGTGGTGCACACTTTTCAATAACACGATGCGAGGGTTATTCAGTGTGCACAATATTTTTGATGTTATTTTTTCATAGACAGGAAAAATATTACAGTCATTCCTTAAATAGTACAACCGTCCTATATAGTTCACTTTGTGGTGTTTTGGAGATTGTTGTTTTATTTTAAACATGCGTGTTGTCGGTTTTTCTGCTAGATATTGTCTTTGTTTGTCCCTTGTATATTCTTTTCTTTTTTATCTCTAGAAACCTGAACTTTTCCTGTTGATTTCTGTATCATTGACGTATACTTCTTTTACATGTTTTATTCATACTAAAGATTTGAAATTGATACAATTCTAAAATTATCCGCCCGATGCAAAGGTGTATCTTTTTATCAAGCTATTCTGGGGTTGTTGGGTTTTTTTTACTACTTTTAGCTTTACTTTACTGACGTTATTGCTCTTAACTTTTTATTATTATTTTTTTCTACAAGTACTGATGAGTTATAAATCTCTAAAAAGGTAAAACGTTAAATAAAAAATATTACCGAACCCCAAGGGATATTCAAAACGGCAAGTCATTTATAGAATATATCATTATTTATGTTTGGAAGTACGATGATTTTGAAATAAAATACAATATCAAATGTCAGAATCAAAATATATTTTCAATATTCAATATCAATCATTAATCCAAATGGTAATCGAAAAAAGTCAAACGACAAGATAAGTATTTGTTATTGTGACTTTAACACTAACACAAAACACACACATGCACACACACACACACACACACACACACACACACACACTCATACAAGCTCATACACAACACGTAGCAAAAAAACTGCCGCACAGCTTCACCTTCAAATTTGATAATTTTGTATTTGGTAATTAAATCATTATATATTATTTGGTAGAAGTACAATATATACAATTAAAACAATTCATTTTTTGTTGATTTTTTTTCAGAAATATTTACAACCTGTGGATTCAGTTGAGTTTTGACATACGTAAAATTTTCAGCCTAAGAAGAATTAACTAACGAAGCACATTATTATTTACAAAATCGTCTCACTTGAATTAAAGTTTTAAAATCTTGTTAAAGTATGATTTTTATTATCGGAAAATACAAAAAAAATAATAAGAAAAAATAAATAATTGGTAGCATGAGCCAAGTGAATAGTTTATTCATACATATATTTTGTCGCTAGGATGCTGTCTCATTGAAGGAAACTCGCATCTCTTTTTAACGTCAAACTTGCACAAGTCTTTTAGTTATTTATGTCGGTAGGATGCGGCTCATTGACGTTTACACCACACTTGTTTTTGATGGACATTGTAAATTTTCAAACATGCAGTTAAGGGGGCTCCTGGGAATAAATCAATTTTTTTTTCTAATATAGGGATTTCGCTATATTTTTTTATAAATGAACTTTATCATATACTTAAAAGAAAAATGAAATAAAAAGATGGGGTCACCGTTCATTTAAGCTCACAATCCTCCTCTGGAAGAAGCATACATTTTTGTTGATGTTCTTTTTTTCTGTTGAACTAATAGGAGAAATAGATGTAATATCGAAATAAAAAAATAACCTAATTACAGAAATCGCTTAAGTTTTACAATTATTTAGTTTATGTACAGCTTATTTGAAAACAATAATAAAAAAATAGGTCACCGATGTGTTATAAAAGATATTTCAAATCAAATGCCAAAATATGGCATTTTTGCACCAAAAGGAGATAATTTGGAGCTTTTTCAATGATATAAACATTTTAAAAGTCATCTGGGGCCAAACTGAATAAATTTTTCAGGTTGATTTTTGCACCATATAATAAAGTAATAACTAATAGTGTAATAAATAAAAATGGTAATGAAAAAATAAAGGTTTAATTTTTTGCTGAAATTTTTGTACCCAGGAGCTACCTTAAGGTGTTATTTCATATCTGATAAACGATGAAGAGGATATAAATGGACCTAATAGAAAAGAAAAGAGATGATATTATTTAAAACAAAAAGACCTGTTTGGTCGCTCGTATTTCGGTTGTATAAATATAGTTCCTGTCATTTTTATGAATGTAAACTATAAGTACTGTGTCTTTTAGGGGAACATCAATGGATTAAAATGATTAGTTATGCTAATTTTTTATAGGGAAAATTATCATCATGTTTTAAACATTATTTTTTTTTCAGATGTCATTGTGGATTACAGTGTCAGATTTGTATGGATGGCAAATCTGTCTTTTTAACAAATGAAATTGAAATTCGCAGGTTAAAAATGCGACTTTTCCAATATGTCTATTGACTCCATTTAAATATCTAAGCAGTTCAATTATGTTAACAGTGGAGTATATGTCAAGATGTTCAAGAGATTTTCAACTTTTTCTTCATTTAGTAACTGTATAATTCAAATGTGTGAAACCAAAAAATATGTCTTCACTGGGAACTCCAGAGCTGAAACATGAAGACTTCAGTTTAGCAGGGACTTAACTCTAATGCTAGTTTTTGGTCATTTTTGCCAAAGGAACTTTACAGAAACAGTTAGTGTAAAACTGTTGTGCTTCACGACGACATGTCTTCTTAACTACAGAATGATGCATTGAAATAGAGACTGCGCAATACATTCACAGAATTTTGGAAAATTTTCGACATATAAAACACCCTTTCCTTTGAAAATAAAAATTCTATATATAATGGTGTCGACCTAAAGTCGTAAGACAAGTTTACTTTAACTTTGAAAAGTTTAACTGAGTATAGACTTATAAACAAAAGGTCACCACACTTAAACTGTGATGGACACAAAGACCTTAAAAAGCAGGTCCTACCTATATTTTTTTGTCCTCCCAAACCCTTTATACACTTCCGTTCCATGTACTGTTTTTTTTTTCTTTACATAAAGTTGATTGATGTTTTCATCATACTTCGGGTTTAAAAGTATCTTTTGTTAGAGGTATTGAAGAAATAATTAATTTCCCTGAAACTGCTTCATGACCAGCGGCAAATATTACAGTCATAATGCAAAAGATATAGTAGCAAGTTTGTGATGAAAAAGATTGCTCTAGTCAAATAACAATTCCAGTTGATAGATTCTTGTTTACCAAACCAATGATCGGTGACGAACACGTTTGAAAAAAACAATGATGGATTTATCGATTATTAGTGTTTAATGCCTCTTTTATCAGTATGCAAACAGGTTAATCGGAATCCAAACTGGAAATAAATTTTTCATAGCAGTTGAATAGTTTCACATCATAATATAATATTCACTAATGTGTCTCATGAAAAACTATAAAATAAGGAAATTTTTGAAAGTAATACAGACGTTTACAATTTTTTTGATGGAATTTTTTACCAAGAGCACTTAAGGTGTTATTTCATATCTGATAAACGATGAAGAGGATATAAATGGACCTAATAGAAAGAAAGAGATGATATTATTTAAAACAAAATGACCTGTTTGGTCGCTCGTATTTCGGTTGTCTATAAATATAGTTCCTGTCATTTTTATGAATGTAAACTATAAGTACTGTGTCTTTTAGGGGAACATCAATGGATTAAAATGATTAGTTATGCTATTTTTTTATAGGGAAAATTATCATCATGTTTTAAACATTATTTTTTTTTCAGATGTCATTGTGGATTACAGTGTCAGATTTGTATGGATGGCAAATCTGTCTTTTTAACAAATGAAATTGAAATTCGCAGGTTAAAAATGCGACTTTTCCAATTGTCTATTGACTCCATTTAAATATCTAAGCAGTTCAAATATGTTAACAGTGGAGTATATGTCAAGATGCTCAAGGAGATTTTCAACTTTTTCTTCATTTAGTAACTGTATACATCAAATGTGTGAAACCAAAAAATATGTCTTCACTGGAACTCCAGAGCTGAAACATGAAGACTTCAGTTTAGCAGGGACTTAACTCTAATGCTAGTTTTTGGTCATTTTTGCAAAAGGAACTTTACAGAAACAGTTAAGTGTAAAACTGTTGTGCTTCACGACGACATGTCTTCTTAACTACAGAATGATGCATTGAAATAGAACTGCGCAATACATTCACAGAATTTTGGAAAATTTTCGACATATAAAACACCCTTTCCTTTTGAAAATAAAAATTCTATATATAATGGTGTCGACCTAAAGTGTAAGACAAGTTTACTTTAACTTTTTAAAGTTTAATTAGTATAGACTTATAAACAAAAGGTCACCACACTTAAACTGTGATGGACACAAAGACCTTAAAAAGCAGGTCCTACCTATATTTTTTTGTCCTCCCAACCCTTTTATACACTTCCGTTCCATGTACTGTTTTTTTTTCTTTACATAAAGTTGATTGATGTTTTCATCATACTTCGGGTTTAAAAGTATCTTTTGTTAGAGGTATTGAAGAAATAATTAATTTCCCTGAAACTGCTTCATGACCAGCGGCAAATATTACAGTCATAATGCAAAAGATATAGTAACAAGTTTGTGATGAAAAAGATTGCTCTAGTCAAATAACAATTCCAGTTGATAGATTCTTGTTTACCAAACCAATGATCGGTGACGAACACGTTTGAAATAAAAACAATGATGGATTTATCGATTTTAGTGTTTAATGCCTTTTTATCAGTATGCAAACAGTGATTTTTATTATGGAAAATACCAAAACATCGAGAGAAAAAATAAAATAATTGGTAGCATGAGCCAAGTGAATAGTTCATTCATACATATATTTTGTCGCTAGGATGCTGTCTCATTGAAGGAAACTCGCATCTCTTTTTAACGTCAAACTTCACAAGTTTTTGGTTATTTTTGTCGGTAGGATGCGGCTCATTGACGTTTACACCACACTTGTTTTTGATGGACATTGTAAATTTTCAAACATGCAGTTAGGTTTTATTTCATATCTGATAAACGATAAAGAGGATATAAAAGGACCTAATAGGAAAGAGAAGAAATGATATTATTTAAAACAAAATGACCTGTTTGGTCGCTCGTATTTCGGTTGTCTATAAATATAGTTCCTGTCATTTTTATGAATGTAAACAATCAGTACTGTGTCTTTTAGGGGAACATCAATGGATTAAAATGATTAGTTATGCTATTTTTTTATAGGGAAGATTATCATCATGTTTTAAACATTATTTTTTTTTTCAGATGTCATTGTGGATTACAGTGTCAGATTTGTATGGATGGCAAATCTGTCTTTTTAACAAATGAAATTGAAATTCGCAGGTTAAAAATGCGACTTTTCCAATGTGTTCTATTGACTCCATTTAAATATCTAAGCAGTTCAAATATGTTAACAGTGGAGTATATGTCAAGATGCTCAGGAGATTTTCAACTTTTTCTTCATTTAGTAACTGTATACCTCAAATGTGTGAAACCAAAAAATATGTCTTCACTGGGAACTCCAGAGCTGAAACATGAAGACTTCAGTTTAGCAGGGACTTAACTCTAATGCTAGTTTTTGGTCATTTTTTGCAAAAGGAACTTTACAGAAACAGTAAGTGTAAAACTGTTGTGCTTCACGACGACATGTCTTCTTAACTACAGAATGATGCATTGAAATAGAAACTGCGCAATACATTCACAGAATTTTGGAAAATTTTCGACATATAAAACACCCTTTCCTTTTGAAAATAAAAATTCTATATATAATGGTGTCGACATAAAGTTGTAAGACAAGTTTACTTTAACTTTTTAAAGTTTAATTTAGTATAGACTTATAAACAAAAGGTCACCACACTTAAACTGTGATGGACACAAAGACCTTAAAAAGCAGGTCCTACCTATATTTTTTTGTCCTCCCAACCCTTTTATACACTTCCGTTCCATGTACTGTTTTTTTTTCTTTACATAAAGTTGATTGATGTTTTCATCATACTTCGGTTTAAAAGTATCTTTTGTTAGAGGTATTGAAGAAATAATTAATTTCCCTGAAACTGCTTCATGACCAGCGGCAAATATTACAGTCATAATGCAAAAGATATAGTAACAAGTTTGTGATGAAAAAGATTGCTCTAGTCAAATAACAATTCCAGTTGATAGATTCTTGTTTACCAAACCAATGATCGGTGACGAACACGTTTGAAATAAAACAATGATGGATTTATCGATTGTTAGTGTTTAATGCCTCTTTTATCAGTATGCAAACAGTGATTTTTATTATTGGAAAATACCAAAACATCGAGAGAAAAAAATAAAATAATTGGTAGCATGAGCCAAGTGAATAGTTCATTCATACATATATTTTGTCGCTAGGATGCTGTCTCATTGAAGGAAACTCGCATCTCTTTTTAACGTCAAACTTCCACAAGTCTTTTGGTTATTTTTGTCGGTAGGATGCGGCTCATTGACGTTTACACCACACTTGTTTTTGATGGACATTGTAAATTTTCAAACATGCAGTTTAGGTTTTATTTCATATCTGATAAACGATAAAGAGGATATAAAAGGACCTAATAGGAAAGAGAAGAAATGATATTATTTAAAACAAAATGACCTGTTTGGTCGCTCGTATTTCGGTTGTCTATAAATATAGTTCCTGTCATTTTTATGAATGTAAACAATCAGTACTGTGTCTTTTAGGGGAACATCAATGGATTAAAATGATTAGTTATGCTATTTTTTTATAGGGAAGATTATCATCATGTTTTAAACATTATTTTTTTTTTCAGATGTCATTGTGGATTACAGTGTCAGATTTGTATGGATGGCAAATCTGTCTTTTTAACAAATGAAATTGAAATTCGCAGGTTAAAAATGCGACTTTTCCAATGTGTTCTATTGACTCCATTTAAATATCTAAGCAGTTCAAATATGTTAACAGTGGAGTATATGTCAAGATGCTCAGGAGATTTTCAACTTTTTCTTCATTTAGTAACTGTATACCTCAAATGTGTGAAACCAAAAAATATGTCTTCACTGGGAACTCCAGAGCTGAAACATGAAGACTTCAGTTTAGCAGGGACTTAACTCTAATGCTAGTTTTTGGTCATTTTTGCAAAAGGAACTTTACAGAAACAGTAAGTGTAAAACTGTTGTGCTTCACGACGACATGTCTTCTTAACTACAGAATGATGCATTGAAATAGAAACTGCGCAATACATTCACAGAATTTTGGAAAATTTTCGACATATAAAACACCCTTTCCTTTTGAAAATAAAAATTCTATATATAATGGTGTCGACATAAAGTTGTAAGACAAGTTTACTTTAACTTTTTAAAGTTTAATTTAGTATAGACTTATAAACAAAAGGTCACCACACTTAAACTGTGATGGACACAAAGACCTTAAAAAGCAGGTCCTACCTATATTTTTTTGTCCTCCCAACCCTTTTATACACTTCCGTTCCATGTACTGTTTTTTTTCTTTACATAAAGTTGATTGATGTTTTCATCATACTTCGGGTTTAAAAGTATCTTTTGTTAGAGGTATTGAAGAAATAATTAATTTCCCTGAAACTGCTTCATGACCAGCGGCAAATATTACAGTCATAATGCAAAAGATATAGTAACAAGTTTGTGATGAAAAAGATTGCTCTAGTCAAATAACAATTCCAGTTGATAGATTCTTGTTTACCAAACCAATGATCGGTGACGAACACGTTTGAAATAAAACAATGATGGATTTATCGATTGTTAGTGTTTAATGCCTCTTTTATCAGTATGCAAACAGTGATTTTTATTATTGGAAAATACCAAAACATCGAGAGAAAAAAATAAAATAATTGGTAGCATGAGCCAAGTGAATAGTTCATTCATACATATATTTTGTCGCTAGGATGCTGTCTCATTGAAGGAAACTCGCATCTCTTTTTAACGTCAAACTTCCACAAGTCTTTTGGTTATTTTTGTCGGTAGGATGCGGCTCATTGACGTTTACACCACACTTGTTTTTGATGGACATTGTAAATTTTCAAACATGCAGTTTAGGTTTTATTTCATATCTGATAAACGATAAAGAGGATATAAAAGGACCTAATAGGAAAGAGAAGAAATGATATTATTTAAAACAAAATGACCTGTTTGGTCGCTCGTATTTCGGTTGTCTATAAATATAGTTCCTGTCATTTTTATGAATGTAAACAATCAGTACTGTGTCTTTTAGGGGAACATCAATGGATTAAAATGATTAGTTATGCTATTTTTTTATAGGGAAGATTATCATCATGTTTTAAACATTATTTTTTTTTTCAGATGTCATTGTGGATTACAGTGTCAGATTTGTATGGATGGCAAATCTGTCTTTTTAACAAATGAAATTGAAATTCGCAGGTTAAAAATGCGACTTTTCCAATGTGTTCTATTGACTCCATTTAAATATCTAAGCAGTTCAAATATGTTAACAGTGGAGTATATGTCAAGATGCTCAGGAGATTTTCAACTTTTTCTTCATTTAGTAACTGTATACCTCAAATGTGTGAAACCAAAAAATATGTCTTCACTGGGAACTCCAGAGCTGAAACATGAAGACTTCAGTTTAGCAGGGACTTAACTCTAATGCTAGTTTTTGGTCATTTTTGCAAAAGGAACTTTACAGAAACAGTAAGTGTAAAACTGTTGTGCTTCACGACGACATGTCTTCTTAACTACAGAATGGGGGGGGGGGGGGGGGGGGGGGGGGGGGGGGGGGGGGGGGGGGGGGGGGGGGGGGGGGGGGGGGGGGGGGGGGGGGGGGGGGGGGGGGGGGGGGGGGGGGGGGGGGGGGGGGGGGGGGGGGGGGGGGGGGGGGGGGGGGGGGGGGGGGGGGGGGGGGGGGGGGGGGGGGGGGGGGGGGGGGGGGGGGGGGGGGGGGGGGGGGGGGGGGGGGGGGGGGGGGGGGGGGGGGGGGGGGGGGGGGGGGGGGGGGGGGGGGGGGGGGGGGGGGGGGGGGGGGGGGGGGGGGGGGGGGGGGGGGGGGGGGGGGGGGGGGGGGGGGGGGGGGGGGGGGGGGGGGGGGGGGGGGGGGGGGGGGGGGGGGGGGGGGGGGGGGGGGGGGGGGGGGGGGGGGGGGGGGGGGGGGGGGGGGGGGGGGGGGGGGGGGGGGGGGGGGGGGGGGGGGGGGGGGGGGGGGGGGGGGGGGGGGGGGGGGGGGGGGGGGGGGGGGGGGGGGGGGGGGGGGGGGGGGGGGGGGGGGGGGGGGGGGGGGGGGGGGGGGGGGGGGGGGGGGGGGGGGGGGGGGGGGGGGGGGGGGGGGGGGGGGGGGGGGGGGGGGGGGGGGGGGGGGGGGGGGGGGGGGGGGGGGGGGGGGGGGGGGGGGGGGGGGGGGGGGGGGGGGGGGGGGGGGGGGGGGGGGGGGGGGGGGGGGGGGGGGGGGGGGGGGGGGGGGGGGGGGGGGGGGGGGGGGGGGGGGGGGGGGGGGGGGGGGGGGGGGGGGGGGGGGGGGGGGGGGGGGGGGGGTTTTTTTTTTTTTTTTTTTTTTTTTTTTTTTTTTTTTTTTTTTTTTTTTTTTTTTTTTTTTTTTTTTTTTTTTTTTTTTTTTTTTTTTTTTTTTTTTTTTTTTTTTTTTTTTTTTTTTTTTTTTTTTTTTTTTTTTTTTTTTTTTTTTTTTTTTTTTTTTTTTTTTTTTTTTTTTTTTTTTTTTTTTTTTTTTTTTTTTTTTTTTTTTTTTTTTTTTTTTTTTTTTTTTTTTTTTTTTTTTTTTTTTTTTTTTTTTTTTTTTTTTTTTTTTTTTTTTTTTTTTTTTTTTTTTTTTTTTTTTTTTTTTTTTTTTTTTTTTTTTTTTTTTTTTTTTTTTTTTTTTTTTTTTTTTTTTTTTTTTTTTTTTTTTTTTTTTTTTTTTTTTTTTTTTTTTTTTTTTTTTTTTTTTTTTTTTTTTTTTTTTTTTTTTTTTTTTTTTTTTTTTTTTTTTTTTTTTTTTTTTTTTTTTTTTTTTTTTTTTTTTTTTTTTTTTTTTTTTTTTTTTTTTTTTTTTTTTTTTTTTTTTTTTTTTTTTTTTTTTTTTTTTTTTTTTTTTTTTTTTTTTTTTTTTTTTTTTTTTTTTTTTTTTTTTTTTTTTTTTTTTTTTTTTTTTTTTTTTTTTTTTTTTTTTTTTTTTTTTTTTTTTTTTTTTTTTTTTTTTTTTTTTTTTTTTTTTTTTTTTTTTTTTTTTTTTTTTTTTTTTTTTTTTTTTTTTTTTTTTTTTTTTTTTTTTTTTTTTTTTTTTTTTTTTTTTTTTTTTTTTTTTTTTTTTTTTTTTTTTTTTTTTTTTTTTTTTTTTTTTTTTTTTTTTTTTTTTTTTTTTTTTTTTTTTTTTTTTTTTTTTTTTTTTTTTTTTTTTTTTTTTTTTTTTTTTTTTTTTTTTTTTTTTTTTTTTTTTTTTTTTTTTTTTTTTTTTTTTTTTTTTTTTTTTTTTTTTTTTTTTTTTTTTTTTTTTTTTTTTTTTTTTTTTTTTTTTTTTTTTTTTTTTTTTTTTTTTTTTTTTTTTTTTTTTTTTTTTTTTTTTTTTTTTTTTTTTTTTTTTTTTTTTTTTTTTTTTTTTTTTTTTTTTTTTTTTTTTTTTTTTTTTTTTTTTTTTTTTTTTTTTTTTTTTTTTTTTTTTTTTTTTTTTTTTTTTTTTTTTTTTTTTTTTTTTTTTTTTTTTTTTTTTTTTTTTTTTTTTTTTTTTTTTTTTTTTTTTTTTTTTTTTTTTTTTTTTTTTTTTTTTTTTTTTTTTTTTTTTTTTTTTTTTTTTTTTTTTTTTTTTTTTTTTTTTTTTTTTTTTTTTTTTTTTTTTTTTTTTTTTTTTTTTTTTTTTTTTTTTTTTTTTTTTTTTTTTTTTTTTTTTTTTTTTTTTTTTTTTTTTTTTTTTTTTTTTTTTTTTTTTTTTTTTTTTTTTTTTTTTTTTTTTTTTTTTTTTTTTTTTTTTTTTTTTTTTTTTTTTTTTTTTTTTTTTTTTTTTTTTTTTTTTTTTTTTTTTTTTTTTTTTTTTTTTTTTTTTTTTTTTTTTTTTTTTTTTTTTTTTTTTTTTTTTTTTTTTTTTTTTTTTTTTTTTTTTTTTTTTTTTTTTTTTTTTTTTTTTTTTTTTTTTTTTTTTTTTTTTTTTTTTTTTTTTTTTTTTTTTTTTTTTTTTTTTTTTTTTTTTTTTTTTTTTTTTTTTTTTTTTTTTTTTTTTTTTTTTTTTTTTTTTTTTTTTTTTTTTTTTTTTTTTTTTTTTTTTTTTTTTTTTTTTTTTTTTTTTTTTTTTTTTTTTTTTTTTTTTTTTTTTTTTTTTTTTTTTTTTTTTTTTTTTTTTTTTTTTTTTTTTTTTTTTTTTTTTTTTTTTTTTTTTTTTTTTTTTTTTTTTTTTTTTTTTTTTTTTTTTTTTTTTTTTTTTTTTTTTTTTTTTTTTTTTTTTTTTTTTTTTTTTTTTTTTAATGCCCCTTTTATCAGTAAAGCAAAAAAGTGGGTTTTTTATTATTTGGGAAAAAACCCAAAAAATCGAGAGAAAAAAAAAAAAATAATTTTTATTTATGAGCCAATTTAATAGTTCATTCATACATATATTTTGTCGCTAGGGTGCTGTCCCCATTGAAGGAAACTCGCATCTCTTTTTAACTTTAAACTTCCCCAAGCGTTTTTTTTTATTTTTTCGGTAGGGTGCGGGTCATTGAAAGTTTTACACCAACTTGTTTTTGATTTACATTGTAAATTTTCAAACAGCAGTTTTTGGGTTTTTTTCATATCTAAAAAAGGGGGGTAAAAAGGGTATAAAAGGACCTAATAAAAGAGAAAAAATGAATTATTTAAAACAAAAGGGCCTGTTTGGGGCGCTCGTATTTCGGGTTTCTATAAATATATTCCTGTCCCTTTTTAGAATGAAAAAAATCAAACTGTGTCTTTTAGGGGAACATCAAAGGGTTAAAAGGGTTAGTTATGCTATTTTTTTTATAGGGAAATTATCTCATGTTTTAAACATTTTTTTTTTTTCAGATGTTCATTGGATTACAGTGTCAGATTTTTTAGGATTTGGGAAAAACTTCTTTTAAAAATGAAATTGAAATTTTGCAGGGTTTAAAAAAGCACTTTTTCCAAATTTTTTTCTATTGACTTTCCCTTTAAAAATTAAGCATTTTAAATATTTAAAAAGTGGGGTTATTTAAAAATGCCAAGGGGAAATTTTTCCCAAAATTTTTCTTTATTTAGAACTGTATACCTCAAAAGTTTGAAACCCCAAAAAAAATTCTTCCCCTGGGAACTTCCCAAGGTGAAACATTTAAGAAATTCATTTTTGCAGGGACCCAACCCCTAATGCTAGTTTTTTTTTTTATTTTTGCCCAAAAAACTTTAAAAAGAAACATAAATGTAAAAAAGTTGTGCTTCACCCACGACAGGGCTTCTTAAAATACAGAAAAAGTGCATTTAAATAAACTGCTCAATACATTCCCCAGAATTTTGGAAAATTTTCGACATATTTAAAAAACCCCCCCCTTTTCCTTTGGGAAAAAAAAATTCATATATTAAAGGGTCGACCTAAAGTTTTAAACAAAATTTTTTTTAAACTTTTTAAAAAATTTAATTTTTGTAAAAACTTATAAACAAAAAAGGGCCCCCACACTTAAAAATGTGATGGACACAAAACCTTAACAAAACAAAGGGCCCACCTATATTTTTTTGTCCTCCCCAACCCCCTTTAAAAACCTTTCCCTTTTCCCTGTTTCGGTTTTTTTTTTTTTACAAAAGTTTATTGATGTTTTTTATCATACTTTGGGGTTTAAAAAATATCTTTTGTTAAGGTATTAAGAAAAAATTAATTTCCCTAAAATGCTTCAAAGACCACGGGAAAATTAAAAGTCATAATTTCAAAAAATATATAACAAGTTTGGGGATGAAAAAATTGCTCATCAAAAAACAATTCCATTGGTAGAAATTTTTTTTACCAAAAACCCAAGATCGGGGACGAACACCCCTTTGAAAAAAACAAAAAAAAGGGTTTATCGGGTTGTTAAATTTTTAAAGCCTTTTTTTATCAGTATGCCCAAAAATGATTTTTTTTATTGAAAATACCAAAACATCGAGAGAAAAAAATAAAAAAATTGGGACAAAAGCCAAGTGAATAGTTCAATTTTTACAAATTTTTTTCGCTAGGGTGCTGTCTCATTTAAGGAAAACCGCATCTCTTTTTTTCGTCAAACCTTCCCCAACCCCTTTTTATTTTGGGTTTTTTTTTGTCGGAGGGGTTTCGGCTCATTGACGTTTTACACCACAAAATTTTTTTTGGGTGGACATTGTAAATTTTCAACAAAAAATTTAGGTTTTTTTTCATATCTGATAAAAAGATAAAAGGAAAAATAAAAGGGCCTAATAGGGAAAAAGAAGAAAAATTATTTAAAAAAAAAATACCTTTTTGGGCCTCGTATTTCGGTTGTCAAAATAAATTCCTGTCCCTTTTTTTTTGAATGTAAACAAACATTTCGGGGTCTTTTAGGGGGAAAATCAATGGATTAAAATGATTTGTTTTTGCTATTTTTTTATAGGAAATTATCAAACATGTTTTAAACATTTTAATTTTTTTTTTTTAGATTCCCTTGTGGAAACAGTGCAGATTTTTTAGGGTGGCAAATCTGTCCCTTTTTAAAAAAAATAAATTGAAATTCGGGAGGTTTAAAAAGCGACTTTTTCCAAAGTGTTCTATTTACTCCCCCTTTAAATATTAAGCATTTAAATATGTTAAAAATGGGGTAAATTCCAAAAATGCCAAGGGGGAAATTTTTAACCCTTTTTTTTCATTTAGTAACTGTTAAAAAACCTCAAAAAGTGTGAAACCAAAAAATATTCTTTACTGGGGGCTCCAACTTTAAACATGAAGACTTCAGTTTAAACAGGGGCTTAACTCTAATTCTAGTTTTTGGGCATTTTTTTTAAAAAGGGAACCCTTTTCAGAAAAAAAGTTAAAATTAAAAAAATGTTTTTCTTTTAAAGACGACATGTCTTTTTTTAAAATACAGAATGATCATTGAAAAGAAACCCGGCCCAAAACATTTCACAAAAATTTTTTGGGAAAATTTTTTGACATAAAAAACCCACCATTTCCCTTTTTAAAATAAAAATTTTATAAAAAAATGGTCGACCTAAATTGTAAACCGTTTACTTTAAAATTTTTAAAAATTTTAAAAAAGTATAGACTTATAAACAAAAGGTCACCAAAACTTAAACGATGGAAAACCAAAAACCTTAAAAAACATCCTAAACCCATATTTTTTTTTCCTCCCAACCCCCTTTTTAACTTTCCCTTCCATGTACTTTTTTTTTTTTTTTACATAAAGTTGATTTATGTTTTCATCATCTTTGGGTTTTAAAAATATCTTTTTTTTAGAGGTATTTAAAAAAAATAATTAATTTTCCCCCAAACTGCTTCCCTTACCACGGCAAAAATTAAAATCATAATGCAAAAAAAATATATTTTAAAAAGTTTGTGATGAAAAAGATTTGGGTCTATCAAATAAAAAATTTCCCTTATAATTTCTTGTTTACCAAACCAATGATTTTACCCAACCTTTTTAAATAAAACAATGATGGATTATCGATTGTTTGTGTTTAATGCCTTTTTTTTATCAGTAGGGAAACAGTGATTTTTTTTATTTGGGAAAAAACCAAAAAATCAAAAAAAAAAATAAAAAAATTGGTACAAAACCCCAATGAATAGTTTTTCCTTCATACATATATTTTTCGCTAGGATGCTGTTCCCCATTGAAGGGAAAAATTGCATCTCTTTTAACGTCAAACTTCCACAAGTCTTTTGGTTATTTTTGGTTTGGGAAAGGGGGGCGGCTCATTGACGTTTACAACCCCACTTTTTTTTAGGACATTGGGAAATTTTCAAAAATGCAGTTTTTTGGTTTTATTTCATATCTGATAAACGGGGTAAAGAAAGGGTATAAAAGGGCCTAATAGGAAAAAGAAAAAAAATGATATTTTTTTAAAACAAAAAAGACCCGTTTTGCGCCCGTAATTTCCCTTGTCTATAAATATAGGTTTCCCTTTATTTTTATAATGTAAACAAACATTTCTGTGTCCCTTTTAAAACTTTTAAAGGATTAAAAAATTTGTTTTGCTAATTTTTTTTTAAAGGGGGATTATCATCAGGGTTTTAAAAAAATTTTTTTTTTCAGATTCCCTTTTTGGAAATTAAAAGTGTCAGAAATTTGATGGATGGGGAAAAATTCTTTTTAAAAAATGAAAAATTGAAATTCGCATTAAAAAAAGCGACTTTTTCCAAAGGGTCTATTGGCTCCCTTTAAAAATTAAAAACATTTAAATATTTAAAAGTCGAAATTTTGGCCCAAAATGCTCAAGAATTTTTCAACTTTTTCTTCATTTTGTAATTTTTACCTTTAAATGTGGAAACCCAAAAAAAAAAGTCTTCACTGGGGAAATCCAGAAACGGGGGAAAAATGAAGGACTTCAATTTTAGCAGGGACTTAACTCTAAGGTAGTTTTTGGGGCATTTTTTGGGCCAAAAGGGGAAAATTACAGAAACAGGTTTTTGTAAAACTGGGGGTCTTCACGACAACATTTCCCCTTCCCTTTAAATCAAATGACATTGAAATAAGACTGCGGGAAAACATTTACAGAATTTTGGAAAATTTTCGACATAAAAAAACACCCTTTCCTTTTTAAAATAAAAATTTTATAAATTAAAGGTGGGCGACCCAAAGGTTTTAAACAATTTTTACTTTTTTCTTTTTAAAAATTTAATTTTTGTATAACCTTTTAAACAAAAAGGGCCCCCAAAATTTTAAAATGTATGGACACAAAGAAACCCTTTAAAAAACAGGGCCTACCTATATTTTTTTGTCCTCCCAAACCCCCTTTTTAAAACCCCCCGTTCCATGTACTGTTTTTTTTTTTTTACATAAAGTTGTTTGATGTTTTCCCTCATAAATTCGGGTTTAAAAATTTTCTTTTGTTAAGGAAATTTAAGAAATAAAATTTAAATTTTCCCCGAAACTGCTTTTATGACCACGGGAAATTTTTACAGCATAATGCAAAAGAAAAATAGTAACCCAATTTTTGATGAAAAAAAAAATTTCTCTAGTCCCAAAAAACAATTTTCCCGTTTATAGATTTTTGGTTTTCCCCCCCCAAATTTATCGGGGAAAGAAAAACGTTTTTAAAAAAAACAAAGATGGATTTATCGATTGTTTGTGTTTAATGCCTCTTTTTCAGTATGCCCCAAAATGATTTTTTTATTAAAATACCAAAACATCGAGAAAAAAAATAAAATAAAAAAATTTGGGAGCTGAGCCAAGTGGGAAAAGTTCATTCATACAAATATTTTTTCGCTAGGATGCGTTTTTGGGCATTGGGAAGGGAAAAAAAAAAAAAAACCCCCCAAACCCCTTTTTTAAAGGCAAACCCTTTCCCCCAATTTTTTTGGTTTTTTTTTTGTCGGGAAAATTTCGGCTCATTGAGTTTTCACCACCTTGTTTTTTTATGGACATTTTTAAATTTTTTAAAAAATGCAAATTTGGTTTTATTTCATAACTATAAACGATAAAGAGGATAAAAAAAAGGGCCAAAAAGGAAAGAGAAGAAATGATAAGTTTTAAAAAAAAAATGACCTGTTTTTGGGCGCTCGAATTTCCGTTGGCCCATAAATATAGTTTTCCCTTTATTTTTATGAAGGGAAACAACATTTCTGTGTCTTTTTGGGGGAAAATCAATGGATTAAAAAATTATTTTGCTAATTTTTTTTTTAGGGAAGATTAAACCTCTTTTTTTTTAAAACCTTTTTTTTTTTCAGAAAAGTCATTGTGATTACCTGTCGAAATTTTATGGGTGGGAAATCTTCTTTTTAAAAAATGAAAATTTAAATTCGCCCGGTTTAAAAAAACGACTTTTCCCCAAAGTGTCTATTGAAACCCCCATTTTTAAAATTAACAAATTTAAAATATTTAACATTTGATAATGTTTAAGATCTCAAAAGATTTTCAACTTTTTTTTCATTTATAATTTTAAAAACCTCAAATGGTGAAACCAAAAAATAGGGCCTTTACTGGGGAAAACCCCCGAAACTGAAAAATGAAGACTTCATTTTTGCAGGGGCTTAAAACCCAATTTCAAAAATTTTTTGGGCTTTTTGCCAAAAGGGAACTTTACATAAAAAAGTTAGTGTAAAACCCGGGTTTTGCTTCACACACAAGGCCTTCTTAACACAGAATATGCCTTGAAATAGAGACTGCGCAATACATTCCCCCGAAAATTTGGGAAAATTTTCCCACATATAAAACACCCTTCCCCCTTTTTAAAATAAGAAATTTTTATAATTAAAGGTGTCGACCTAAATTGTAAACAAGTTTCCCTTAACTTTTAAAAATTTAATTTATAAAAGACTTAAAACAAAAGGCACCACACTTAAAAAGTGAAAGGACAAAAAAACCTTTTAAAAAACATCCTACCTATATTTTTTTTTTTTCCCCCCAAACCCCTTTTTTTACACTTCCGTTCCCTGTACTTTTTTTTTTTTTTTACCTTTAAAAATTTATTGATGTTTTTATCATACTTTGGGGTTTTAAAAGGTTTTCTTTTTTTTAGGGTATTAAGAAATAAAATTTAAATTTTTCCGGGGAAAATGCTTCATACCAGCGCAAATATTTCAGCATAATGCAAAAATATAGTAACAAGGTTTTTTGATAAAAAAAATTGCTTTTAGTCAAATAACAATTCCAGTTGATAGAAATTCCTTGTTTTTCCAAACCCAAAGTCGGTGACGAACACTTTAAATAAAACAATGATGGTTTATCGATTTTTATGTTTTAAAAGCCTCTTTTTTCAGTATGCAAACGTAAATTTTTTATTGGGGAAAAAAACCAAAAAAATCGAAAAAAAAAAAAATAATTTTGGGACATGACCAAGGGGAATTTTCATTCATACATAAATTTTTCCTAAGGGTGCGTCTCATTGAAAAAACCCCAACTCTTTTTAAAATTTAAACTTTCCCCAATCTTTTGGTTTTTTTTGTCTAGGGATGCGGCTTTGACGTTCACCACACTTGTTTTTGGGTGGGCCAAATTTTAAAAATTTAAACATGCCCTTTAGGTTTTTTTTCATATCTATAAAAGATAAAAAGGATATAAAAGGACCTAATAGGGAAAAAAAAAAATGATAAATTTTTTAAAACAAAAATTTACCTGTTTTTTCGCCCCTATTTCTTGTCTATAAAAAAAATTCCCTTTAATTTTTTGAAAGGGAAACAAACATTTCTGTTCTTTTAGGGGAAAACAATGGGTTAAAATGATTAGTTTTAAGGGGAAATTTTTTTTAGGGAAGATTATCATCATGTTTTAAAAAAATTATTTTTTTTTTTAATTCATTTGGGTTACATGTCAATTTTTAAAGATTTGGGGAAATCTGTCCTTTTTTTAAAAATAAAAATTTAAAATTTGCAGTTTTAAAAAAGCGACTTTTTTCCAATTGGGGCTATTTGGGCTCCATTTTAAAAATTTTTGCAGTTTAAATATGTTTAAAAGTCGAGTATATTCAAGATCTCAAGAGGGTTTTTTAACTTTTTTTTCATTTATAACTGTAACCTCAAATGTTGAAAACCAAAAAAAAGTCTTCACGGGAAATCCAGAGCTAAACAAGAAACTTCAGTTTAGCAGGGGCTTTAACCCCTAAAACAATTTTTGGGCATTTTTTTCCAAAAAGGGGAAATTTAAAAAGAAACAGTTAAAGAAAACTGGTTTTGCTTTTTCCCCGACGACATGCCCTTTTTAAAAACGAATATGGTTGGGAAAAAGAAAATCCCAAACAAATTTACAGAATTTTTGAAAATTTTTTGACATATAAAACACCCTTTCCTTTTGAAAATAAAAAATTTTATATATTTTTGGTTTTCCCACCTAAATTGTAAAACAAATTTTTCTTTTAAATTTGAAAAAAATTTAAATTAGTATAGAAATTTAAACAAAAGGGCCCACACCCTTTAAAAGTGATGGCCCCAAAAAACCCTTTAAAAAGCATTTCCCACCTTATTTTTTTTTTCCCCCAAACCCTTTTTTTTCACTTTCCCTTCCCCCTGAAAGTTTTTTTTTTTTTTTTTACATAAATTTTATTTATGTTTTCATCCCAAATTTTGGGGTTTTAAAAATATCTTTTGTTAAGTATTGAAGAAATAATTAATTTCCCCGAAACTGCTTCATACCAGCGCAAAATTTTTTCAGTCCTAATGCAAAAAATATAGTAAAAAAGTTTTTTGATAAAAAGATTTTCTCCCATCCAAAAAAACAATTTCCCGTTGAAGATTCTTTTTTTTACCAAAACCCAAAGTCGGGACGAAAACGTTTTGAAATAAAACAATATGGATTTTTCCCATTTTTTAGTTTTTTAATCCTCTTTTTTTCAGTTGCAAACAGTGATTTTTTTTTTTTTGGAAAATACCCCAAAAAATTTGAAAAGAAAAAAATAAAAAATTGGGGACAGCCCAAAGGGAAAATTTTTATTCAACCTAAATTTTGGGCGCCCAGGGGTTTCGTCTCATTGAGGGGAAAATCGCATCCCCTTTTTTTAAAGTCAAACTTTCCCCAAGTCCTTTTTTTTTTTTGGGCGTAGGAACGGGGCCCTTTACGTTTTTCCCCCCAAATTGTTTTTTTATGGGAAATTTTAAATTTTTTAAAAAAGGCCCGTTTTTGGGGTTTTTCATATCTATAAACGATTAAAAAAGGGTAAAAGGACCTAAAAGGAAAAGAAGGAAAAAGATATTATTTAAAAAAAAAATACCCGTTTTGTCGCTCGTTTTTTCGGTTTCTAAAAATATTTGTTTTCCCGGCATTTTTTTGAATTAAACAAACATTTAAATGTGTCTTTTAGGGGGAAAATCAAAGGATTAAAATGATTAGTTATGCTAAAATTTTTTTTTAGGGGAAAATTACATCATGTTTTAAACATTTTTTTTTTTTTCCCGAAAGTCATTGTGGATTTCAGTGTCAATTTGTATGGATCAAATCTGTCTTTTTTTAAAAATGAAAAATTTGGGAAAACGCAGTTAAAAATGCAAATTTTTTAAAAGTTTCCCTTTTTACTCCATTTAAATATAAAGCCAGTTTAAATAAGGGTTTAAAAATCGAGTAAATGTCAAAATGCTCAAGAGATTTTTTAAATTTTTTTTTCATTTTAATTTTATAACCCCCCAAATTTTGGGGAAACCAAAAAAAATGTCTTCACTGGGAAAATCCAAGCTGAAACATTAAACTTCAGTTTACAGGGGCTTAATTTTAAAGCTAGTTTTTTGGGCATTTTTTTTCCAAAGGGAAATTTACCCAAAAAAGTTATGTTAAAAATTTTTGCTTCACGACGACATGTCTTTTTTAAAATACAGAATGATCATTGAAATAAAAGGAAAAAATTTTTGGCGGGCCCCCAAAATTTTTCAAAAAGAAAGGGTTTGGGAAAAAAATTTTTTTCGACATATAAAACACCCTTTTCCTTTTAAAAAAAAAAATTTCCCATAAAAAATTTTGTCGACCTAAAGTTTTAAGACAAGTTTACTTTAACTTTTAAAAAATTTTAAATTTTGTAAAAGGGCTTAAAAAACAAAAGGGCACCACACTTAAACTGGATGGGCACAAAAACCTTAAAAAGCAGGGCCCCAAATATATTTTTTGGGCCTCCCCAAACCCTTTAAAACACTTTTCCCCCCCCCTGTAATTTTTTTTTTCTTTACATAAAAATTGGGTTAAATTTTTTACCCTACTTTGGGTTTAAAATTTTCTTTTGTTAGAGGTATTTTAAGAAAAATTTAAATTTTCCCCGAAACTGCTTCATGACCAGCGGCAAAAAATTTCATCCCTAATGCAAAAGATTAAAAGTAACAAGTTTGTGAGAAAAAAATTGCCCTAGTCAAATAAAAATTCCAGTTGATAGATTCCCCGTTTACCAAACCAATGATGGTGACAACACTTTTGAAAAAAACAATAAAGGATTTATCGTTTTTTTATGTTTTTAAAGCCCCTTTTATCAGGGTTTCAAACAGTGATTTTTTTTATTGGGGAAAAACCCAAAAAATCGAGAGAAAAAAAAAATAATTGGGGCATGACCCAAAGGGAAAATTTTATTCCCTTCATATATTTTGCGCTAAGCTGTCCCAATTTAAGGGGAAAACCCCATCTCTTTTTAAAGTCAAACTTTCCAAAAAGTCTTTTGGGTTTTTTTTTGTCGGGAGGGTTCCCCCTCATTGACTTTACACCACACTTGTTTTTTTATGGACATTTTTAAAATTTTTAAACATCAGTTTTAAAGGTGTTTTTTCATATCTGTTAAAAAGAAAAGAGGATAAAAAAGGACCTAATAGGGAAAAAGAAGAAATTATATTTTTTTAAAAAAAAAAATGACCTTTTTTGGGCGCCCGTATTTCCCGGTTTTTCATAAATATAAATTCCTGTCAAATTTTTTTGAATTTAAACTATCATTACGTTCTTTTAAAGGGGAAAATCAAAGGATTAAAAAAGATTAGTTTTTGGGAATTTTTTTTTAGGGGGGATTATCATCATGTTTTAAAAAAATTTTTTTTTTCAGATGTCATCTGTGGGGTTACCCGTGTTAAATTTTGGGATGGGGGGGAAATCTTCTTTTTAAAAAAATGAAAAATTTAAAAATTTCCCGGTTAAAAAAAAAGCGACTTTTTTCCAATGTGTCATTGGGCTCCATTTTTTAAAATATAACAGTTCAAATATTTAAACCCGGCCCCAAATTTGTCAAAAGCTCAAAAATTTTCAACTTTTTTTTCATTTAAAAAAAATGTTTTACCTCAAATGTTAAACCAAAAAATATTCTTCACTGGGGAACTCCAACTGAAACCCTTAAGACTTCATTTTGCAGGGGCTTAAATCAATGCCCAGTTTTGTCATTTTTGCCAAAGGGAAATTTTTCGAAACATTATTAAAACTGTTTGCTTCACGACGACCCTGTTCCCTTTTAACTACAAAATCATTTAAAAAGACTGCGCAAATACATTCACAGAATTTTTTGGGAAAAATTTTCCCACATAAAAAAACAACCCTTCCTTTTGGGAAAAAAAAATTTTTTAAAATATTTTTGGGGGTCGAAACCCAAAGGGTAAGACAATTTACTTTAACTTTGAAAAGTTTTAAATTTTTTATAACTTATTTAAACCCAAAAAGGGCCCCCCACTTAAAAATGTGATGGAAAACAAAGAAACCTTTAAAAAAAAAGGGCCTACCCCTTTTTTTTTGTCCTCCCAACCCCTTTTTTACACTTTTCCTTCCAAATTTCTTTTTTTTTTTTCTTTTCCCTAAAATTGAAATTTATGTTTTTTAAACATACTTCGGGTTTTAAAATACCCTTTTTTTAGAGGTATTGAAAAATAATTAATTCCCTGAAAATGCTTCAAACCAGGGGAAATATTACAGTCATAATGCAAAAGATAAAGTAACCCCAATTTTTGATGAAAAAGATTTCTCTATCAAAAACAATTCCATTTTATAATTCTTGTTTTAAACCCAAAACCCAAGATCGGGGACGAACACTTTTGGAAAAAAAAACAATGATGGGTTTAAACATTGTTAGGTTTTAATCCTCTTTTTTCATATGCAAACATGGGTTTTTATTTTTAAAAATACCAAAACAAAAGAGAAAAAAAAAAAATAAAATTTGGGAAACATGAGCCAATGAAAAAGTTTAAATTTAAAACAAAATATTTTTTTCGCTAGGAAAGCTGTTTTTTCTTTTAAAAACTCGGGATCCTTTTTAACTCCCAAAATTCCAAAATCTTTTGGTTTTTTTTGTCGGGAGGGGTTTTCCTCATTGAAAGTTTAAAACCACACCCTTTTTTTGAAGGCATTGTAAATTTTTTAAACATGCATTTATGTTTTTATTTCAATCTGATAAAAAAAAAAGAGGAAAAAAAAAGGGCCCCAAAAAGGAAAAAAGAAGAAAAGATATTAAAATTTTAAAAAAAAATGACCTGTTTTTTTCGCTCGTATTTCGGTTTTCCATAAATATAATTTCCCGTCATTTTTATGAATGTAAACACATTACTGGGGTCTTTTTGGGGGAAAATCAAAGGTTTTAAAAAATTTGTTATGCATTTTTTTATGGGAAGATTATCATCATTTTAAAACAAATTTTTTTTTTCAAATGTCATTGTGGGGTTAAAAGTGTCAGAAATTTTTATGGAATTTGGGAAATCCCTTTTTTTTAAAAAAATAAATTGAAATTTTTGCAGGGAAAAAAAGGGGACTTTTTCCCAATTTTCTATTGGGCTTTCCCTTTAAATAAATAAGATTTTAAATAGTTAACAGTCATATATTCCCAAAACTAAAGATTTTTAACTTTTTCTTTATTTAGAACTGATACCCCCAAATGTGTGAAACCAAAAAATATGTCCTTCCCTGGGGGAACCCCCAACTGAAACATAAACTTCAATTTAGCAAAGGGGCTTAACTCTAATGGCCCATTTTTTGGGCATTTTTTTTCCAAAGGGAAATTTTCAGAAACTTAAATGTAAAACTGTTGTGCTTAAGCGACATTTCCCTTTTTTAAATACCCAAAAGATGCATTGAAAAAGAGACGCGCAATACATTAAAAGAATTTTGGGAAAAATTTTTGACATATAAAACACCCTTTTTTCCCTTTGGAAAAAAAAAAATTTCTATTATTTTATGGGGTCGACCTAAAAGTTTAAGACAAGGGTTTTCTTTAACTTTTAAAAATTTAATTTTTTATAGACTTATAAACAAAAGGTCACCAAAACTTAAACCCGTTTAGGAAAACAAAGACCTTTAAAAAACAAGTCCTAAACCTTTAATTTTTTTTTTCCCCCCAACCCCCTTTTTACCCTTCCGTTTTCCCTGTACTGTTTTTTTTTCTTTACAAAAGTTGATTGATTTTTTTCCCTCATACTTCGGGTTTTAAAATAAACTTTGTTAAAATTGAAGAAATTTAAATTTAAATTTCCCCCGAAAACCCGCTTCATGACCAGCCCGGGAAAAAAAAACAGTCAAAATGCAAAAGAAAAGAAAAAAGTTTGTGATGAAAAAGATTTCTCTAAACCAAATAACAAATTCCCGTTTATAGATTTCCCTTGGGGGAAACCCAAAACCAAAGGCGGGGACAAACGTTTTTAAATAAAACAATGAAGGGTTATCGATTGTTTTGTTAAAAAAGCCTTTTTTTATCAGTATGCAAACATGATTTTTATTATTGGAAAAAAACCCAAAAAATCGGAAAAAAAATAAAAAAATTTTGGGAGCATGAGCCAAATGAATAGTTTTTATTAAACATAAAATTTTTCGCTAGGGTCTTCTCAATTTAAGGAAACTCGCATCCTTTTTTAAAGTCAAACTTCCACAAGCCCTTTTTGGTTTTTTTTTTTCGGGAGGGTCGGGTCATTGACGTTACACCACACTTTTTTTTATGGGGCATTTTAAATTTTCAAACATGGGAGTTTTGGGGTTAATTTTAAACTGATAAACGATAAAAAAGGATATAAAAGGGCCTAAAAAAGGGAAAAGAAGAAATGAAAAAAATTTAAAACAAAATGAACCCGTTTGGGGCCTCTAAAATTTTGGTTTTCTAAAATATATCCTTCATTTTTTTTTGAAGTAAACTATCATTACTGTTCTTTTTTTGGGGGAAAAACAAAGGTTTTTAAAAGATTAATTATGCTATTTTTTTTATAGGGGAAAATTTTTCATCATGTTTTAAAAATTTTTTTTTTTTCAGATTCAATTTTGGAAAACATGTCAATTTGGGATGGATTGGGAAAAACGTCTTTTTTTTAACCCAAAAAAATTGAAATTTGCCCGGGTTAAAAAAAACGACTTTTCCCAAATTGTCCATTGGGCCCCCATTTAAATATAAAAAGCCCTTCAAAAAGTTAACCCGTCATAAATTTCCCAAAATGCCAAAGATTTTCAACTTTTTTTTTTCATTTAGTTTAAAGTAACCTCAAATGTGGGGAAACCAAAAAAAAAGTCTTTACTGGGAAATCCAGAGCTGAAACCCTGAAGGGCTTTTAGTTTTTGCAGGCCCTTTAAATCTAATGCTTTGTTTTTGGTCATTTTTTCCAAAAAGGGAAATTTACAAAACAGTTAGTGTAAAAAATGTTTGCTCACGACGACAAAGTCTTCTTAACTACAGGGTTGATGCAATTAAAAAGAGACCGCCCAATACATTCACAGAATTTTGGAAAATTTTCGAAATATAAAACCCCCCTTTCCTTTTGAAAAAAAAATTCTATATATTAGGTGTCCCCACCTAAAGTTTAAAACCCAATTTTCTTTTTCTTTGAAAAGTTTAAATTTTTATAGACTTTTAAACAAAAGGTCCCCCAAAACCTTTAAAATGTATGGGCCAAAAACCTTTAAAAAGCAGGGCCTACCTATTTTTTTTTTTGTCCTCCCAACCCCTTTATACACTTCCCCCCCATGTACGTTTTTTTTTTTCTTTACATAAAATTGATTTATGGTTTTTTCAAACTTCGGGTTTAAAATATCTTTTTTAAGGGATTGAAGAAAAATTAATTTCCCTGAAACTGCCCTTTATACCAGCGGCAAATTTTTAACAGTCAAAAATGCAAAAGATAAAGTAAAAGTTTGGTAAAGAAAAAAAAATTTCCTATCAAATAACAATTCCCCGTTGTAGATTCTTGTTTTCCAAACCAAGATCGGGGGACGAACCGTTTGAAATAAAACAAAGATGGTTTTATCATTGTTAGTGTTTAATTTCCTCTTTTATTAGTAATTCAAACAGTATTTTTTTTATTGGAAAAAACCAAAACATCGAGAAAAAAATAAATAAATGGTAGCATTACCCCAAATGAAAGTTCATTCATACAAAATATTTTGTCCCCTAGAGCTTCTCATTGGGGGAAACTCGCATCTCTTTTTAACCCTCAAAATTTCCCCAATCTTTTGGGTTTTTTTTTCGGGAGGGTGCGGGTCATTACGTTTTACAACCCCAACGGTTTTTTATGGACTTTTTAATATTTTCCCAAAAAACAGTTTTGGTTTTTATTTTTATATCTTTAAAAAACATAAAGAGGAAAATAAAAGGACCTAAAGGGAAAAAAAGAAAAAATAATTTTTTAAAACAAAAAAGACCCTGGGGGTGTGCTTCGATTTTGTTGTCTAAAATATAGTTTTCCCGTCATTTTTTTTGAATGTTTAAAATATCATTAAATGTTCTTTTAGGGAACATCAATTGGTTAAAATAAATTTTTATTTTAAATTTTTTTATAGGGAAAAATTTTCATCAAGTTTTAAACATTTTTTTTTTTCAGATGCATTTTTGGGTTACAGTGTCAATTTGTATGGGTGGCAAATCTGGGCCCTTTTAAAAAAAATGAAATTGAAATTCGCAAGGGTTAAAAAAAGGGGAAAATTTTTCCCTTTTCTATTATTTCCCTTTAAATATATAAACATTCAAATATGTTTTAAAATCCCAGTAAAATGTCAAAAAATGCTCAAGAGAATTTTTAACTTTTTCTTTTATTTTGTAATTTTAACCTCAAAAGTGTGAAACCAAAAAATAAAAACTTCAAAGGGGAAATCCCGAGCTGAAAAATTTTAAACTTCAGTTTTTGCAGGGGCTTTAAATCTAATGCTAAATTTTGGGCATTTTTTCCAAAGGAACTTTACAAAACATTTAAATTAAAACGTTGTGCTTTACGAAGACATGTCTTCTTAACAAAAGAATGGGTGCCCTTTAAAAAAGACTGCGCAATACATTCACAAAATTTTTGGGAAAAATTTTTGAAAATATAAAAACCCCCCCCTTTTTTTTTTTAAAATAAAAATTCTAATATTATGGGGCGACCAAAGTTGTAAGACAAGGGTTTTCTTTTAAATTTTTTAAAAAATTTTAAATTTTTATAGACTTATAAACAAAAAGGGCACCAAAACCTTTAAAATGTGATGGACACAAAGACCTTTAAAAACAGGTCCCCACCATTTTTTTTGTCCTCCCAAAACCCCTTTTACAAATTTCCGCCCCTTTAAATGTTTTTTTTTTCTTTAAAATAAAGTTTTTTTTATGTTTTCAACATACTTTGGGGTTTTAAAAATACTGTTTGTTAAGGAAATTTGGGAAAAAATTTAAAAAAAATTTCCCTGAAAAATGGCTTTAAAGACCACGGGGGAAATTTTTACAGTCATAATCAAAAGATAAGTAACAATTTGTGATTAAAAAGATTGCTCTATCAAATAACAATTTCCAGTTGATAGAACTTTTTTAACCAAACCCAAAGATCGGTTTACGAAAACCCTTAAAAAAAAACAATGAAGGTTTAATTTGATTTAGTGTTTAATTCCCTTTTTTCAGTATGCAAACATGATTTTTTTAAATTTGGGAAAAAACCAAAACATCGAGAAAAAAAATAAATAATTTGGGAGCATAGCCAAGTGAATAGTTTATTTATAAAATAAATTTTTTTCGCAAAGGGTGCTTCTCATTGAAGGGAAAATCGCATCTCTTTTTAAACCCTCAAACTTTCCCCAAGGGCTTTTGGTTTTTTTTTGTCTAGGGTTTGGGTCATGACGTTTAAAAACCACACTTTTTTTTTATGACTTTTGGGAAATTTTAAACATGCAGTTTTAGGGGTTATTTTATATCTGATAAACGATAAAGAGGGTATAAAAGGACCCAATAAAAGAGAAGAAATGATATTTTTTAAAACAAAATACCTGTTTTTGGGCCTCGTATTTTTGGGTTTTTAAAAAATATAGTTTTCCCTGTCATTTTTTTTGGGGTTAAAAATAATTTATTTCTGTGCTTTTAGGGGGAAAATCAAAGGGTTAAAAAAAATTTGTTACTATTTTTTTTTTTTGGGAAGATTTTCAATCATGTTTTTTAAAAAAATTTTTTTTTTTTAGATTTCATTGTGGATTAAAATGTCAGATTGTATGGATGGGAAATCTGTCTTTTTTAAAAAAAAATAAATTGAAATTCGCCAAGGGTTAAAAAAAACACTTTTTCCAAAGTGTCTATTGACCCCATTTAAAATATATTTAAACAGGGTTTAAAATGGTTTAACCCGTCCCATATATTCAAGATGCTTTAAGAGATTTTCAAATTTTTCTTCATTTAGTAAAGTATACCTCAAAAGTGTAAACCCCAAAAAAAATTCTTTAAATGGGAACTCCAGAGCTGAAAATAAACTTCAGTTTACAGGGGCTTAACCCCTAATTTCAGTTTTTGGTCATTTTTTTCCAAAGGAACTTTTCAGAAACAGTTATGTAAAAATTTTTGTGCTTTAACACGACATGTCTTCCCTTTAAATAAAAGAATGTCATTGAAAAAAGACGCCAATACATTCCCAGAATTTTGGAAAATTTTCGACATATAAAAAAACCCTTTCCTTTTGAAAAAAAAATTCTATATAAAATGGGTCCACCAAAAATTGTAAAACAAATTTTTCTTTAAAATTTTTAAAATTTAATTTAGTATAAATATTAAAAAAAAGGGCACCACACTTTAAAATGTGATGGACACCCAAAAACCTTAAAAACATCCCAAACCCATATTTTTTTTTTCCCCCCCAAACCCCTTTTTACACTTTCCCTTTTCCCTGTACCGTTTTTTTTTTTTTTACATAAATTTATTGATTTTTTTCACATACTTTGGGGTTAAAAAATATCTTTTGGTTTTGGGGAATTGGGAAAAAATTTTTTAATTTTTTTTTAAAAATTTTTTCCCGAAACGCCCCTTTATTTACCAGCGGCAAATATTTCAGTCATAATTTCCCAAAAAATATAGTAAAAAAGTTTGTGATAAAAAATTTCTCTAATCAAATAAAAAATTCCCCGTTATAGATTTTTTGTTTACCAAAACCCAAAGATCGGTTTTCGAACACGTTTTAAAAAAAACAATGATGATTTATCGAATTTTTTAGTTTTAATGCCTCCTTTTTTTCATAACAAACATAAATTTTTAAATTTTTGGAAAATACCCAAAAAAACGAGAAAAAAAAATAAATTTAAAAAGGGAGCAAAGAGCCAAATGAAAAATTTTATTCATACAATATTTTGTCGCTAATGCTTCCTTGAAGGGAAACCGCATCTCTTTTTAACCCAAAAATTCCACAAGTCTTTTGGGTTTTTTTTTTGTCGGAAGGATCGGCTCATTGACGTTTACAACCCCACTTGTTTTGATGGGCATTTAAATTTTCAAACAAAGCATTTGGTGTTATTTCATATCTTATAAACGTAAAGAGGGTATAAAAAAGGGCCTAATAGGAAAGAGAAAAATGATATTATTTAAAAAACAAAATTTAAAACCTGTTTTGGGCGCCGTTTTCGGGTTTTCTAAAAAAATTTTTTCCTTTCTTTTTAAAGGAAATTTAAAAAATCCCTTACTGTTCTTTTAGGGGGAAAAACAATGGGTTTAAAAAGATTAGTTTTGGGTATTTTTTTTAGGGGAAATTATCATCATGTTTAAAAATTTTTTTTTTCAGAGTCCCTTTGGGTTACAGTGTCAGATTTGTATGGGTGGGAAATCTGTCTTTTTAAAAAAATTTAAATTGAAAATTTGCAGGGTTTAAAAAACGACTTTTTCCCAAGGGGTCTATTTACTCCATTTAAATTTTATAAACATTCCCCAAAAAAAATTTTAACCCGCGGTATATGTCAAATCTAAAGAAATTTTAAAATTTTTCTTCTTTTTTAAATGGATACCTCAAATTTTTGAAACCAAAAAAAATTTTCTTTAAATGGGGGAAATCCCCAAACTGAAACATAAGCTTTAATTAGCAGGGGCTTAACTCTTTAAAGCTAGTTTTTTGGGCATTTTTTTCCAAAGGGAAATTTACCCGAAAAAAGGGTTTGTTAAAAATTTTTGTGGGTTCACGACGACCCTGCTTCTAACTACAGAAGGGTGCATTGAAAAAAAGAACCCGCGCAAAAACATTCACAAAATTTTTGGGGGAAAATTTTCGACATATAAAACCCCCCTTTTTCCCCTTTTTTAAAAAAAAAAATTCCCTATATATTAAGGGGGTTTGACCTAAAGGTTTTAAACAAATTTACTTTAACTTTAAAAGTTTAATTTTGTAAAAGACTTATAAACAAAAGGGCACCAAAACTTAAACTTGAAGGGCACAAAGACCTTAAAAAAAGGTCCTAACCCAATTTTTTTCCTCCCAACCCCTTTATACACTTCCGTTCCATGTAAATGTTTTTTTTTTTCTTTACATAAAATTTATTTATGGGTTTTTATCAACTTTGGGTTTAAAAGTAACTTTTTTTTTAAAGGGGATTAAGAAAAAAATTAATTTTTCCCCGAAACTGCTTCATGACCAGCGGCAAAAAAATTTTTCAAATCATAATGCCCAAAAATATAGTAACAAGTTTTTGATTAAAAAAATTTCTCTATCAAAAAAACAATTTCCCGTTGAAGGGTTTTTGTTTACCAAACCAATACCGGGGACGAACCCGTTTGAAATAAAAAATGATGGATTTATCGGTTTTTAATTTTTTAATCCTCCTTTTTAAACAGTATCAAACATGATTTTTATTTTTGGAAAAAACCAAAACATCGAGAAAAAAAAAAAAATAATTGGTAGCCGACCAATGAATAGTTCATTCATACATAAATTTTGTCGCTAGGGTGGGTGTCTCTTAAAGGAAAACCCCATCTCTTTTTAAAGTCAAACTTCCCAATCCCTTTTGGGGTTTTTTTTTCGGGAGGATGCCTCAAATTGGGGCGTTTACCCACCTTTTTTTTGAAAAGGAACCCGGGGGAAAATTTTTAAAAATGCATTTTGGTGTTAATTTTAATCTGATAAACGAAAAAGGGTATAAAAGGACCTAATAGGAAAGAAAAAAAATTTATATTTTTTAAAACAAAATGACCTGTTTTTTTCGCTCGTATTTTTTTTGTCTATAAATATTTTGGTTTAACCCGTCTTTTTATGAAAGTAAAAATTTAATTTCTGTGGGCTTTTAGGGGAACATCAATGGGAAAAAAATGGGTTAGTTTAAACTAATTTTTTTTTTAGGGAAGATTATCATCATGTTTTTAAAAATTATTTTTTTTTCAATTCTTTTTGGATTTTCAGTGTCCAAAATTTTTAGGATGGGAAATCTGTTTTTTTAAAAAAAATGAAATTGAAATTCGCAGGTTTAAAAAGCACTTTTCCAATTTGGGCATTTTCTTCCCCTTTAAATAATAAACATTCAAAAATGTTAACATCGATAAAATGTTTAAAGGGCCCAAAAGATTTTCAACTTTTTCTTCATTTTGTAAGTAAACCTCAAATGTGTGAAACCAAAAAAATGTCCCTTTCCTTGGGAAAATTTCCCGACTGAAAAAGAAGACTTTTATTTACAGGGGCTTAAAATCTAATGCATTTTTTTGGGCATTTTTTTAAAGGGAAATTTTTCAGAAACAGTTAGTGTAAAATTTTGGGCTTCACCAAAGACAAGTCCCTTTTTAACTACAGAATGATTCATTGAAATAGAGGGCTGCGCAATACCTTCACGAATTTTTGGGAAATTTTCGACATATAAAAAAAAACCCTTTCCTTTTTAAAATAAAAAAATTTTTTATATTTGGTGTCGGAAAAAAAAAACCAAAAAAAAGGAAAAAACAAGAAAAAAAACGAAAAAGGAAAAAAAGACAATTTAAACAAAAAAAGGCCACCCCCCACCTTTAAAACGTGTGGACCCCCACAAAGGAAAACCCCTTAAAAAGCCAAAATCCAACCCCAATTTTTTTATGTTCCCTCCCACCCCCCCCCAAACCCCCCCTTTTTTAACCCCCCCCTCCTGTTGGGTTTTTTTTTTTTCCCCAAAAAATAAAAGTTTTGAAAAATTGGGTTTTTCCCCCCTCCCCAAAAACCGGTTTAAAATTTTTTTTTTAAAATTGGGAAGAAAAAATTTTTTACCCTAAAGTTATTTTTTAACCTCCACCCGGAAATTTTTTGTTAATTAAAAGAAATAAATAAATTTAGAAAAAAAATGCCACCCAAATAACAAAAATTCCAAAAAATTATAGAAATTTTTTTTTAACCAACCAAAATTTTTTAAAAAAAGCTGACGAACACTTTTTTAAAAAAAACATTATGGATTTTTTTAAACGAATTTTTAGTGTTTAATCCTCTTTTTATCATTTCAAACAGTTTATTTTTATTATTGGGAAAAAACCAAAACCCTCGAGAAAAAAAAAAAATAATTGGAAGCATGAGCCAAAAAAATTTTTTTGGTTTTCATTCATACAAAATTTTGTCGCTAGGATGCCCGGTCTCATTTTAAGGGAAAAATCGCATCTCTTTTTAACGTCCAAAATTCCACAAGTCTTTGGGGTTAAATTTTTGTCCGGGAGGAGTCGGGTCCCTTGACGTTTACCCCCACACTTTTTTTTTGATGGACATTGTAAATTTTTAAACATGCAAAATTTTTGTTATTTCAAATCTGATAAACCCATAAAGAGGGTAAAAAAACCTAATAGGAAAAAAAAGAAATGATAAATTTTTTAAAACAAAATGACCTTTTGTCGCTCGTATTTCGGTTTTTTTTAAAAATATTTCCCCTTCCCTTTTTTTTTTAAAGTAAACCCACATTACGGGCCTTTTTGGGGGAAAATCAATGGATTAAAAAGTTTTGTTATGCAATTTTTTTTTAGGGAAATTTTTCATCAGGGTTTTTAAAAATTATTTTTTTTTTTTTGAGGGCATTGTGGGGTTTAAAAGTGTAAAATTTGTAAAGGTGGGAAATCTTTTTTTAACAAATGAAATTTTAAATTCGCAGGTTAAAAAAGGGGGACTTTTTTCCAAAGTGTCCCATTTAAATCCATTTAAATATTAAAAGCATTCAAAAAATTTTAGTAAAACTTATAAAAAAAAGGGTCCCCACACTTAAACTGTGAGGACACAAAACCTTAAAAACACCTACCTATATTTTTTGTCCTCCCACCCTTTATCCCTTTCCCGTTCCATGACTGTTTTTTTTCTTTCATAAAGTTGATTGATGTTTATCAACTTGGGTTTTGCAAAGTTTTTTGGGGTTATATTTTTTAAAAATAACAATAAGTTATTTCTGTCCTACGTATAAAAACAAAAGGTGAATTTTTTATTAAAAAATGTCAAAAAAACAAATTTTAGTTATTACTTAAATAGCCCTAAGTATATTTTTTTATTATATTTGACTAAGTAAAAAAACCGAACACAAGTAGTTTGTGTATAAATTTTCTTCCATAACAATCTTATAACAAAAAATATTCAAAGACTTCAAACATTTTGTTGATATTTTTTTATAATGAAAAAAGTAATATTCTGTCCTCGTATAAATAAAAAAGGGAGCTGCTTTATTAGGTCTAAAAACTGAATCTAGTTAAAATTTATTTAAAAATACACATAAGTATATTTTTTTTTTTCATATTTTGACTAAGTAAAAAAATACTTAACACAAGGTCGGGTTTTGTATTTTATCTTATCATTATAATTCTTACAAAAAAAACCATTGTTCAGACGTGTAAATAAACCTTTATCGTTTGCTATAAATTTCTTTCTCTGCAGGGGTCTATTGGGTTTTAAAGCTTTTTGGAAAAAAAAATTAAATGCCCCCGGGTTTTTGTCTTACCGAAACGCTAGACAAGGGATCAAACAAAGGGTTAAGCAAAACAAAGCATGTTGGCTACCAAAAAAAGTTAATGAGCCCCTTGATCCCCAACACTATAGAATAGAATACAGCAATATTTCGAGGTAAAAGTTGAAATTAATTGAGCCCGATAATTGCTCCAAGTGAATAACTTTTTTTTAACTTCAAATTTTATTTTTCTTCTAATGTCTACCGTATTGAAACATTCTGACTGGTTGACTCCTATTGTTTTTACTTGTTTCATCATTCGGTACATGAAAACTCCTAACATAAGACAACAAAAATTAAGGTGTTAATGTGAATAACATGTGAATATAAAAATATGGAGTTGCAGTAACCTCGACACAGGGAAAATTTTCCTCAATGTGTCTAATCCAAAAGCAATAAGAAAAGCCATTTATCAAAACAAAACAAAGTACAAGGGACAATTGCTTTCAAAATATGAAAAATTTTTGGTTTATTAAAAAATGTGGAACCTAATTTTCCCAAACATATCTTTAAAGTAGAATTGTACGCAAGAACTGTTCCACTACAATAGGGTTGACTGCATACATTGATAGGGGTATGCATTGCCAGTGAATTTAGCAACAAAAGATTGAGCCAAAAAAATTTTTAAATTCCCCAGTGCAAAATCGCTCAACTTAAAAGATGATAAAAGGGAGAACCGTTTTTTTTTGAAATTTTTTGTTTGATTATAGCCACATATATCGGGGACCCATGAACAAATACACGTTGCATAAAAACCCCTGTTTTTCCCGGGGGTTTGCTCATTTTAAAGGGTTTTATGATCATGCTTCAATCTCTTGTTACTGAGCTCTATATTTTTTTATTATATAGTTTAAATTTTATTCCTGAAAACATTTAAAAATTTTTTTATTGCAACCTTATTTATTTTTTTTATTTATGGAAAACGCAATTTAGTAAAATTTTTCTTTTTTTAACTTTCTCTTTTTCCTGTTTTGTATAATTTGAAATTTATTACATACTATATATGCTAGTTACATGAAATAACAGTTATTAATTGCTATAACTTTATTAAAACCTTTCCCGGTTTTTGTGATACGCAAAAAACAGACACTCAAAGGGACAATGGGATCCCGCGTTTGAATAAACACAAAGAATTATTTTAATAGTATAACAAAAAAATTTTTTAACAATGTATCAAAGTTTTTTGAAAATTAGGCAGGTTTAAATTTTCCCCCCCAAAATATAAACAAAAAATAGATCCAGCATGCATATAGCGAACACGGGGTTATTGAAAATTTTCAAAATTGCAATGTGAACTTTGATGAATTTTTTAAAAAATTAAACTAACTAAAATATTTATTTCATGCCAAAAAATTGGGGTTTTTTTTTATTATTAAATAAAAAACCTTATCTGGATACCAGGATTGAAATATTACAGAGCGACAATCACATTCAATGTAGGAAATTGATAGCAAAGGTATAGTACAAAGTATGACCTTAAAATAGTCTTAAAAACATTAAATTGCCCTTTAAAAAATACTAAATTAAAGCAGAAATTTTTTAATCTTATCATGAAGGATTTTGTGGGGCCATTGAAAAATATTTTAAGCTGTAAAAATTCTTTTTTTTAAAAAAAAGAAAACTCTTATCTTTTTTATTCATCTCCCCTGTTTTTTGGTAAATTTACATTCAAAAAGGGGCGAAAGATACAAAGGGCATCAAACTCAAAAATCTAAAACAAACTGACAACCCATGGCTAAAATGAAAAAGACAAACAAACAACAGCCCCCAATGACACAACATAGAAAAAAAAAGAATAAACAACACGCCCCTCACCAAAAAACTAGGGTATTGAAAGTGCATGGGAAGGGGAAAGGCAATCCTGCCCAATTGCACCCGTCTTTGCTTATTGATAAAAAATATTAATATCAAATTCGTTAGGTCCATTCCAAAAAGGAAAGGGGGATTGTATTTACGACGTAAGGAACATATCCGATATCTTTTGTGAAAGGGTTTTTCCATAATGGTCAACCAAACATATTGGATTAAAACCATAGGAAGGGGCCCACCCCGGGTACAGCTGTTATCAATTACTGAGTCAATTCATCCTTATTTGTTCGTTTACAAAATCATTGTTCTTATGAAGATAAACGTTAAACTACGGGTCGCCAGAGTTTCGAAACGCATTAAAGAATTAATAAAACAAAAACAACCGTAGTACATTTTTGATAAACTTTGAACCTTGGCATTCTTTGAATATAAACAACTAGCTTAAAAAAAGTAATGCATTTAAGAATTGGTTGCTTCTTTTTTAACTTAGGGTATAAAACTTTGCCGAATACATTTTTCAAAAAATGTGCGCACGTCAACGCTTTTAAATTTTTTTTGTTATGACATAAAAAAGAGAAAACAAATTTTTTATAATTGTTTTTTTAATTTCCCCTGTGCATTTTTATTGGGGGACCACGTGTTATCTAATGAAAAGTTTTATTGAGAAATGCAATTGTTTATGAAAAAACCTGTTGCAGTTAGAATCAGAATAAATTATTATGAGAAACATATATCTAATGTAATTATTTGCTAGTAATTTTTTTTTTCGAGCTTCGTAGGGTTTAATGAACCCTCCCGGGAAAACACTGAAGAGTGAATTTGCATAAAATTCTTGTGATTGTTCCGAGAAAACAAGTAAAAATTAATAAATTGGAATATTAAAAAGGGAAGGCCCAGTTTGTTTCAAGTCTTTTTTTGTCGTTTGTAAAATTAACATGAACAGTACTTAAAACCAAATCGGGAATGTTTTTTTGGGGCTTCGACCTATTTCAATTTATTTTTGGCACTTTTTAATCGAAATTATAAAAAAGGGAATATTTCTTCATATAAAAAAAAATGATCAATTTTTTTAGCAAAGATAAATTGGATGGGGGTTCTGTGTATCATTTTATTTCTACAACTCTCCTTACGATCCAAATTTTTTGGGAATTTTCCGAAACCCAAAAGGGCCCCGAAACCCTTTAAATTTTATATTTGAAAGAACAAATAGGGGTTCGATTATCCAACGTTAGGGTTTTCCTCTTTTTTAGATTCTTTTAAAAAACCCTTAAAAATTAAATTTTTTGGAAAAATTTTTATAATAGATAAAAAAGTTCTTTATCTTTTATAGTTTTAAGTATATATAAAATACCCAAAAGGCAGTAATGTTTTAAAACGAATAAATTAAAAACCAAAAGGTTTATTAAAATTTGAAACCCAAGATTGCCCTGGGAACACACTGTACAGATTTCATTTCTTCTTTCGTTTTTCTAAATAGGGACTTTAATTTTAAAAACGCTGTCCCTTCGTTATCCCCTAAAAAACAACCTGCTCACCATGAAATTGCCCTTTTTTCAGATTAATGTAACATGAATTTTTCGGTCTTAGACTCTGCGACAAAATTTTGTCAGGTCAAATCAATAAAATACATAATGTTTCTACCTAGCATAACTTGCTAAACAATGACAGTCTTATAGGAAAAACCAAACAGAAGGACAAAAACTTTAATTCTCGACTAATGAAAATTTTTCGACGGTTCTGAAAGGATTAACAAAAGTCAGGGGTATGCTCCGTATGTCGACTCGAAAAAACTTCGTGTTTTTAAATGTTACTAAACGTAACGAAAAAACGGTATTTTTTGTTTATTTTCTCAAATTTTTTGAATCGGGAAATGTTTTTAAAATTTCTGCAAGATCAAATCAATAAAAAACATTGTATTTTTAAATTTTTGTAAGCAATAAATTTTTAAAGAATGTCAACAGTAGCTAAAAAAGATTGACAAAAATGTGAAAATATTGCAAGAAATTTTAAGATTTTAAAAATTTGGGGAAACTGTTTATCATCAAGTTAAAACAGCGAAAATTTTAAATCCCCAGAAATATAAAAAAAATATGGTAAAGACAGATGAATCAATGTCTTTTGCTTCTGTTTCTTTTTGTATACCTAAAGGGGTTCAACTCAGGTTTAAAAAAACAATTAAAATTTCCGATTTCGGATAAGTTTTTTTTTTCACCTCACCGAATGAATTTTTTAAATTTGTATCAAGTTAATGACTCTATAATTAAAATATGCGTCAATTTAAAAATAAATAGGATTACAAATAGCAATGGAAAACCGAAAAAAAGGGGCTCGTGTTTTAAATATTTTTCTATTTTGGCTTTTTGTTGATTCAGTCTTTGAGGTTTAAATTTTTTACAATGAGGAGAAAAAAAATTAGAAGCAATAAGGGCAACCAAAAAGGAAAGACGTATAAACAATGTTTTTGAACATGAGTTGATTACTTTACTTTTGTTTCCCCTTTTTTAAAGCTGTTTTTTCCGTAAAACATTTAATCATTAAAATTCAAATTTTGTAGTTTTTTTTAAAAAAACTTTTCCTTTCCATGATGGTTAAATTTAAGTTTATTAAAGTTTTTTTATATATCTTTTTTAAAAAAACCCCGGTTTTTCCCTTATTTTCGTCAAGTTGTTGCCCAATCGTTTGATGTTTTTCTCATTTGATTTTGCCTTTTGATTAGGACTTTTTTTTTTGAATATTCCTCGGTTCGCGTTTTTACCTATTTATTTTTTCATTCATATTAAATTTGGTTATATAGGGGTTAAAAGTTAAACTTCATACACGATCCCGAAAAGAAAAACCTAAACACGCTCCCTGATAAAGTAAAAATGTCTTTTCTACTTTCTTTCCAATCTATTTTTATGGCGAGGGAGGGTTTTCTTACTCCCGTATTTTTTTGGTTTAATTTTTTTAACATATTTTTACTTTTTTTCATTATATCTATTTGTTTTGTTTCACATACTTGTCAATATCACAAACCTTTGCGACTCTCATAAAATAAGTTTTGTTTTGTAAAAAATGCGTCCCAAAGCCGGAAAATACATTGTTCCCCACGTTTGAGTGTTTTAGATTTTGATTACCCCTTTTTAAAAATTAACCTTGTCTTTCATATTTTGGATTTTATTTTTTGGACAACCAAAGGAAAGCACTAATAATACGCAAATTAAATTAAAAAGGTCTTCTTTATACATTGAAACAATTGTATATTAAAAGAAACAACTTGCCACTACAACCCTTTCCTACAAATTAAAAGTGTATTGGCTATGCCACTTATTTATCCAAACTAAACTTAAATTTTTTGATACTACGATAGGGATTTTTATATTTTGAAAGTTTTTAAAAAAATACAAATGGGGGATAAAAAAGTTCTTAAACATAACCTGAAATTTGTTGTCTGTTTTCCCAACTTTCCAGTTGGCCAAAATGGAGTAAAACCTTTATTTAATACTATTTTCAGGCTTGTGTTTCATGTTTTTTTAAATTTGTTTGTTGTAAAAAAGATTTTTTTCCCCAAAAGACCCAAAAAGTTGCGCATTAACAGTTTAACTGACATACTGTTTGTGAAAGTCTGTGATCCTATTTAAATTTGGATTGTATAAAAAAATAAAGAATTAAAGCGTATAAACATTGCTTATTAAATAATTTCAAGGATATTAGCGGTTCGAAAAAACAAAAATTTTTGATCATTGAGCGCTTAATATTTCCTCAAATAAAACTTTTTAAAAATTGTTCAGGATTTTACAAAATTTACCCCTGTATGTTGTTACCCTTTTAGCTAGGTTCACACGTCGATCAATCAACTCGATGATCCCGATTGTCAAATTTTCCGACCAAGCGTAACCAAATTGTTACTGGGGCTGTTTACACTTCTATCGAACCTACCCGACTAACACGACATTAACCGACCATTGCGATCCTCAATGACCCCTCAACGACTTCAATCCTCCCACTAATTATAAAACAATTCGTTTATTGACTAGTTCCAATCTCTACAAACTTTACTCACTCCCTGGCCCAAATCAAATGTCCCTCGATCTAAAACCGACCCTCCCATACCTTTTGCCCTTATGGTATGGGGCTAGGAATAGTCGGGAATTGGTCGGTATGTTCAATTTAATCCAGAAAATGAAAATGTTTTTTTTTTTTTGCACACTGCAGCATCAAGTTTTCCCTTTGTTTTTTGCCCGTACCCCAAAATAAGTATGTAAGTAATAAAAATAATTAAAATGACTTAAATTTTAAAGAGGGTGACTCAATAAGTATTCAAAAATTTCCTTCTCTAACTTTTTTTTGGGCTCAACCAAAATGTACAACAACCAGTTGGGTGATTTTTGGTACGATACTTTACCGTTTTTGAGTAATGCCCTTTTTTTAACGTTATATTTAAGGGGGGCTTTATTACTGTCCATGGGACACATTCTTTTTATTTGGTTAGTTTCAAAAGATCACAGAAGGTCTGATTAAAATCATACTTTAAAAATCACATGGAAATAAAGCACCGTATTTTGTTGGAACTCCAAAGGCGGGTTTTAACTCGACGGGCTTGAAAGAGCGAAAAAAAGGCAAAAAAAAGGGATACACACGGCACCGGAAATTTGGTTAGAAAAGGGTGACGCTCGCAACTGTATTGCAAATTGGAGTTTGGGGGTGCAATCATCTTTTTTTTTTCTATGAGTCATTTTTTGGGGCCCATTATAATTGAACCTTAGGGGTTTTAAATGTTAAAAAGATACTTTATAAAACTATATCTTTAAAATAAAAATTTTTCCCTTGTTTTAATAAAAAAAAAAACAATTGTTTTTTAATAGTTCAAAAAGTTATATCCAGAGAAAAGGGGAAAATTCCCTAATCTATGCAAAAAAAACCTAAAATAGGTCATGGCACCCCCAGAAGACATATACATGCAAATTTTGCTATAAAACTGTAGAATTTCTAGGTTTTTACCGGGGTCTTAAAAATTTTCATGCTTCAGGTACGTTCGCCTGCTGGAAAAGACTACAGGGCTGCAAATAATTTTCAATTTTCCACTGCCAAAAAAACGGGATTTTACGTGTTGTCCCCCTAAAAAAATGTATACTAATCTTTTTTTAAATTTTTTTAACCATTCAACCTTTTTTTAAAATTGAAGTAAAAATTTATTTTTACAATCAAAACAAAAAACATATACTTTTTACCAATCATGTTTTTTAAAAAGGGACTTTCCTTAATGTCTATTTTACCCGGGAAAAACCCTCTATTTTTTAAACGAAATGTTTAAAAACACCTTTGCAGGACCAGCAAAAGGAACCATTCACGGGGAAGGACCTTAAATGTTCAGGTTTTTCACTGCTCTTTTCTTGAAAACACCCCCAAAGCGTTTTTGTCACCGTTTTAAATTTTAGATACAAATATACAAAAATTTCCCACCTTTATTTGCTTTTTTTAAAAAAAAGCTTACTTTTATGCATATGTATGTTATCAGTATTTTCCTAGTTTTGATATCAAAGTTCATAATTAAAAAAAAAAAAAAATTTGGGTGTACCCCGGCAGCAACCCCCAATGATTTTCTAAAACTTTTAAAAAAGGGGGATAACGATGATCAAGTATCAAATACAAATCATTCTTTCGTCCTTTCCGTAAAAAATTTTAGTGTAAAAAATTTTTTTAATATTTGGCGACTGACCTATTTTTTGTTAATTTCGTACATTTAGTCCCTTAAAATATTTTTTATGGGGGTCTGAAGGTGTGACCTTTCCCTGTTCGTGGAAAAATTTGGGTTTGATTTATGGGGAATCCAGAAGCATGAGGGGCGCCCCTTTCCCCCTTTATGAAAAATCTGGACAATCAGGGTAAAATTGTCAGGTATGCCCATTTTTTTTTTATATTAAAAAATGTCGGGAGTACGGATTAAGGGGACATCGAACAGAATACCCAAAAAGGTAAAAATAATCTTGATGCTCTTATAAACTCATTTTGAAGGCTAAAATCTCAGCTTTAAAAAATAATCATATTGTACAAATATTTTTTATTTTTTGAAAAATCCTCTGGGACCAAAATTCAGATCACTTCCCTTCCCGGGCGCACTGAGAAAATCCCTGTTTTTTGGTTTGTGTTGCTTTGTTTTTATTTTGCAATCTATTTGTTTTAAATTTGGGGGTTTTGTTTGTCTTCTCGTGGGTTTTTTGTGTTTAATTGTTTTTTGATTCGCTTTTTACCTTTGATTTGATCGTTCCTTTTGGGACATTTCTTCTCTTTTAAAATGAAACATCCTTGCAAAAGGTACAGACTTTGAAAGTCATGTAGGACTTTTTTTTTGGAGTTTATCTTTTGTACAGTTAAAATAAAAAGGACAATATTTTTTTGCGGGAGCAAATTTATGGGAAATAATTCAGATCACCCCCCCTTTTTAAAAAACGTCTAGCGTATTTGTCTCGTAATGCCAAATAAGATCGAAGAGTTGTCGATGTGGGCACATAGATGTCGGGGATCTATCTGTTGGTTGGGATAAAAAAAAAAATAGAGTCGCATGATCTGGACTCTGTTAGCATTGGGGAAAGTTAATCTTCCCCAAAACCAAAAAGATTGTTTTTATCGAGAAAGAGGGTTTTATCAGCAAAGTTCAAGATGACCGATCTGATCGTTCAAAAAATTTTCATTTCGACCAAAATTGATCTCCCACGTCCTTTCTAAAAAAAAATTTGATTGCTACTCGACTTTTCCGATCCTCTTCGATGACTGGTTCTCGATCTTTACTCGAATGTTTTTGACAGTAAAAACTCTGGGGAGAAAGTCAAATCGATACGGCAAGGAACCACCCCCCAAACATTTTGTCGAAAAGACCAATATCCCCATCTCTTATCGTCTTTCTCGAAAATTTGGGGGAGTTGGTCTATCGTCATGTAAACCTAGCTTAAATTAACAGCGATGGTTATAAATGTAAAATTGATAAAATTATGACACACGACTAAAAGCGAAACATTACATGTTAAAAATTTGAATTTCTCTCAAACCCAAATAGAATTTTTTTTTTTAAAAATTTAATAATACTAAGGCCTCCGCAAGTCTAAATAAAATAAATTTGCGTAATTGATTTCAGACCACAGGGAGGGTTTTAAATTTCTTCGGGATTCAACATAGTTTTATAACTTAAAAAAATTAATTTTTATCAGCCCACATCATAGATTTGTTAAAAAAGTGTCTCTGATCATCCGTTGAACGGACCAAAACCTACAAGTGTTGATATTGTTTTAAAGGGTTACTATTTTTCCAAAAAATTTTTGTTGTGAAAAATTCCCAAAGGGGAAACCCTTGTTGCTACCCTGTCTATTTTAACTCAGGCGTTTCAGTTATTTTCGATTTATGAGTTCGCTTTTATGTCTTTGTGACAGGTGTCTCATTGGGAATCAACCACATCTTTTTTCATATGTAGCCCCAAAAAAATTCCTTTTTCAATGCGAATTTAATTTTTAAAAAAATTTTTTGTAATAAAAGTATTGAATATTTCTTTTGTTTTATTAACACAAAACATAAGTGGGAGAAATAAATCATCATCTAAAAAATTTGTCTTACAAAATTAATTTGTTGAAGCATTTTTTTAAAATTCAATATGTTTCTTTCAACCAATCTTTTTTTCTTGTAAATTTGGAGTAAAAATACTTGTGGTTAACACTATCAAAAGATCTGTCAAATACTCTATTTACACAAAAGTAAGATTGATGTAAAATAAAAAAGACAAACAAAGTCAAATTATTGGTAAACAATTTTTAAACCTATAATTTTACAGATATTTACCGCTGTTTAAAATCATAAATCGACTGAGAAAAATTAAACCCCGGGAAAAAAAACCGGAAAACACACCATCAATGAGGAAATCAACGGAAAAAAAATAAACACTGAAAGGGAACAAAAAAAGAACCCCCAAAGTTCATAGAAACGACTATTTTTATAACAACGAATTTCCTCATTTGGGAAAGAACATGTTTTAAAATATTGAATTAAACCCGATTTGTGGGTTACCAAAACTGCCGCTTTATATGGCAAATTTTTTTAAAAAACCCCCAAATTACAAACTTTTGCAGGAATACAATACAAACAAACAGGGCAAACGCAAAACCCTCACAAAATCAGAAAAACGCATAAAAAGAATGATAAAAATACATAATAACATTGAACCGCAGAACACAACAAAAACTTCCGTTTGGGCAGGGCACCCTAAAGTAGTTGTAACATTTACAAATTTAACAAAGAATCTTTTGGAATTATTAATTTATTAATGACAAATTCTGTGATTTTCTAAATTAAACTTAATTATAACTATGTAGAATAGTTATCAAGGTACCGGAATTATAAAAATTTTTTAAAAACGTCAAAACCCGTTTCGTCTACATAAAAATCAGTGACGCTCAATCAAAATAGTTTAACTCAGTGGTAAACAAATAAAAAAAAATTAAAATAACATTTTAGGTAACCAAATTAAAAAAAATATAAGTAGCAGTCATGAGGTAAGCAATTGACAAAGTATAAAACCCGCTTTGTGGTGAAAAAGAGTCAAATAAAGGAAATCAATCTTCGAAATACAAAAGTAAAATTTTAAGTAAACAAAACTATCGAAAAAAATTGTTTTAGATACAATGAAAAAACTATGGAAAAAAATCGTCAAATTTTAAAATTTAAAAACAAAGCATTAAAAATTGCAAATTAAGCAAATTTTAAACTATGGGGGAAAAAATAAAAAAAATCATCTTAATCATTCTTGGGAAACAAAAAAGTTTAAATATTTCCCTAAATAATTTTTTTGACAACAAAAACTATTTTTTCGGAAAAAAATTTAGTGGTAACAAAAGAAGACAAAAAAAAAAACAACCTTTGTACCCAATGTCAAGTTTGATTTTTAACAGGTTTTAAACAAATTTTAATATTATAAAATTAACATTCTGTATGAAAAATTAAAGATCATGACAATAACCCTGTATATAATTATGAATGAGATAAACAACCAAAGTAAACAATTTAAATTTTTTGGAATAATATAACGTGTCAAAAAAAATTGTCAATTCTAACCCTTTCAAATTTGTAAACAAATTTTCCAAGATAATCAAAATTTGAGAAACTAATTGTTTATTTTAACAAAAACAAATCTGTGGAAAAAAAAAAAAAATTTAAGATAAAAGTAAATAAATTTTGGTAAAAATTCACCAAACACAATTTATAAATTAGTGGGACTAATTGCTTATTTGATAAACAACTCTGGGTGGGTCATAAGGGAATATTGTTTTGCCTATTCCCGAATTGACCCGTAATTAGAGACCTTTTTTTTTGTCTCCCCATGCGGGGGTAAATTTTTTTCGACAGGAGATTGGGAAACAATATTACCCGTGGGGTAAAGTGGGTAACCCTTTAAATTTTTTCAAAACTTTTAATTACATTACTTTGTTTTTCGCTAAATAGGTTTTTCACCGAAGTATTCTCGGAAAAAAAAAATTAAAAACCCCCGTTCACTTTCAATTTGATTTGCATTGGCAAAAACCCAATTTTGTCCGATATGGGGAAATCTACATTTAAAAGGAATAATTTTTATAAAAAAATCCCTAAAAACGGAACAAATCGGTAATTGGGCAAATGGACTTTACAATGTGATAAACAAAACATTCCAGTACTTTTTTTGTATATAACAAGGGGGATCGAGTGTCAAAAAATAAAATATCAATCATAATATGAACATGGGTAAAAATGAGTAAATAGTAACTAATGTAATAACAATGTACTGAAATTGTATTTCAAACTCCTAACCATCTTGATACAAGTATTTAATTTTTCACAAATAAAAGGAACAAACAAATACAAAGTGACTATTGCTCCAACGTTACCTCTGTTTTAAGTTTCGGTAATTAGACTGTTAAAAAGAAATGAACTGAAATGCATTTCACAGCAAACCCTGTTCACACAACCCATACCCAAAGCGGGAGTTTATTGCAACTTCCTTCGAAAAAATCAACCCAAAAAAACATGATCATTAAAAAAAATGTCCCCCACAATAAGTTTTTTTAAAAAAAAATCTATGAATTCGAAATTTGACGTTTGAGATTTAAAGATATTTTAGAACTTTTTTCCAAAACTAAAAGTGCTTTGCTCACAAATTTTAAGTTTTTGCAATTTTTAATTAAAAAATGGTATAGCCTTTTTTTGAATTGACTTCAAGGCATAATGGTTTCGTCATTTGGGACTTTTAAGTTTTTCCCCCGCTCATCATTTTCTATTTTCAATTTCTCCTTTTATTTAATTTCCAAGGTAATTTGCATAATAATAAAATTAGTCAAATTTTTCCCTTAAAAAGCAGAACAGACTTCCACGTGTATTGGTAAACTTTCTTTACTTTTATGATATTCCAGAACATCTGGGGTTAAAAAAAGTTTTGTTTCAATAAAAAATTTTATTATTAAAAAAACAACGACATTTATGATGAGAGTTCGGTTTTCTAGTGCGAATCTTTATTTAAAAACCGCGAAAAAAAAAAATAAAAATAAATGTAAAAATTGCCAAAGGACACTCTCCACAAAAAACCAAAAGACGTAAGGGTTTTAAATTTAATTTTAAACGTTTAAAAATTAACTTTTAAAATTCAAACTTCAAATCTTGCATAGATATAGAAAAAGTGGTTAGGGGCCTCAGACAACTCGCCTCCAAGTAAAAATCTAAAAAAGTAAACCATGAAGGTCAAGAAGCCTTGGGACACACCGTAGAGCAAGTTATAAAGGTCACTTAAAAATTTATGTAAAGTCTCTTTTCCCCGAATGTTCATGTGAAACAACTATATCACTATGAACCTTTCTGACGCAATCTTAAAGCTGATGCCTTATTTTAATGTTTTATAATTGCTCCCTTTTTTTATAACTCCTTTTTTTTTCTTTTCCATTTCTACAACAACATTACAGGGGACCTTTACATTGTCCCCATTTATTTATTTGCTCCTTTGTCTAATAACATTCTTCTATTTCGATAGTTCAAACTTACAAGCAAAATTACAGTTACAAACCATTATTACACATTTATCAAATTTTCTCCCTTTCAACAAATCCTTACTATTTTACATTCCATTTTACAAAAAACGTTCAGGTGACCCCCCATCATTGTCACTGTATTACAATCGCTCCATTGTCTAACAACATCCTTTCATTTCCTATGTCCCTCTCTAAAGCAAACTAACAGGTGACAAAAATCTTTGTTAAATCAAATTTGAAATTTTTCCCAAAAACTAACAACACCTTAAAATTTATGTAGCCAATTTACAACAATGTAATAGGTGACCAACCACCTTGCTACATTAGTATATTCCGCGCCCCTTTTCAACAAAAACCTAAATCTCTGTAGATTTGCATGTTCGTCGATACAAGCATGCAAACAGGTGACAATCCATTATGTTAGTTTTTTTTTAATCTGCTCCTTTTTTAACAAAAAATGGTAATATAATTTACTATTTTTCATTCCCCAAAAAAAAAGTAATCATTCAGGTGACCAAAAATCATTTTCTTAAAAATAATCTGCTCCCTTTTTCTAAAACATCCCCAACGATTTCTTATGCCCTTATACCCAACACAAAAACGGTGACCATCCATCATTATTACTTATCCATCTGTCCTTTACTAACAACTCTGTACTATTTCTTTATGTCCTATATACAAGCACTAATACAGGGGAAACCTCCTCTTTTTTAATGTTCACAAACTCTCCTTTACTAACAAAATCTGTTATTTGTGTGTCCTATTACAAGCATAAGTACAGGTACCCCCCAGTATCGTTACATGTTCAAAGGCCCCCCTTTTTAACAACATCCTATTATTTCCTATGTCATATCTACAAGCACTAAAAACAGGTACCAACCATTATTATCAGTTTATTATAATTTGCTCCCATTCTAAAAACATTCGCATACTACAAGCAACAATGATGACACCCCATTTTTCACAGCTTTAATCTGCTCCTTTGTTAAAACATCCTTTCATTTTTGTTCGTCCATTTTGACAGGTGATCAACCCTCATTTTTAAAATTTTTCATAACCCCTTCTTTCAAAAACATCCTTACTATTTCATCAAACCCTTCCCGCACAGTGTTTTATGGGGTTGTTCATTACCCTACAATGATTTTTTATTACCATTATTTTTATACACCCAAAAATCAATTCTGCCCTATAAAGCATGACAGTAGCAGGGGAGTACATTGCTATGTTCCAAAAATGTGATGCTTATTGTGTTGGTTTAATCCAGTTTTTTTAAACAACGATAAACTTGTTTTTGAACTGCAACATTCATATTTTTGTTATAAACACATCACGACTCTCCTTTGACCAGTCATCAATCATTCTTTTTTGTACATTTTTTTGCTTTTCAGGTAACACAACGCTTTAAAAAGATCCATATTGTTTTTTTTCTAAAAAATCCTCCTTGTTAAAACTATGTGATTTTTTATCTGCAGGTAATTTTTTTTTTTTCCAAAGAAAAACACAAACTCGAACATTTTTTTGATAGTTTTTTTAATGTTTTGCTCCTTTTTTAGGAAAGTGTGTATAAAAGATTTATTCATCCTGCAAATTAAGTAATGTCCCCTCAGCAATTTACATGCCTCACATGTGTTCCAAAAATGGGTTTTTTTTTATTTTCCTTTGTTTTACATCTTTCCCCAAATTGTTGTTAAAAATGACACATAAAGCCAAAACACAGTACTTTTAAAAGAAAAAACCTTTTTTTTGTATTTGCGAATCGTTCATAAAATGTAAAGGGATACTAAAAAAAATACGATATTATGTGCAGGGTTTTCATAATATAATTGCATTAAATGGGAAAAAAATCATTAAATTAAAAAATCGCTAATTAGGTGCTTTTGCCTTAAATTAATTTGCATTTACTTTTTTGAGTTTTTACAAGCACATGCAAACTTTAAAAAAGTTACAGACACATGATTTGAAAAATGAAAAGATTTTATCCGAATTTGAAGCGACAGGGAAAATAACCTCCGTTTGTAAGTTTCATTTGTATGACGTTTTTACCTATGATATCTTTTCGCCAAAAACAATTTATAAGTTTCGCGGGTTTTTTTTTTTTTTTTGTCAAATTTAGACATTTTTTTAAGTTTTTTCGTATTATTTTTTTTTGAAAGCATTAGAATGAAAAACAGACTGTAGTTGAAGGTTTCACCGCAAGTTTTTTTGACGGGGGCAACTCTTCAAAAACGTAGTTATTCCTTTTAACTAAAACCACCATAAAAATTATTTATTTATATAAAAAAAAGAATTTTAAAACAATAACTCACTTCACATAAAACCAAAGAGAGTAATACACTCCAACCAAAGACACTTGCTGAATTAAATAACATACATCGTATTTAACTCTTTTCCTAATTAGAAAACTAAAGCTTCAAAAATCCTTTTTGTCCTCCATTTTTCAGCAAAATCAATATGTTTTTTGAGCCGTTTAAGAAAATGTCTTTTCCAAATGAAAATTAATTTTTTTATCGTGTGATTCAAAAAGTCTGCCCTTTTTGAGTCGTTTAATTCCTCAGTTTGTTTGTTACATTTGTTGTCTGTTCCCAATGGTCGGTTGACGATTTTAACAGTTACCTACTTAAAAATGATAGAAAAAATAACAAGCAGAAAAAGGGTAAGTTTTTTGATTGAGTTAACCCTTTCCATGTTGTTATCGTGTGTTTTTCATGTGTGTGTTATACTAGGGTTTTAGGAAAAAGGGAAAGGTTTTGTACATTAAAACGTTTAATCCCCCGCAAATGTTTGCATGAAATTAGTCAGGAAACCCGATGTACAATAAAAGTCGTTTTTTATGTAATTTTTACGTGTTTTCCTTTCTCGTTTTTAAATAATTAAACCGTTTTTTTTTCCAGTTTGAATGGTTTAAAACTATTAAATTTGGGGCCCCCATAGCTTGTTGTTAGAATAGCCAAAGGGCCCCTTTTGAAGCCCCCAATTGACCAAAAAAGGCACATTTAAAATGTTTATTTGATGAAGAGTTGCTCATTGGGGACTCACACCACATCTGCTTATATTTTTTTGCAAGACCGTGTCCCTTCCATTCAAAATAAATAACCGGGAAGACCACTTAAATTTAAAAAGTCACTTGGTTTATTTCGTAATTTCTCTACCACATCTTCCTATATCCAAAGAAAAAAAAGGTTCAAATTTTAAATAATAATTAAAATTTAATATAAAAACAAATTTAACAAAAAACTTCACACAAAAACAAAAAACAAGCAATTTAACCCCAAAAAACTTACAGCTCCCTTTAAATTTACTACACATACTATTAAATTTTGTGTAAGAAAATTAATAATTAGGTGGGGTTTTTTTTTTTTTTTTGCAAAATTGTCTTTTGTTCGATCGAGAAAAAAAAAAAGTGCGAAACTTTTAAATTTTTCTTTTTAATTCAATCAAAACAGCTAGGGTTTAAAAAGGGCACGAACTATTTAAACG